>JAHWFO010112665.1:52503-84993 GCA_023313115.1 Rhysida immarginata | reverse complement strand
TGCTATTTAGTCTATCTTTGTTTCTATTGTTAGAAAGCAAGTAAGCCCATGATGCAACCTCTTATTTCTTGTTTCGCATTTTCTAAAATTATTTCATTAAATGCAATAACTTTTTCAGTACTTTTGCTTTTGCAAAACACACAATACTCTACCAAATTGAGGTTATCCATATCTCTATATTTAAATATTAAATTAAAATATCTTAAAGTTATTAAAATGTTTATTGTGTATCTTTAAAAAAATAATATATTAATAATTTCAATTCGTGTAAATTCATATCTAACGAAGTGCCAACGAAGAAGAGAACGAGTATTGGTCAGAGACAAAAACTTATCCGGGTGTCGGAAACAGCTGAACAATAGAAAAGCCTGTAATTATCCCGGACAACGCCAGGTGCTTCTGCTAGTATATTAATAATTTCAATATTTTTAAGTCCTTGAATAATAAAAAACGAATGAGCACAATATTGGCTAAAAGGATCCTCCAAATCATAAGTCAATTAAGCTATGGCATGGTAAAATTTACATGTTACACAGGCAGCCTGTTACACAAAAAGGGTGCTGGTAGACCTCCAGCGACACCACAGAGTATAAAAGGTCAGGTAGGCGTTCGATTGTAGTCCCCATAAATCACTTCGCCAAGCGCTTTGTCACCTGGATATGCCAATGGCATCCGTACATAAAATGGTGAAGCAACGCCTTCGACCGACCGAAGCACATGAACCACTATAGAACATGAACCATTTGAATTATTTGAATGATTTGTACCATGCAATAACTTGCTGGTGAGTTAATTAAAAGAGTGAAAAAAAATAAATGGTCAAAAATCAGGGTAAAAGAAGCATTTTGAAAAATTTGCTTATTGTCTCTCCTCTTTTTACAATGCTTGAATACAGGGTGCGTACGCGTCCTTGAAAACCTTGAAAATGCTTGAATTTCATAATTTTTTTTCAAGGCCTTAAATATTCGGGAAAAATGAAGGTTTTCTTAGATGAACCTAGAAAATCCTTGAAAACTGACCATTTGTAGTTCATTCTTTAATTCACCCTTTCATAAAATTGTCGCTGTAGTCGCTAACGCTTCTGTTTTACTTTCGTTTTCTGTTTGCTGGATTCACTAATAATTCAAGGCACGCTAATAAAAAAAATTTTTCCTTCGAAATATGGGTAAATGTTCATTCAACGAACTTTGGCTTAAAAATCCTGTCTATGTAAGTTGGATATCAAAAGATATTAATAACAGTCACATTGCAAAATGTATTTTATGCTTGAAGAACGTGGATATTTCTAGTATGGGTGAATCTGCATTAAGGAGCCATATGAAAGGTAAAAAACATCGTTTGCTCTTCGAAAAACATGATAAAAACAATACGCTTGATCAGCTGCTAGTGGATAAATCTAGTAAAGATATGCCAACAACTTCCGGCTCATCATCTTCAACGTTGCGAATTCCTCGGGAGAAAAATGCGACGATCAAATCCGAAACACTTTGGGCATTAAAGGTAGTTAAAAGTCATTATTCCTATCGTTCATGTGCTGGTAACCGTTTATTATTTAAACTCATTTTTCTGGACAGTGTGATAGCAGAAAATTTCTCCTGCGGAGAAAAAAAATGTGCCTACATCTGTTGCTTTGGCTTGGCTCCTTGTTTTAAATCCCTTCTTGTCAGTAATATTAAACGTGAAAATAAACATTTCGTAATTTTATTTGATGAGAGTTTAAACAAATTTACTCAAACAAAACAAACTGATGTTCACGTTAAATTATGGGAAGATGTTAAAGTCCAAACAAGATATTTTATATATTAATTAGGATAAATAACACTCCTTTAATTAAATGAAGACAAATAAATTAAAATAAATATAAGAAAAACAATGAAAAAGTCACCCAATTGATACAATAAAAGTTGAAGGACGAAAACATAAATGGAATGCAGGACTTGTGGAGAAACTCGGATGAAATACAGAGGAAACACAGAAAAAACGAAGATCTAGTGAAGAAATGTACACGGACACAGGGAGGCACACAGTTATAGATGAAGAAGGTCTATGATGGAAGTTCGATGATTCATAATGCGTAGATGACTATAACGTTTTCGGGATTTTTTCCCATCTTCAGTATTAAAGTTTTTTGAAATGAATGTAAGATATAATAATAAAAATAAAACCGTGTAATTTAATACAATGTGTGATATTATGATTATTTTGATTGTTGTGATCAGTATTGTTGAGTGCAAGGGAAGTGATGATATATTTTTAGTAGTAATTTCCATTTATTATTAATTTCTATAGCTGGTTTGGCTAAATTTTTTTCATTGGAAATAATGTTGATGGTTTCTTTTATTAGTCTTTTTTTATAATTTATTTCTTTACTAATAATTTTGATTTAATTCAGTCTTCTTGGGACATGCAACAGCAGATAAAATGTTGGAACTATTTCGACAATGTATTGAATGCCTGCCAACAAAAAATATTCTTCAATTATCAATGGATGGGCCGAATGTGAACTGGAAATTTTTTGATTCGTTTCAAGCTTCGATTTCTTCCGATTTTAATGTGTCACTTTTAAATGTTGGTAGTTGTGGCCTCCATATAATGAACAATTCATTTAGACATGGATCCATGGCTAGTGATGGGGAATTGAAAAATTTCTTACAAGCATGTACAGATTATTCAAAGATTCTCCTGCAAGAAGAGAAGATTTCGTAGATAAAATAGGTGCACCAAAAATGCCACTCAAATTTTGTGCACACAGATGGCTGGAAAATTCGCCTGCTTGTGAGAGAGCTATTGAACTTTGGTCATATTTTGAAAAATACGATAATGAAATTAGCAAAAAAATATTTAAAAATCCTAGCACTGCTTCCTTTGATGTAATACACAAATTCTTACAAGATCCTTTTACCATACCAAAGTTGCACTTTTTAAATTCAGTTGCTAAACAGCTATTGCCATTTTTAAAAGGATATCAGGCAGATATACCTTTGCTTCCATTTCTGGGTAAGGATATGGAGAAAATTATTAGAAGCTTAATGAATTGCTTTATTAAGAAGACTGTAATGGATGAAGCATCTTCAATTATACAGCTCTTTAACTTAGATTTCAATGATAGCAATGTGTGTTGCCATTACAAAATAATTGATATTGGTTTTCAAGCAGAAACAATAACAAAGAGTTTGATATCAAAGAATGTTAGTGAGCAGCAAGTTATGGATTTCCGAATATAATGCAGAACATTTTTACAAGAACTACTTTCAAAACTACTAGTTAAAAACCCCATGCAGTATTCTCTTATTCGTCACCTGAAGTGTTTAGACCCCCAATTAATGGCCACAAATGGACATTCGTGTGTGAAAGATTTCAAATCAATTTTAACACTTCTTGTAGATGCGCATCGCCTCCAGCCTGAAGAGTGTGACAGTGTGTTATGGCAATTCCAAGAATTTGTAACTGATGTAGCAAAAATAAACTCAGGTTTCATAAATTTTGATTCAACTGAAGAGACATCAAGAATTGATGTATTGTTTAATGAATATATGTCTTCAAATTCATCCTTCAAACAGTTGTGGAATATTATTCAGTCTCTATTACTTTTATCACATGGACAAGCATCTGTGGAAAGAGGTTATGCGATAAATAAGGAACTTATTATTGAAAATATGCAGGAAAATTCTATTACATCTCAAAAGATTATATATGATCACATTTCATATGTTGGTGGGATTGAAAATGTTAATCTCTCCAAATCCCTCCTATTAAGTGTTGGAAGTGCCAAACAAAAATATATGGCTTATTTACAAATGAAATCAAAAGAGGAAAAACATGTTTCAGTAGTCAAAAAAAGAAAGGCAACCCAAGATGATTTAGATCAAATGAAAAAGAAAAAAAAAAGTATTGAAAAAGATGTGGCAGTATTATTAAAATCTGGGAGAATAACCATGAAATGGACTTGGTCTACGTTTGTTTGTTTGCTCAAGAGGTGGCACCATATGAAAAAACTCATGTAAAGCTGGGGAAAAAAGTGTTTTTGAAAAGGTATTTTTTCTTTCACTTGTTTTTACAGCGCTTGTATAACTTTCACCGTTTGGGTCATGTTTGGTGGATAAAATCTTGTGATCAATATTTCAACCCCTTCTGCTAGTCCAATCTTGCTGAAATTTTATACACGTACGTAAAGTCGGTGACAATGCATGAATCTAAAAGAAATTTTCAAAAAAATCCAAAAGGGGGAGGGAATTAATATGAAATAGAATTGGTTGGTTGGTTGGTTTGCTTGTTTGCTCAAGAGATGGCGCTGGCGTCGTTTTTTGAAAGTTTTTTCATGCGCTTGTTTCAAGCCACTACGAGGGTTGGGGCATAAGTAATGGCAACGGGTTTTGATTTTTGAGGATTCAAGTGTTGGTGTAAAATGTGGAAGGAAGGAATGGACGAAATGTACGAAAAACACCCCAACATTTTGCTCCTGATGTTTATTAAGGTAGTTGACATTACATTTAGCCTCCATTTTCAGGCTCATGTTTCACAGTACAAAGCAATGTGTCTGTACAGTACATGAATGGTCGTGTATCTGAATATGTGATACACCCCTGGAGAAATGTAACGTTCGTCAGTGGTGTCGGTGTTGATTAATATAGCATCCCTCTAACCCGCGCTTGCAGTGAACTCGACCCTCTATGCGTTCTGCATGGAAACACTGGGAACCAATGTCGACAAATTCCATGACCTGCTTGCCAGCCAACCTCACAGGGGCACCCACATTTGGATGCCATTTTTCTCATTAACGGTTGAGTTTCAGACCCATCTTGATAGGATATTTGTTTGTTATTTGGCCATGAGAAGTTTGTGACAGAGTTTCAGACTCGCCTTCCAAGCATGCCCTTAAATGCAGATATCTCCTCAAAAAGCTTCATTTATTGAAACTTTATTTAATTTTGCATGCATATGATAAGAAAATATTGCAGCAATTTTTCATGCTAGCTGGCACCATTACAATTGTGCAAAACAAAACTGAATGCTAACGCTGAAATTGAAAATTGATTTCGTTGCTTGCAAGTGTTCAATAAATGGCATCTAGATGATAAGATTTTTATATGTAGTAAAAAATGACGAGCACGTTTTCATCTTTAGAAGCAGTGTTTATATTGACCATGATTGATTTTCAGCGAGTTTATAGAAGCAGGCATTCACTTCCAATTGATTGTTGCTATTTTACTTTGAAACTCCGCTCTCCCACTGGTTTTTGGCGATGGAAAAACTGACGGAAATTCAAGAAAAAAATGAATTTTCTGTAAAGTTTCGAATGTACAAAAATGTCTACCCTAAAACTATTGTTACATTGGGACTTAAATAGAATCAATAACTACAATACAGTAGGACCTCTTATAACGAAATCCTATAGGACCCTAAAAAATTGTTATAACTGGTTTTTGTTATAACCGATAAAATTTTAAAACAGTACACAGGACATCAGGTTTTTTCAAATACTGTACATATTTAATATAATGTGTATTACTGTCAGAGATAATGAATATACTAAACAAAGTTTAAAATAATTTTTTTTTTTAAATTTTATCCGCATTTTTTATGATGGTTGATAGAGTTGATGGGGGGGATGTTGAATTATCTCGTTAATTCCCGTTTATTAACACTGACATTTTCAACAGCTTCCAAAATTTTTACCTTTGTTTCTAATGTCACTGAATTGCGTTTTCTTTTTGATGGATTTGAAGCCATAACCGAATAAATCACCGTGGCACAATCAACGAGATTAAAGAAAGAAACGACGTCATTTTCGCTAATTTCTCTTCGGCCACGCGTGATTTACGAGAAGTAAAAGAATGATGGGTAATAACGATGGTCTCTGGGGTAATCGATAAAATTTTCCAGAACCGTCTGAGGGAGCGCTCTTGTAATTTACTAACAATTTCCATCGAACCAACGTGATCATCGCCGATTTACTCAAGTTTATTAGAGAACGATGAACAGGATTTCCTAAAATGACATACATGTACACTGTAAAAGGAAACAACTTGAAACTGGCGACAATTAAATATAAAAAAAATGATGAAAGAAAACTTAAAAATAAACACGAAAATTCATCGAAATTATAAAGCTCTCTTACGAGCCGCCATATTGGTTTCGTAGCGAACGAACAGAGCCTAGATAAACTACTCTCACTAAGCTCAGGAGCACATGATTTTACAAAAGCATTTGGAGCAGCCCTCTGTGCGCTCAAGTTACGAACACGGCCATACTTTGGCTGTATTCATCGTTTACACTAGCGAATAAAATTAAAAATCGGTGCAAAACGTTTAAAAAACACACGGGAAAGATGTATTTTTTTCTATTAAGGATAAAAAATTCTTCGTTATAACCGGTTTTGTTTTAAAAATGTGTTCGTTCTAAACAGCTAACATTTAATGTCTTTTTCTCTAAGAGGACTGGGATACAATACGTTTTTTGTTTTAACCGGTTTTTCGTTTTAACAGATTTCATTATATACGGGTTCTATTGTACCATGACATCATTTATTCTGGGAAAGATACTAAAATGAGGAGGGGCCCTTAGATAAATATTTGACCTCCAAAAGGGTTTCTAACAATTGTTTAAGCAAGGATTAAAGCTTTAAATAAAGGTAAATGCAGCCCAGCTCATAAAATATTGCCTTTTACTAATGGATCAAAATTTACCAAATTACAATTAATTTTTTTCATAGCTGGCTGTAGTGTTTGGCGTGTGCGTGTGGTGACTGGCTGAAATATGACTCCTGTAATGTGTCTTCCCCAATCTATCGGACAAATTATCGGTGGGTTAATTTGCTAGCATAAAAACTCCATGAGAAGTAGGCTTTAAAAAATTAGATCGGCGTCTCATTTCTCCTGATTGTTGAAATTCAAGGAAAATATTAGGATTTTTCAAGGAGAATACTCACAACAACAATTCCTAAACAATATTCCTCTTTATTTCTACAGGAAAGCTTCCTACACAATAAAACTCGATCGTTTTAATACTTGATTTTCTTTAAGTGTAATTGGTTGTTGTTATTATATTAGGTTAATTTATATCGTTAGTTGTTTGTTTGTGATTAAGAAAGGGGAAATTAGGGGTTTTTATTTGTATTGTTGTGTCAATGGCAAACTATCGCTGCAACGCCTGTTGCGTGTCGGCAATGATCGCAGTTGTTGGGGAGAGGGCATTGTTTTCTCGGAGGATTTCCGAGATCGTGCCCTGCTCCCGGCAATTGTTGTGTTGCTTAGAGAAGATGTTAATAAAAATCTTCGTGTTCGGATTTTGTAGAGGACAAGCGTGTTTTTTTTTTGTTTTTTTTCCTGGCTTGGTTCTCTTGAGACCGAGCATGGCTTGTCTTAAGCCTAAGAGTAGTAAAGAGAGTTGCGATTGCCTGTCATTGAAGTTTACTGTAATTTTATTGTTTAGTTAACAGTTTTGCTGATATATGCAAATGTTTAACGTTTTTACTTTGCGGAGTTGCTTGACTGTAATTAAGTTGTGTAATATTGAGTTTTGCGCTTAGTTCAGTGAGGTACATCCAAAGGTGGTGGATGCTGCTCCTTTCCTCAAGCCAACTGCTGTTGTGCCACGCCGAAAAGCCGTCCTGCTTGTAACCTGACTGGTAAATGAACGTGGTGATGGGTGAGTAGCCCTTTCTTTTCTCTGTCCGCATTGACGAGCTGGCTCTGATGAGACTGAGTAATTAATGCATATTGTGTCTTCTGGAACGTTATGCCGGTGACTTTTCCATGCATTGCCCGTTCAGTACAAACTATTCTGCGTTGCTTTTGTGAACTCAGACGTTTGGCAAGTTTGTGTAGCGTTGTAACGATGTATGTCCAGTGTGCGCAAATTTCTCACTGAAACAATTGATGTATTCCTTAGTAGGTTTTAAACTCTGGTGTAACGAGATTTTGTCGGCATGTCCAATGATGTGTAGCAGTAATAGTTAGCGATATAAATAACATTACAGACGGCACAGCAATACCAAGGGTAAGGTTCTGGCCCACACTGCCTGATTGTGTATTGAGCTGGCACAGCTGGGACTCTGGCCTGACGAGTTGGTAGGGGTAGTCCTTGTTGATGCGTTCTCATGTGCTGGTGATTTCCTGCAGTGTGGTGTTTGAGAACGTTGTGGATTCGCCAAGAGGGGGTCACAGTGTTCCTCCCCTTGCTATAATATAAATTAAAAGAAGCACATGGTGCAAGTTAAGCATTAATTCGGGCTGTTATCTGGGGATCCTCAACACCATCCTGGGAGTCACACCTGTGTGGGTAGCTGACGATGCTCAGCCTTATGGTGGCCAAGAGTTTGCTTGTGACCCTTGCTGTTTGGTGATGTGATTAATGCAGTAACAGAGTTAAATGTGTTTGGCTCCTATAGAGAGGAGTATTAAGCGAATTGTTGCATTGTTATGCTTGTTGTTAGTTCCGAGTTAATAAGGGGGGCCCCCAATCATATGTACATGGTAGTTCATTATCATTTTTTTGTTGCCGATAGAAATTAGTTTATTTGTAATATGCCATGTAGTTTATTAGTATTAATAAATCACTGTTAATTGTTTTGTAAGTGGATCTTGTTGAATCTTTATTCCCTCGTACAATCTCGCCCCGAACCCCTGACTAGTCACCCCTTTGGGTGTTAGCTGTCATAGGGCTGTTTCTTACCAACCCAAGGGGGTGACCCGTCACATTTGGCGCCCAACTTGGGGCGTGATAATTCAGAAATTCTGGATTATCGAGTGAGTGGGGATTCACGGTGTCAGTGAGTGTTTGGGCCATGTGTTTGGGTTGTTAATTGTATTTGGGGGCATAGATAGCAGTTTATAGTGTTAGGTAATATAGGGGGTCACCGATATGGTTGGTATAGGGCAAACGCAGGCTGGTGCACAGTGTGAGTGTGGGACAACCGTTAGGTTGGTTGAGCGGTTGGAGAACTTAGTCCGGGAATTGGAGGCGGCGATTACCAGTGTGTCGACATGGGGAAGTAGCTTAGGTGCAGTAGGCAGCTAATAGGGTGGATGACGACGGCATATCGAGTGAAGGGGCAATGGCCAATATTGTTGAAAGGGAAACCTGTGGAATTGGGAGCTGCAATGGTGGTAGAGCACAAGGTGAGTGTGCAGGATATAGTGGGCAACGGAGGTTGAAGGGTGATGCTAGATCACGTATTCGTAGGGGAAGTCCAGTCATGCTGGTGGCTAGGGGTGGTAGGTTGCTTGGACCGTTTCGAGTAAGGAGACAGGTGGCACGGGATAGGTCCCAGAATGTAGGGATGCAATTTGGGGATGTGCAGTATGTGAGCACAGGGTGGTTGTGAGTCTGTGGGTACTCGACGGGGTCCCAATGTGTGCTCAATAGAGATGCACCCATGATGAACCCTTGTACTGACTGTACTCGTAGCTACATGGGTAACGTGAACATGGAAAGTCCGACAGTGGGAATGGTCGGAAGAGGGATGGTAGGTGCAGGTCAGCAGTTTCTGCCTGTATTTGTCCCAGGAAATGGGCTGGGAATGGTAAAGGTTTGGTGATGTGGCTGGGGTAATTGGATGTACCCTGGTGTGCAGGGATACAGAGCACCAGAGACGGTTTATGTAGAAGGCTCTGGCATTTGCACCAATGGTGACAGCTTGGCTCAGGTGGATAGCACTCTGGTAGGCATTCAGGCCGATAATTGTGGGGGCGGTGCTCAGGCACCAGTTGTCATTAGTGTCAGTGTAGGCACAGAGGAGCCTTGGGTCTGTTAGCAGGAGGAGCTCCAGCAGCAAACAGTGGATAGTGGTGCTTCAGTGCACAACCACAGTGAGGATGCTGAGTTAATAGGGGGCAATGCTGATGGTATTGGGGAGTCATTAAAATGCATGGTGCCATCTGAGGCTACTGTGATTAAAGGCGTCAGTTTGTCTGAGCCCCATGATTCTGCGGACACCATACGAGTGAGGGACCCAGTGGTCCACAGCAGGATTCACCTGCAGGTTATCCGTCGTGAGCGGGCAGTGGTGCAAAGGGGGGGGGGGTAGTCGACAGACTGTTAAGGAAACGCCAGTACAGGCAATGCATACCCTATGCGACAAGACCAGCAAGACCGTCATTAAGACTGAAAACATGACTGACTACATTGGTCGTGAGGAACCAGTCAGGGCGCAACCCGATGCAAATATAAATGAACCCAGTAAACCAGTGGACGGTGTGGTTGCGGATGCAGATAATTTCCTTTGCGGGACTGCATCCGGAGGGAACGATGGGAGAATGTATTGCCAAATCGATGGCGAGAACCAGAGGTGTCAATGTGGCAATGATAAGTGGAAGGGTGACACAAGCGTTGCTGTAGGAACCCATTTGGAGGTGAAACAGAGTCTGGGGCAACGGACAGGGACAGGGTCCTCTTCGACCCGGGGCAGAAAACATAATAGCGACAGGAGAAAACAGAGTCGGGCTGAGAAAAACAGGGAAGAGTCAGGGACACAGGGTTTTGGGTTGTACCCGTTTCAATGTAAGGAGAGGCGCGAAGGCTTCTGTGAATTGGAGTGGTAGGGGCGGTTTTAATCGAACATGTTGGTTAGTGATCGAGGTTTTTTTGTCGGGCGTATGTGATGTCACTGAGTGTCACATGGCCCGGTGGAAACTCATATGTTCATATTTTTCGCGCATCACGGAAAATTAGTTTAGTTCGTTTAGGATTATCTATCTGTGTTGCTCTTTTGTTTTTGTTCGTTGACATTGTGCGGCTGGATTGTTTTAATACTTGCTTTTCTTTAAGTGTAATTTGTTGTTATTATATTAGGTTAATTTATATCGTTAGTTTTTGTTTGTGATTAAGAAGGGGGGAAATTAGTGTTTTTTATTTATATTATTGTGTCAATGGCAAACTGTCGCTGCAACGCCTGTTGGGGAGAGGGCATTGTTTTCTCGGAGGATTTCCGAGAAGATCGTGCCCTGCTCCCGGCAATTGTTGTGTTGCTTAGAGAAGATGTTAATAAAAATCTTTGTGCTCGGATTTTGTAGAGGACAAGCGTGTTTTTTTTTTTTTGGGTCTGGCTTGGTTCTCTTGATGAGAGACTGAGCATGGCTTCTCTTAAGCCTAGGAGTGATCGGCTTTTTAATTGTTTTGTAAGTGGATCTTGTTGAATATTTATTCCCTTGTACAATCACGCCCCGAACCCCTGACTAGTCACCCTTTTGGGTGTTAGCTGTCATAGGGCTGTTTCTTACAACCCAAGAGGGTGACCCGTCACAGGTGCTTTCATTGCTAATTTCCTGCTTTGCATGCAGCTCTGCGGGTGCCGTGCAGTTCAGCATTCACAAGGGTTGGTCGGGATCTTTACACCTTTTTAACTTGTTTGCAACGTTTTTTGGGGGGAAATGGTATTCGGAATAGCTGTTAGTTTTGACCTTCCCTACCACATCTCCAAGTCTGGCAATGGAATTCATAAACACCCTTTTATATACGTTTTATTCTTTTTCACTTCTTTTTCATAACAATGGGTCGGGCTTATGTCGATGTGATAACTGTACACTGTTTCATTGTAACAACAATCGAGTTTTGAATTTAAATTCAACAATCCAAAAGCTGACAATAATGTTTCCAAGTTTAAAGGGAAAGTTAAAATTATTCATCAGCTCATTTCTGAAACATTCAGGAGTCGATTTTATAGTAGTCTTGTGAAGCGATCCAATTTAAATTACCGTATTTATTCTTCTATAATGCGAAAAATTTTAGCCTAAAAAAGCACCTAAATTTGGGGGAACATTATACAAGAGTATAATATTAGCGCTGCAACGACTGGGGGGGGGGGGGGGTCAACAAATGAACTTCAGGCTGATTAAGTTCAAATGAAGCTAGCATATAATATGCATCACAGTACATTAATATACAATATATACAATGTACAGTTCGTTGTGCCGCCATTTTGAATAAATTAACAAACACTGCCATTCTCCTCTTAATTTTCCCACTTAAATTTTATTAAATTAATATATATTTATTATTGTTAACAGTAATCACCTATAAAAAATGTTGGATATTTATAAATATCTCTAAATAAAATAAGGAAACTAACTTAGAAGTTAGAAACACGGCTCACTTCGCATGCCGCCATTTTGAATAAATTAACGAACATCTAAACAGAAGGAAAGCCTGTGTCCTGAAAATTCATACATTGTTACATCATAAAAAGGTATTGTTAATCGTATTTCTACCAATACTAAACCCTAAATTATGACTACCTATGGCCATGTAACAATGTATAAATTTTCAGGGCATAGGCATAGAATAACATAGAATGGACAGCTCAGCATTTCGATGGTAGTGACCTTGAAGCAGCGCTCCTAACGAATGGGTGGAATCTGCCTGCTGTTTAACCTGCATTTCTATGGAGAATACTACGACTTTTTCTAGATTTTTAATTATTTCTCGGTCTGTAATTAACGGAAACCATCAAGATCACATGGAAGCTTGAAATGAATGAATGACATGTAATCTATCGGCGTCAAGAAAAATTTTTTTCTACGGAGGAAAAATAGATATTCGCCTAATTAAATGCACTTGAGTAACTTGCTTGGCAATCAGCTGACTGGCTGTTAAGTTTACAGCATACACCTAAATCATTTAGACTTTGCAAATGTATTAATATATTTTCCGCAATATAGTAATTTCACTTCAAACTAATCTAATTTCAACAACAGAATTAATTTGGCTTACTTTTAATTTGTTTTTATTGAAAAAGTGATAAGCAAAATAAGTGACAAAAGCCATTAGAATGCAACTTTTAGCTATATTATATACACTTAAAGATATACATATAGATACACTGTATATTTTAATGATAAAATTACATTGAAGTAAATGATGTTGACAAAAATTAAGAAGGAACAACAAAATAATGTAACAAAAAACAAAATTCATAGAAAACCGACAGTTGATTATAATTAATTTACATTTCATTTTAAACTCCATGGAAAACGAATTACTATTTATATATTTTTTTTTTTACAATTTCCAAGCCGAATAAATTTTATTTTGAATTAATAGTCATTTTAATAATTTTATGTTTTGGGAATTAAAAATATAACAGGGCAATGATGTTGAAAATATCCTTAAGCGCCAATCTCCACTTGCAAATGAGCACAAGTTAGTCTTGGACATTTCTTAGCATCCTTCAAACGTCTATATTTTTTTTACAACTAGGAGAATGGCGCTTTAAGGATTTTTTTCAACATCTTTGCCCTGTTACAAGATATTTCTTATGCTCAACTAAGCAGCGTTTTATTTTTCAGCCTCAAAACATATAAAGTTATTCAATTCCTAGTGGTTGATACAATTCTGCGGGTTGATACAAATAATAGCGATTGTTAATAGGAACTTGAAATAAATATTTAAAAAATCTAGTTGATTAAGGAGTTATTAAACCAGCATACAAGATAAAAGTAAAAAAAAATAAAAAAAATAAACTCAATTATTTCTGTATCAGAGTAATGAAAAGTGTTTTGCAGATTTTATTAATCCACCAGGTAAACATTAAAGTTTTTAATTTTCATTAAGAACTTTGCTTAATTAATCGAAGAAAGTGGCTCTATTTCAATTTTGAAAATAAGCAAAATGTAAGTTTAAAATGCTTTAATTTTCATGGTACACCAATAACAATCCTGATCAGTTTCTTTAATGATGTGAGGGGGTTAAAAGATAACTTTTTTTTTAATGTAATGAGCATAAGAAACTGACAATTATTTTTAGTTATACAATTAAACAAACATCACAAGTAAAAGCTCATTTTCTTTATAAACATGCAAAAATTCTGAATACGCTTTCATAAAAGATATGTTAAATCAAAAATTAACTTTTTATTTAATAATATCCAAGAAAGGGGTCAATTTGAAAGTTTTCATAGATAAGCAAACATGTCTTAAATGTTTTTATTTTCATTGTATACATGAAACAAATTCATATACAGACTTAAAATTAACTATTTTATTTATTGAAATTAAAATGAAGAACGAAAAATAAATTTAATAATGAAATATATTCGAAAAGCGCCTATTTCCCAATGCTATTCCTATGCTAAGCGAACCCACGATTCCACCAAGCAAGTTACTCAAGTGCATTTAATTAGGCGAATATCTATTTTTCTTCCGTAGAAAAAATTTTTTTCTTGACGCCGATAGATTACATGTCATTCAGTTCAAGCTTCCCTGTGATCTTGGTGGTTTCCGTTAATTACAGACCCAGAAATAATTAAAAATCTAGAAAAAGTCGTAGCATGCTCCATAGAAAAACAGGTTAAACAGTCGGCGGATTCCACCCATGTGTCGGAGGGCGCACCGTCTGCTCACTACCTTCGCTTAGCATGGGAAACGGCGAAGCTGTCCATTCTATATTATTCTATGGTATAGGCTTTCTTTGTAGGAATTGTTGTCAGAGACTATCAATAAGCCAATCTCCTTCTTCCCTGCAATGGAACTTTATAAACGTTTTTCATTTTTCTGTATTGAACTCATGATGTTTTCCACTTTTTATGACCCGAAAAGCACTGACTGGTAATAGAAATGGTAAAATAAAGAGGCTTTCCCCCCTTTCTTCTTTCTTTTTCTGTATATTCTTGCCTATTTTATTTCTCGCGACAAGTCAAAAATGGGGACCGCATTATACAAGAGGATAAAATTTTTACTATTTTTTGGGGCTCTAAAAATGGAATCACATTATACAAGATGCGCATTATAGTAGAATAAATACGGTAACTGTATCTACTAGCATAATTACAAAGTTCATCTGGACAAAACCTAAATACACAGTCTATCTGATAACAAAAATATAACGAGCACAAGATTAATTTTATCAATGAAGACAAAGAGATAGAGAGTGGGTCTGCAGAAATTCCTATTCTACTTTTTAATGGTCTTTAAGAATCCGAAGTCAGAATTTCAAAAATCCAATATTTTTCAATACACACGCATAGACTCTGTTTTCATAGGACTGCTGCCCCCAAAAGTTTACTTGTGCACTAAAATTGGGTTCAAAACTTTTAACAGTTCCACACTTTCAGGGCCTCTATCTCCTAAACGGTGGATCAATTGAAAAAACACCACGAATAAAACATTTCTTGAATATTGTGTACAATCTGAATATACCATTAAAAATAAGGGTTCTTATTTAAGATTTCAAAGTTATCCCCTCACCCCAACCCCCCCTCACAAGGGGGGGGGGGCATAATTTTTTAACTAATGAATTTCCCCCGCGAAATAATTCACTTTTGATTTCGGTCATTTTTTCGTGCAATGCTTAAGTTTCCGAGATAATCAGTTGACTCAAGATAAATGCCTCACTCTGTATAATAGACATCCCCCATTTTTTTTTTTTAAATCCTATTTTCATTGTGTTTATTATCAGAATATTAAATAATATTTACATTTTATAATATAGTGCTCCCTCTATATGACAACACTAGGCCTATAAGTAAATTTAAAATGGCAACTCCATAATGAAGGTTTTTTTTTTTTTTTTTTAACTGGAAAATAAAAACTGCAGACTCATTCATGGTTGAAGGTGATGGTTGATAAAATTGATTAAAAAAAACAACTCTTTTTCATCAATGTGATGTAGACTATGCGAGTAGCATCCTTCAAAACACGGCGAACAGTATGAGCCCATACTTAAAGAGTCATCTGCAATACAGTTTCTCTGGAACTCATGTTGTCACGTTTAGCCAAGAGGATTATTCGTCTCGTATCTTGATCACATAGTTTTGATTTTGAGCTTCCATGTTTTTGCTTGTCTTGATTTGATTTGCTTTATGTGTCATTGCACTAGGTGAATGTGCTGTTTTTGATGAGATTTCCATTAATTTCAGTTGGCATTCATGATATGCTAAGGTTTTAGCACTTTCTTCAACACTAATATTTTTACACTTTCCCATCTTGTAATTATATGAACTATATTTTCATTTAAATTGGTGTAAGAATATTAAACGATCTTATTTAAATGTTTAAGTTTGTAAATCACATGTATATTTTTGTTAATTCATTTTCCAAGTAGGAAATACTATTGTATTCATTGAGTGGGGTCTATGCATGAATTTTAAATTTGCTCAAAATTCATCAAAAATAAAAGAAACACTTTCAGTAATCACTTCTTGGAATGTAAAAATTTTGTAGCTCAGTTTTATCATTGGCGAAGGACGCATCTGATTCGTTGCGACGTCGCTAATCTACAACCAATGCCAAGCTTGACCTTTAACAAACATGCAGCTGCAGATTTGCATGTTATTGCAAGTTATTCATGCTACTAGCAGTGCATTTACAGACGAAAATGGGTTGTACATCAAGACTTTGATTTTGTTCCTGAGCGGGCTGATTTCATTTATTGCTTTACGTAAACTTGGTTAACTGAGACCTTTGCGGATTTCACTTTATTTGGCAATGCTTTTAGGATTTTTAGAACAGACAGGTCATCTAATCAACGAGGCGGCGGAGTGTTGATCACAGTTCCTGACCGTCTGAGGGTCATTCAATGTCCTCGTCCAGCAGCATTAGCCAGGTTGACCTCATTGCGATCAAGGTTTTTTCCCCACAACCTTCAGTGCGACCTGACTCTATTATTATTTGCAACGTATATGTTCCACCTGTTGTACGTAATTGCGATTTTGAGTTGTTTCTGAAAGGACTGTTCGATTTTTTTTTTTTTCTTTTTTTTTTTTTTTCTTTTCCTCTCCTCTCCACACCATGTCGAAGGTTGTTATTGTAGGGGACTTTAACTTCTCCGATTGTGATGGCACGAACATATACTCTTCTCAACAAACAAAGAAATCTTATTGTTTCCAGCTGGCTTGCTGAGCTTGGATTGGTGGACTTAAATAGTGTCCGTAACAAGTTTAGTGGAAATCTAGACAAAGTTTTCACCAACACGCAATTAACTGTGTCGCTGGCCGACGATGTAGTGGTCACACCTGATGTTTATCATCCACCATTTCTCCTCCGTTTTCCGAAACCTTTCACTATATCTTTTCATTATAATGATTCGGATATTAACTTTCGCTGCGGAGACTTTACAACGTTACATTAGACTATCGTGAACTCTGATTGGAGTGCCATTCTTCTTTCGATTGATGTTGATCTATCTGGAATGGGATCACTTCTGTCATTAAAGGTGCGATATCTAATACCTTCCAAAGATACAAGTGGAGAGATGACCGTAGATTTCGTGCTGTACATCGTTCCTCTGTTTATTCGTTCCAGTCTCTTGGGTCTTGGTGCGTACTAAAGAAACCTGGCATAATAAACAGCTTTTTCATAAAAGGTTTACACTTTCTTTAGATCCTTGTGATTATGCGAAGTATTCAGATCCTAAGCACCTGTTCAAATCTTCCTGACATGCAGATAAACAGGCATATTTTATGTCATTGGAATCTCATATCTGCTCTAATCCTAAAGAGTTTTTTGGCTTGTAAGTTAGATGAGCGGATCCAAGTGGATGCTCTATTCTTAGATTTTTTAAAGCGTTTGACAAGGTTAGCATTTCATTGCTGCTTGAGAAATTAAAATTTGCAGTATTATCGGATACATCATTCGACTGGTTTCGTTCTATGCTGAGTGGTCGCAGCTTTAATCTTCGTCAGCAGTCTGCTGCTGTTTAAACATCTTTATCACGGATCTTCCTTCTACTCTTAAGGATCACAAGGCTTGAGTTCTTCTTTATGCAGACGTTGTTAAGCTGTTTCTTTGATAATCAATGGGTGAGGGGATTGCTTTAGGCTTCAGCCTGCCCCGTCATCTGTGTATCAGTCGGCTTGTTCAAATGGCCTATTACTGAATCCTAACAAGTCAATTGTTTCGTTTAATCGATCCACGCCCCCTTTTAATTATGGTTATCACCTTCAGAACAAGGTACTTTTTAGAGCTAAGTCGGTTAAAGATCTTGGAGTCACATTGTCGCTTAATCTCTTTTAACGAGCACGTGAACTCCTTGTATTTAGATATATCTTGCCGCCTGGGACTGATCAAAAGGGCATCAGTTTTTTTTTATGGGTGCACGGACACTTGATATTTTATTTAATGCCTTTGTTGTCCCTAAAATCACTTATTGCATTGGGGTTTGGTTTGGGGGTAATTTCCAAATCCTCAACAAAATTCAACGCAAATGCGCCAGTCTTAATCCATTCAAAAGAAAATATAAACAAAAAACTGGTCTTGACCAATTGTCAGCTTTTACCGTTTACTGCATTATTTATATTGTTTTATTTAATCTTTTAGTTAGTAATTTTTTTTCATAAAATTTGTTTCATCTTTATATCTTGAGTTATACTTGAACTCCGATTCGTCTTATAAGTTTTTCCACATAAATGCGTGTGCTGGCAATGTTTTTGGGTTTCAGTATGTCTTCTCTGCTACCTTCTTTTCATCAAGATATTTTCAATGTGTTTAAAGCCATTATGCCTGCTCCTTCATGTAACACTTCTAGAAATGCAAATTCCTCAGCGATGATACAATCGGAAGCACGTCTTCCAAATCCTCTTCACACAAATGAAGTAATGCTATTTGGTGTCATGCAGATCAAATACTTCAAAGACTTAAGTCAGTGCCAGATGTATAGCATTAAATGGTTTTTCAATTTCTATTTCAAAACAATCAACAGTTAATCCATTGAACTGCAGTATAATGATGTTGGAATGCTATTGGAAGTAAGTGGATAATTTTCTCCTTGGGTGGCCAGAATATCAGCTGTTTCAAGTTGCCACTTAATGAAGAGACAGTGTTGGAAAATATCCTGCTCACAGTGCTTGACTTATCCCAAAGCAATCCCCCAATTCTTCAAATGTTGTTGGATTCAATCTTACTTTTTTTAATGTGAATAATAGATATTTAATAAAAAATAAATCAAAAATAAAAGCTGATGTTTCGGATAGAGGCTATCCTTTTTCAAAGCAGGAAGAATAATCAACACCTCCTAGAAAGAAAGCCAAACAACTGAAACGTCGTACATTACATCATATTTTAACCATTGTTAATCTTATTTCTACCAAAATTTGGTCGACTTATGATGATGTAAGAATGTATGTAGGTATTGGGATAATTCTCTAAAAGCAGGAGAACATTAGAGAATTATCCTGAAGTGATTATTGTATATTTTGAAATAATCTTGGCGAACAAAAATTGGTGTTGGAGAAAACTCATCCTCAGAGCGGCATACAGCACGAATCCACTTGATCGTTGACTGTCGATCTTTCGGGATGAGTACGAATTCTGTATCAGGTGTTTTAATTGTGGTATATGTATTCTTACAGTGTGGTACAATGCACCATTTGTGTGATCATTGTTTGACACTATATATTTTTTGTGATTACGAGCTGAAACATTTGTAAGTGTCCAGTAAGGCAATGCAACAACAAAGCAGTAATGGCTGCCATGATTTTGTGAACCGATATGTGAAGTCACATGAGATGAATGACATTTTAGTAGCAAATTATAAAAATTAATTATAATAAAAACTGTAAGGGTTTGAGAAGCAAAAATTTTTGTGTATTGTTTAAAAGATGTGCTCTTTAATTTGACAATATTTAAAAAAAAAATTCGTAGACCCTGTTGCTATAATTTAGTTTTTTGCATTTCTTTGTCATATTGTACTTCACATTATTGTGCAGACATATAATTAGCGTTGTCGTGTCAGCAACCAACTAGGCCACGTTGTTGTGGTTGCTATGCACGACGATTGTTGTGTTGTTGTTTTTTGTTTACGTTCTTTGTTATCCATATGATCAACAGCGAGTGAGCTGAAGTAGATATCATGTCCGCTAGCTTTGCGATTTAGCATTTGAACACTGCTGATATGATGGAAGCCATAGATGATTGTAGCCACCCCTGACCCACCAGGTAAACCTAGAACATAAGAACATTAATCGCATTCCCTCTCATCATCATAAACATAATAAGCGTAAATAAATGTTAATATTTATGCTTGTATCCATGATTATCTTCTTGTAGTGAAAAAACTTCTAATTCATTTTTCAGGAGTGTATTTTGAAGGAGGTGCTGTGTTCCTTAAATCTTATTTGAAAATTTTGACTGGAATTTTCGAATTTATTATTATGTTGAGTTTGGGGGGGGGGGGGTTGAGGATGATGATAAATGTGTACTCACGAGTTAAATATTTATTGTCCAAAGGCCTATATATCTCCTATACAATACACTTCTGCCATACCGTCTTCAACCCAAAACCCAAACAAGTAATAGAGGGTGATTCAAATTAAAGTATCCCAATTCAGAGCTCTGTGGCAGGGTAACTGGCAAGGTGAATGCCTTCAAATTTGGAGGATATGCTATTCAGGGCATGGGGAAGGGATACCAGTTTGACTATTAATATAAAAGTACAAAGAAACTCTTTAACCACAATGTATTAAAATATTACAAAAAGTCAAATACAGGCGTACCCCGATTTACGACGGGGTTCCGTTCCCGAAAATCTGTCGTAAATCGAAGCGAATTTAACATGGTGTCCACATAGATGTGTTCCTAGCCATTCAAAAATGACGAGAGAGAGAGAGAGAGAGAGAGAGAAGGCAACCACACACATCCTACTGAATAACCAGAAACCATTTTTATTTCTCATGCAACACGATTAAGAACTATAGTAAAATAATAATGATAATAATACAAATGTATATGAACATACAGAATGTATGTACGAATTCTTATGTGTCACTTGTGGAAGGAGTGCCTTTTGTGAAATGATATCAGCAGACAAGTGCATGTGATGGCGATCTGGTTCTGGATCTTCAAAATGAGCAGTTTCTCAATTTCCTCCTTGATGGGGTCACGGGGTTTCGTGATCGTCTTAGCCAAAAAGGAACCAGAGGATGTGCTCCAGCTTCCAAGATGTCAGTCTTCTTGCTGAAGGTAGTGGACACGGTCGAATGCGATAGTGCCAAGGAGTCAGCTATGGACTGCACACTTCGTCTTGCACGTTGTTGCTTAATTTTATCCAGCTTTGTTTCCAGTGAAATCGGTTTTCTTTGTCTTTTCGGCTTGCTCTCACTGGATAGTGAAGAATGGGAAGCACGCTTTGAAGTCATTGTCCCATAAAGGTGTTTTTAAATTTTATGTTTTTGTTTTAGTTTCAGTTTTTGCATCACCTTCAATTGCTGCCATCTACCGTCGTAACATCGAATCGTCGTAAATCGAATCATCGTAAATCGGGGTACGCCTGTACTTCAATAGGTATTTCTGTAGCAAAGGCTATCATCATTCAGCATGTGAATGAATAAGATAAGAAAAAGACCTCATTATACAAAGGGTCGTACAAATGAAAACGAAAATTATTTATTTTATCCAAAGTGTATACAAGGAATTTAAAAATACTCTCCAAATGCGTTATGGCATTTATTCCACTGTGTAACAAGGCGTGTAATTCCTTTATGGAAGAAGTCTTTTGATTACGTGTGGAACCATTCCAAAACCTCTTCCGTCACTTCATCGTTCGACTGAAACCTGCGGACTTTCAGACGTTTCTTGAGATCTCCAAACACGTGAAAGTCAGGTCTGTAAGGTGGATGCTGCATTGCTTCCCAGTTGAACTTTCTGATGAGGTCTACCGTTGCTTTCGAGGTGTGAGGATGCGTGTTGTCATGAAGAAGAAGTACTCCTTCTGTAAGAAGTCCAGGACGCTTGCTTTTGATGGCTGCACGCAGTGCCTTCAATGTTTCCCCATATCGTGCTGCGTTAACTGTGGTGAACTTTTTCAAGACAGTCAAGTAAAATCAGGCCTTTGTGATCAAAAAACACAGTCAACATCACCTTCCGCATGCTGTTTGCGATTGCTTTTGATTTTTTCGGGGGTGGTGACCCATAAGACGACTTTGACGTTTGCTTCCGGGCTGGAAATGAAAGCACCAGGTTTCATCCCCTGTAACGATTCTGTCGAGAAAACTCTCTCCTTCCTGTTCATAGCGAGTCAAACGTTGTAGGTACATGACCATTTGAACACTCCAAGTTGCGGGACCCATTGTGCACAGATTTTTCTGTAGTGCAGATGGTTTCCTGATAATGGAGTGAACAGTTCCACGACTAAGGCCAGTTTTACAAATGATTGTGCACTCTTCTGTTTTCCTTTAAGACAGCATTAATTTTGGCTTTGGAATCATCCGTGATGGTGCGGTTTGCTTGTCCAGGTTGTTGATCATCTTGCAATGAAAACCGTCCCTCCGAAAACCTCTTGTCCATTCCTCTGCATACAACGATGAATTTCAGAAACTGGAACTCCTTCACATGTCAAAAAACGAATTACTGCTCGTTCCTGTTTCATTGACTCCATTTTGTTGTTTGGACGAAGCTATCACGCGCAGAGCTTCGAAGCGCGAGCTGTCTTTCATTCTCATGTGATGCAACACTTGCAGCCTATTGTTCAATCTGCACGTGGGGTTTCACAATTGTTGAAAACAAAAACTTACGATCCTACACGTAGTCTTTTTTTTTTTTTTTCCCACATAAATTTTCGTTTTCATTTGTATGACCCTTATATATAGGAGAAGAGCCAATCAAGGTTTGTTTATTAATTTGTGATTGGTTTTGAATGATCACCACCATTTATAAGATCTGAGTCTGTGATTGATCCTGGTCGAGATTTAACAAATTATTCTTATTGGTGCTTTCAAAGACGTCAAGATGACTATCAATCTCAAACATTGTATATCTCACTTTTTTTGCACACTTTTAAAGTGTTATCTTTTCTATACACTTATTAAGTTTCATGCTAACCGTGAATTGAATCGCCTATCTTTAATATCCATCTATCAAATTGTCACAATTTGGTGAAACAAGAACCAAGGCTTCCGAGTATAATCCTGGAAGCCTCGCAAGAAGCAATACGGCCATGTGATCAGCCACCACGGGGAAAAAATTATATTAAGAAATAAATGACATTCGTTAACATAATTAATTCTCGATATCACCCGTGTAATGTGCACAAAAATAATGTAAACACTTAGGGAGGGGAAAAAAACAAACAAAGAGTGCTGAAACATACTACGGATGAAGCATGTTTTAAGACTCGCGGAAGTTGCTTAGTTTCATATTAAAATTCCTTAATAAATAATATTCACAATGCACAGTTCTTCCTTTATACTATTTTGAAACTTACCATAAGAAGACCATAGATGGCCTTCTACCAGAAGTTTCAAAAAGCAGATCTCTGAACTAAGCACAAGAAGAATGAAATATCAGTCATTAGGATTTCTATTACCTACAACAATTCTCTTACCAAAAATTTGTATTTTATTTTTAACCTTCAAAAATTCAAT
This sequence comes from Rhysida immarginata, assembly GCA_023313115.1. Classification (NCBI taxonomy): domain Eukaryota; kingdom Metazoa; phylum Arthropoda; class Chilopoda; order Scolopendromorpha; family Scolopendridae; genus Rhysida; species Rhysida immarginata. The sequence continues at coordinate 61,706 of JAHWFO010112665.1, read as the reverse complement.
ATTGTGCAGCCTCCTCTCCTTCCACGAAATCGGTCACCATGTCAACTAAATCTGTTACATGGAGGACCCCTCCCCCCACAAGAAGGATTGAGCCAACAACGTTGCAGTAAACCGTACATACGGGTTACCTTTGATATGGAATGAATGAAGCAGATCCTCATGAATCTGATGAGGATTCTATGTGTCTTAAGGCAATTCTGCATGTCCACTTTCCGCACAAATGGAAGTGGGCTTTGTCACTCCACAGGATGTTGTCAGGCATCTCACATGAGGCAGAAATGTCAATGCAAACTGTTGTTGGCATCTCTACATTGCTGTGTACACTATGTCTAGTTATCTTGCTATGCCACGAGCACTGCACTTTCCGCTTGTTTTCTGTTCAACAATTGGTTCTGTCACTTGTGGTTCCTGGGGTTTCCTTCTTCTTCCTGGTCAAACAGCAAAGCTCCTGTTGCCTCAGAACATTGAATGATGTGTCGCAGGCCATCAGATGTCAGTGGAATTTGATGCAATGACTTCTGTTGCCGGTACTTTCATGGTGTCATTGTAGCATTTTTGTGGTTCAGATAAGGCACTGGTCTGGCAATGTCAATACCGTTGGGCTTGTCAGATCTTCTGTTGGGATCACACATCCATTATGCAAATGAGGGCCAATGTTGTTGTTGGAGCACCACATTTCACCCTGGTGATTGGTTGGGAAACGCTGTGTTATTGATGTGAGCTTTAGCAAAAACCTACTTAAAAGAATGCACGCTTGGTCTGTACGTTTATTCAGCCGTCCATCCACCGTTTGCACGATAAGTTGAAAACTGATTAACTTATTCAAATTCTGTTTTCGACAATATGAATATCAGGGTCTTAGCCATATCAACTTTTCAGGCGTTTTCGTGCTCTTTCAAGTCTGTTGCAGATGTTCTGGCTGTGACCATTAAGAATATCAAGAAATTGTGTGATATAACAATTGGTTCATAGTAAAGAGTCAACAATGAATAAATTGTTACTTTCTGTTTATCTTTTAAGCATTGTTGACATGAACACATGCACGCCATGATTGCTTTGTCGAGGTATGATTGCTTAATTGCTCATGGTATATTAATAATTGTACCTCTGCATCACAGCTAAAGCTTTACAAGATTTTATTATCAATATCTCTTCCCCGTGCCTTGAATAGCATATCTTCCAATTTTGAATCCATTCGGCTGGGTTGTGTAATTTAAGCAAATCTTTTATACAATGTGTTTAAAACACTTAGAGAAGCATTAATCGTTTGAAAATTTTAAAATATAATTATAAAAAAATTATAAATGCCTATATACAGGGTGTTCTTGAATAACGTTACCAACCTTGGGGGAGGGTGAGAAAGGGATCAAATCTAAGCAACATTTCCCTCTTTCATTTTTTTCTCTGGGGCATTATTTTTGAGATAAAAAATGTTGTATGTCACGTAGACGTAATATGCCACTCAACCTGTGCTTCTGGAACACGTCAATATTATGGTCAATCATGTAATAAAAAGAACAAAAATATACATTGCATACAGTACAATAATGTGACTTGATTTTTATGAAACATGCAAACATTTTACAATAAGTGTTCAAATTGACTCCCTGTTGCATGAATGCATGCTTCACAACGTCGCCGCATGGACTGATGTACACGTTCAAAAGTTCCTGGTTCTTCACGAACCTGGTCCATAGCTACGGCGATTCTGGCTACCAGCTCTTCATCGGATCCACTTGTCTCATATACCAGTGTCCTTAAGTGTCCCCACACACATTAGATCTGGTAGGATTTCAATATTTTTTATCTCAAAAACAATGCCCCAGAGAAAAAAATGAAAGAGGGAAATGTTGCTTAGATTTGATCCCTCTATCACACCACCAAGTTTGTACACGTTATTCGAGAACACCCTGTAGATAAAAAATCTAAAACAAAGGAGGAAACAAAATCTTTACAAAATATTTTTTTTTATTAAATCAAACTGGAAATCAAATAATCACTAACAACAGTACAACTGATAACCAATGCAGTCTAATCTAGTTATAACGAAGTTCAAGGGACCACTTTGTTTACTTTGTTATAATGAAAACTTCGTTAAATCGAGATTGCAAATTAATTTGAGAATAAATGAAAAATAGCTTATTTTAAACAGAGAGTATACATTTTTTAATGTTTTATCCTTAATTATGGCAAATATATCAATCAATATTAGTGTTTTAAATGTACAGTTAAGATTGTGAACTGTTCTGTAGTTTAACAGTAATGCTTCATCCTTACTGGAAATCATGATTAAAAACTGAGGTTGTACTTTTCCCTGTTAAGTCTTTGCCGCTGTAAATAGTAGTCTGTGTGCATAATTTCAGTAAATAAATTGAACATGACAAAGATTTTATTTTAATGGTTCTTGTTTTCAGATACTTAAACTAGTTTAACATAATTATAATACAAGCGTTACATTCAGTGTCTCGTTTGCATCCTTTGTAACATTACCCGAATAAAATAGTTCCATTTCACACTACTGAAATATCTCCATTTTAATGCAATTCTTTAAGTATTTCCTTCTGTTTAATATTCAACATCTAGATTTAGTTCAAATTTTATAGTACTACTGTATTGCACATATTAAAATAATTGAATTTTACTACAGTATTTTGTTTTTGAAATTTACTACAGTACTTTTTTTGAGTTTAACAAAATCTTGCGCCATTTTTTGTAAACAGGATGCTTAATGTACACTGTTAAGATTAAGTCAGAAAAATAATTTTTGTAAAATTGCATTACAAGCCTTCATTGTAATCTCCACTGTTTCTTAATACAGATATTTGGGCAAAGTTTGTATTTCAGACAGAACATCCCAATGTTGAGCTGTCAGATTATCTGAGTCAGCAAAATGTTTTCGGTGTGGTTGCTTCGTTTGGGGAACAATTAAACACTTCAAATCTTGGAATTGGTTGGTCTTTGTACTGTCAATTGGTATGAATTATATTGGGGCTTTACGATTATCACGATGATCCAGAATGAGCAGTCAACAAAAGCTGTTAAGATCTGCTGGCATTCCATTATCTGCAAAGAAGACTGGCGAGTGATCAATATCAGCTTAAAAACAGAAGTAGAACAGTGCGCTAAACCCTACCGACTTGTTTCTGCATTTATTCTTGCCTTCAACTGGGTCTGTAAGAGATGATGTGATCTGGTTTTTAAATAGTGAACAAAGGCATTTAATCATCATCAATATGCAGTATTGTTTAATCATAGCATTTTCATTTATATAGGGGGAAATTTTGTACAAAGACTTAATTCTGTGTATTCATTTATAATCTTCTTTTGCAAGATCTTATGACTGTTTTTCCCCCATTGAAGTGCTTTTCAAGCAAAGCTTTGTGAATTTCGGTTGTGCTCTTTCCTTGTAAAGTTTCAATTTTGGGTGTTTGTTTAGTGCGACGAAAGCGACAAAGTTAACATAACTCAGTTTCTTTAGTCTGGTCAGACCGACTACTAACGTTTGCTATTGCCAGTGATGCTGACGCAGTTACGCTTCGTCACCCGACTGAGTCGACGAGCTAAAACGATCGTCGGCTTCTGCCGGATTAGCATTCAAGCTGATTCAAGCAGCCATATTCAAGTCGCAACGAAACCATAGCAAGCAGGATGAATTGAAAATATATCTAGCAGTCTTTCAATCATATATACGACTTCTATAAATTCGACGTAATAATTTTAGTTTTCTCCATATAATTTTTCGCCTTAAATTGGAGTAAATGCAATTACGTGCATCGAAAGCCATTTTAAAAATAGTCAAGATCGACGAATTCGTTTGTTTTCGTCAGTCTGACGACTGTCACGATTTCGTCGCTTTCGTCGCATTAAACAAAACACACCCTTTGATATAGGACTTCTGGTCACTATGTGAAATCTGATTTGGCACAGTTATACAGCACGTAAGTTATTCAGCAAACGTACATGTAAACTTTATGAAGTCACCTTGATCTTCTTCATTGATGCAATAATGAAAGCAATGATGCCACCTTAACGGCCATGAATGTGCAGTTGCAAAACTTTTGAAATCAACTCTTGCATTTTTTTTAATCCTTATATTCATAGCTGTTAAGTAGATTATAATTTAAAGTTCAAAAGAGTTTGTCCTTTTATAAGTATGTGATAGTATTGGTAATAAAATATAAAAGGAAATTTAATGAAATATTTTTGCTTTTACTGATTTCCATTTCTTTTTGTTATGCATTTAGGAAAGAAATTAGAGATGGTGCTATGATTTTACTTGAAAAGATTCAGAAGTACACACCTAAAATAGCTGTATTTAATGGAAAAGGTAATAAGGATGAAATTTCAAACACTGACTGTATTTCTAGATATTTTCTTTCTTATTTTAAATTTTGTATTTCAAGGAATCTATGAAGTTTTTTCTGGAAAGAAAAATTTTGATTTTGGTAAACAGCCAGACTACATTGAAGGGACAAGTACAGTAAGTATCAAGGCAGTAATTAGAATTAGTCTATACAAAAAATAATCTGTAAGCATTTAAAAGTTAAAATTTAATGTTCTCCCAGGTGATTTTTGTGATGCCATCATCGAGTGCTCGTTGTGCACAGTTACCAAGAGCAATTGACAAAGTGCCGTTTTACGAAGCCTTAAAAAAACTGAGAGATCATATATGTGGAAAGCTTCCAAATTTGCAAGAATCTGAAGTTACATTCCCCGATGTAAAATTAAAAATTGAATCTGATGATGGAATTAAAAGTGAATCTCTTGAAATCAAAGAAGAGATGGATGAAAGTCACATAGGAAGTGGGACATCTCATTTGATGCATGGAATGAATAATGGGATAGTGGACATGCAAGCAACTCCATCTGTAGGTGAAGGTGATAGTCCAAAATGTAAAAAATATAAGAAAAAGTACACTTCAAAAAAGAAAAAGAGCAATGAAGAGGATGGTTGTACTCAATCACACATGCATCAACAACAGACACATTCTCATCACCACCCACAAGGACCACCGCTAGCACAACCTCAGCCACTTCCACAGCAGCAGCAGCAACAACAACAACAGCCTCAACCTCATCACCATGAAGCCATACCTCAACCGCAAACTTTATCATCTCAGTCGGGTTATATGCAGCCATCTTATCCAACAGATCCTTATGGCAATGTCTCTCCTTCAATGGGAATGAGAGTCAAACAAGAAAAACCTGAGGATCTGATGTATGGTTATAGTCAGCAGCAGCAACAGCAGCAGCAGCAAGCAGGATGCCATTATGGAAGCTACCCTCCACCTCCAGCTCATAGTGGCTCTTACTATGGGGGTGCACCGAGCTTAGGACCGTATGGAGCATATGCTCCACCTAGTCATCCACAATTTGTTTCTTCAGGGAGCTTAAATCAATTAGAAAGCTTTGTTGATCAAATACCAAATATAGGGCACAATATGGTACCAGCTCTTCCCCCTCCCCCACCAGCTCATGGTGGAGGTTACCCACCGGCAGGGCAAGCACCACTGGGATCACATTATACCCAGGGCTCTATGACATATCCCCCTCCACCTCCAGCCCATGAACACCAACCCAATGGTTCTTCCTATTCTCCCCATTCGCCAACAATGGGGTTTTCGTATCCCCCTTCCAACCCTCCTCCCGCTGCTCACAGTCCCCCTTACTCTAGTGGCCAGGGCCCATACTGCCCTGACAACTATCAGCCAAGGTCTCCCGTTTATACTGACCTTGACAGTGTTCAGGTAAAGCAGGAACGCTTAGACTCAGGGTATGGTACCTATTGACACCATTGGTGCTTCTAGGATTCCTTTATGATTCCAATTAAAGTATCAATTTAACTGTGATGGTTAGCATTTTGATTAATTTTAAAGAGAGAGAGAGAACAAGAGAAGGAGAAGAAAGGCAAAGAAAATCCAAACTGAAACCACATGGGGAAAACTAGTATTTTACATATTTCAAAGTTTAAAAGAATTACCAACTCATTTCCTCTGACCACCTGCAGTTTTATTATTTCAAAGCATCGAATCTCATATCCATAGTCATAGTATCAGTGATTTTACTAAAGGAGATTTGAAAGGAAAACAAAAAAAATCATAAACAAAGTCTGAATAATGCAATTTATGCTTTCATTATCCTTCTAATCATGTTTTATACAAAAACAAAACAAAACAAAAAGAATCAAGAAAATCTCAAGCAAATCGATCACAAGCAATAGAAATTATTTTCGAAATGTTTGACAAATGCAAGAGCTGTTTTCAAGTTGTTTTTTTTAATTATATATATCTATAATTATACATACATTTCATAATTATTTTTAAAAAGTTTTATAATTTTTATATTTTTATTTATTTGTGAATTGAATGAATGTTAAAAAAAATTTATTATTATTATTTTTTTTTTTTAAGTAAGTTTACAGTCAATTGCTTAGTTTTTGAGGGGTGGGGGGAACGATTTCATATCAATTTGCCTGCCTCCACATTTTTCTACATGCAATTCATGATCGATATAACTTGTAGAACTTTATTTTGGATACATTGAAAAACAATCGTTACAGGCCAGCTTTTCTTTGTTTCCATCATCTACAATATAGTAATAGAAATAAATTTATTCCATGTTGACCTTTTTAAAATGTGACAAAAATAAAGCATCAAGAAATTTATGCAAATGAAGTAATAATGTTGTTGCTAATTAATCTAGAGCTTTGATAGTGTGGTATATTTTAAGTTTAATTTTTCTTTTGGGGAAGGAGGGATCACAAAGGAAATTGCCATGGGGAGGGGGCATTGAGTTGGTTGTCTTGGTGCAATAATGGGTGTAAATTTGAACCATCCGTCAAATGATTATTTTCATAGTAGTTTTGTTTTGTTTTCCTCTTTGCTGTGTAGCTGTGTTATTTTCTTAGTCATCTGTTGTTTCATACAAGGAATGAAACGGAATACCTGTGTTTTGGTGCTTAAAAATATTTTGTCAGAGGGTATATTGTTTTTCATTCTTTCAAAAAATTTTCAAATATTTATAAGGCATAACCAAAACAAAGACGTAAAACCCTCTATAATAATCATTCCTTTTATTAAAGTCCAGTGCTTTACCTGTTGGGCATAAGCACTTTAAAAATTGAAATAAAGGTGCCGCTATAATAAATATATAAATACAAATATAAAATATATATATATATAAATAAATATGTCCCCTTACCTCTTCCTCTTTCTTCTTAATTCCCTCTCAGTTTCCTTCTGGTGAAAATAGAAGAAAAAGTAATATTTAAAAAGGACAGCAAGAAAAAAGGAATCAGAAACCCCTTTCCCATATAATATCTCACTTGTATAATAATGTACCTGATGATAATATCTATTTTAAACTTTTTCCATTTACTTTTATTTGTTTTTAATTTTGTTTTTTCTCTTTGAAAACCATTATCTTTTCCTGATTCCATTTTGTATATACTATATCATTTATTTAAACAAATTTTTGGAATGTATATTATTTTTTTACTGTTGTAAATTAAGTAATATACTATATTTTGTCCCTTATTTATTTTATGGCATTTATTAACTTCATTTAATGTTGTCGAGGAAAACAGTTCATATGATTCCTCAGAAATTGGAATCGTGTTATTTTTGTTACTCTTTTGGTCTGTTTACTTTGTTTTTTCATTCTGGATGTTGATCATCTACTTGATAACTTTTTACCTTTTTCTTTTCGCAGTGGGAATTTTAAGACCTCTTCCATATATAAACACAAATTGAATCTTTATTCCTTTCGTATTTATACAGGTTTTTTAACATCTTGTTGATTCTTAGACATTTATACTCCTTCCCTTCTCTTATCCTCCCTCACCCCCTTTTTTTTTTATTTTTATTTAGTTCTTTTCATCAGCATTCTCCATTCATTGTGTAGATATGTTAAATAAAAAATTGACTAGGATAACGAAAAAAAAAAAAAAAGAAAAGAAAAAGATTTTATTTATTCATCATGTAAATCAAGTTTTTAAAATTGATACTTTGTTTCTTATTTTAAGTTGCGATATATCAAAAATCATGTCACCTTTTCCTTGATTATAGAAAATTAAATGAAGAAAAAGGCCATGTTTGTGCAATGAAGTTCAGGGCAATTTTATTTGTTCATCATTCTCAACTTCTCAGTACCACTAGTAATAGGCCATACATAATTCATTTAATGATCAAGGAAATTCATTTTTTAAGGGTGGCTTCATTGTATCAAAGATTCATTGAAGTAAACAGTAAAGAACTTTTCTTTTTTAATGGAGATCTTACATTTGTTATTTTTGTTCATTTTGGGCTTATGCCTATTGAGGCATGTATTTAGTATAATTTGATTGATTAAATTTATTATTATTATTATTATTATTATTATTATTATTATTATTATTATTAAAGGGATTTTGATTTTTGACTTTGTAAGATATAGTGACCAGAAGTCCTCCTTTATCATATTCTCCCCAAAAAATTTGCCCTCCTTTTTAAAGATACATCCTTTCTCTTTTTTTTTTTTTATTTATTTATTTATTTTTTTTTTAATGAAAAATTTAATAAGTAGTAAAAATTTCTCCTAATTTATTTCAGTAAATAGTATCCTACCACAGTAATAACCAACGTGTCCTCAGGTGTTCAATTTTTCTGGTCACTCTATAAAGTACAGATTTTTTAAATTTAAATTTAATATTATATTCCAGAAAATAAACATTTTCTGTGGGACTGTGAAAAAATTTAATTCCATATTAAAAAATGACACCATTATTGTTTCTTCACGACATTTATTTTTAAAGTTGAACTTTAAAAAAGATAAATATACTGTTAAAAGGATTAAAATTTGTTTTTGCTCCCCTCCCCCCCCCCTGGGGGGGTGTTTGTTTGTTTGTTTATTTATATGTAGAGAAGATCAAATGAAAAGCTTTTTTTGATTTCTGAACAGATGGCTTAATAGTTTTCCACTGTTAATTTCATTTTTAAATTCAAAATAATTTCCATCTTTTTCTTGAAGATGATTTTATTCTCCATGAATCGTTAATAGTGGAAGTGAATATGGCAAATGTGTGGACTGAGCAAAGGCATTTTTCCCAAGGAAGTTTAATAACATTAAATGGTATTAATCCTCCTAGATTTTCCCCCCATTTTCTGTTTTGTTTGTTTATTATTATTATTATTATTATTATTATTATTATTATTATTATTATTATT
>JAHWFO010112665.1:29480-52493 GCA_023313115.1 Rhysida immarginata | reverse complement strand
TTATTATTATTATTATTATTATTATTATTATTATTATTATTATTATTTGAACATTGTTAAAAATGAAGGTGTGTTACTTGTTGACTCTTGTTAACAAAAATGTAAGATAATGGAAGTGGACATGTTGTTTAGTGAAAAAAGGCTGGGCTGTTGAAAGATGGTTTTGCAAAGCATTTGGCAGGGGAAATGTCTTTATTTTTAACTCTATAGTTTTAAATTCTGAATCTTAATTCTTCAGTTATTGGTTAATTTTAAATTTATTTTATTGATTGGATGTTTTCAATTTAACATCCAATTTGAAGATGTTGATTTATATTTAAAAGGTTCATTTGTGCAAAGTGGATGTATATATTTTGTTTTGAATATTAAATGTCTGTCGTGAATTTTTTCTTATGGAGAGTATATTGGAATGAATTTCTCCTTTTTATAATTGAAGTCTATGTAATTTTTAAGGATAATATATTTGTGCCAACTGTTACAAATCAAATTAAAAACTATTATTTCCAGTGTGATGTTTTTAATTTTTTTTTATTGAATGCTGCAATTCTATTGTTATTTATTAAATGAATTGAATAAAAGAAGCTATAAAATCATACTGAAAAAAAAGAAAGAAAAGCCTTGCGCAAACTATAATTTAATTTTTATATCTGAAAAAAAAAAATCCCCTGAAAATTTATTCAATGCTATATTTATTTTTAGAATGTTTTTATTTGGCAATTTTTTAATATGTAATTCTTATATATTTAAAATAATCATAATATTAAAAATCTATCTTGTTTTGTAATGTAATAGTTTGTATTTCTATTATTCATGCAATCTACCATACTTATATTTTATTTTACAAGAAGCCATGGAAAATACTGACTTCATTTCCAATTACTGTTTTCAAGTATGTTGCAATCTTAAGACAAAAAACACACTTTAACATTTAAATCAGAATTATTCAAAAATAGTATTTAAAATGAAACAAACTTCATCCATGGATCCTTGATAAATCATATTGTATTTTCTGAGAAAATTTTCATTAAGATTTTTTAATCTCTGTTGTTTGGATTGATCCCAAAGACGAGTCTTTGCAGGAATTGAAATAATATTGAAGATACCTGATGCTCAGAAACTAGCATTTTCTTTCAGTTAAAAGATACCTTTAAGCAATAGTAGAAATAAAGAAATTACTTGTACACTTAAAATAGACTTTACTACTCGAAGTAAAATCAATTTTATGTCAACAAGTGTTTTTATTTTTTAATTTCTACTCTTGATCCATATCCACTATACGTGTGTCTACATTTAAGTAGTTTCCATACAAGTAGAAAATATCAGTACAGTAACAAAAATAAAAATCAACAAGTCATAACAGAGTTTAAAGCAAGCGCTAACATTTCAAATGCATTAAGACAAAAAACACAATAATTGATAATGATTAAACGAGCCTCTGTAATAAAAAGTCTATTGGTAGCGTGATAAACAAACTAATTTTAGCTTTCAGTAATTTAATCAAAGCCAGAGTTATAATAATAAATTTTATGAGAAGTTTCATTTTTTTAAAATAAGATTTATTTTATTCCTGGCTATAATCCTTTACTACAAAAATCTGTACTCTATGTATTATATGGTAAAATAAGTTTTCATACAGGTTAAACAAACCTTAACTACAGTATATTAATTCAAGAATAATGTATAATAAAGAAAAAACACTTTAGCCACAACAAGATAATATAAATGTCTACGTGTGTGTGTGTGTGTGTGTGTAAGAGGAGTCGATTGCATGATTTGATTTGAATGTTGATCACCACTTTATTAGGGCAGAATCAGTGATAAGACGTAACAAAGTGTTCTTATTGGTGCTTTGAATTGCCATGCTTTCAAAAAGGTCTGAGATTCCTTTTACTAATTGGATGGACCAATTTTAAATTATTGATATCGAAAGAATGGCCAGTATCAAGTGAATGTTTAGCTATGGCAGACTTATCTGATTTACCATATTTCCTGTGGGCAGTATGTTCTTTGACTCTGGTCACAGTATATTATTAAGTACCGAAAGGTGCTTTATGCTATCAGTGTGGGGAAACGTATGTGTCTGTCCGTAATGCTAACTCCTCCGAGGCTATGAAAGATTTTCAAAATCGATTTTCGTCAGTCGATGAATATGGTTCATGGCACAAACCAATCACAAATATTATCTAAATTGGTTCATTGGCACGTGCACAAATGGTACCTCTATTATCCCACCTAGCAATTTTCAAGCTATTGATAGTCGAAATTGGTTCAAAGGCACCTGGTTTAGTGGAACCATTATGGTTCATTGGAACTTTCAATGCTAAAATATGGCATGTAACATATCAAACAACTTGAAATAATGTGTCATGAATGAATAAAACGTAAAATTAATGATAATCCAAATTGGTTCCATGGTACGTGGTTTAATGGTATCATTATGGTCCATTAGAAACTTACAATGTTAACATAGGGCGGTTAAAATATGGTTCCGCGAATGGTTTAGTTTAACCTTTAGGTACTTGGTTATGTCATTTATTTAATATCTTCGAATTTTAGAAGTTTAAAATGAATTTATGGCTTTGAAGGATTTTAATATATAGGGCATTTACCAAAATGGCAAAAATTCAAGGGGGTGATTCTTTGGTTATTTTAAGAATCTTTTGTACTTTGACGATTTTTGGAATGCTGCTTTGTTTTGAAGATATAGGGAGATAAAGGGTTATTAAGAGACTTTTTACTTATCTAAAGGGTGCTGAATTTGAAAATCAATAAATCAGCCAAATATTCATGAAAAACGGTTTAATTTTACGTATGTCTAAAGCCTGTTTCAGATTAAATCGCCCGCATTAGCCCCAGCGGATATGCCAAGGAAGCATATACTAGTGCTTCCATCACGAAGCAGGTGATTTAACAACTTTCCATTTCCATTTCATAATTAAAACCGTGGCCGCATTAACGTTTCTTCGGATTGGTTCATTCCCAAACGAGATCGACGTCACACTAATTGGCATCTCGCAACGACCATCGTCGCATTCATAGGTGAAGGCTGTTTTTGACAGCAATGTTTTTTAAATTACATTCCCAAATGCCAACTTCACATCTACAGTGTGTTCACCCAATATGACAACAAAGATGCGTCGAAACCTGACGTTTTCTGATTGGTTGAAGCAGTTGTGAATCCGCTACATTTCAGAACTAGCTTGAATTGAAAATCCGCCGCAAAGCGGTTGCAGAATACGCTAAATTTTAGAACCAGCTCGAATTGAAAATTCCGCCGGCGAAAAGCAATGTGGGCGTATTCCGCTATTTGTGAAACTGCAGTCCTTGCGGAAAATCTTCGTCTTGCGTTGCGGGCTCTGCTTCCACCTGTTTTCTGTCCGCAAGCTGTAATTGTGAAACGAGTTTAACATGTCTCATTTACACCCAACCTGCACTGAGTCTGCATAAATTCTTTTATTACATAAGCAGTCGAGTCGCATTAATGTGACAACCTATTAATATCTGGAATAAGCACCATGTGCAGCTTGGACAGTGGTTAGATGGGCTGGGACAGACTTTGTGGTGCTGGAAAGTGTTCACAGGGTTATTGAGCCATGCTGTTGCAGTTCAATTGACAGCTGTTCTCGGTATCAGTTGGTCCCATAGATGCTCGATTGGGTTTAAGTCGGGAATTTGGGGGTCAGGGAAGCACAGTAAAGTCTTCATGCTCTAACCATTCACGTACAATTCCAGCTCTATGAGATGTCGCATTGCCATCTCCAGGAAGAATATGTCCATGTATGGGCGTGTATGGTCAGCAAGGATTGATCCTTATATTGCTATCCACAAGGATGAGTGCACCCAAAGAATGCCACAAAAACAGTCACCCGACAACAATAGTCTCTGCGAGCTTGCTGCCGTCTATAAATGGTTGAAGGGTGTTTGCTTTTTTACGTTTCTCGCCATATGCACCAATGTCCATCTGTCTGATGGAGCAACAAAACGTGATTCATCTGGGATGGCAACTTTTTGCCAATCAGTGGATGTCCGATTTCAGTACTGCTGTGCAAATCCCCGCCTCTTCCGCTGATGTACAGTCATCAGCATACGTGATGTCAGTCTGTGGAGCCTCTCCAGCATCTGTCTGCTGTGGAGCCAGTCAGTTGCTCCAGTGCAGCCTCTTTCATCTATGGCTCATGGAGCACCACAATTTCTGTCGCTTATTTTCTATTAGTGCCATTTTGCCATGGGCGTTACAGTTTTACCACAGCAACCTGCAAACATTTCACGAACTCCACAGTTTGCAAAATGCTGCCATCCTTAGCCTGAAAGCCAAAACCATTCTTTTTTGTACGTCTGATAAATCGCTCCATTTCTGCATTGGAACAATTTAAATGTGTATTCGAGTGCTTACAATACACACACGTACTCAACCAATCTGCTGGTGGTATATCATTTATTGGCTCATTTAGTGCCTTCTGTGATTGGTTATTTAACGCTGAAAGTGGTCTGGAAGGAAGGGTGTAATAGGAGTGATTTGACTTTTTAATATTACATTAGAAAGCTTCTTAATCCACAATAACCCTCGAAAATGACTACCACCAGCTAGGATCCATGAATCCAATCTTCTCATTGACTATCAAACTCTTTCAAAAATACCAGGGTTGTTTCTTATTGTATTACACCCATCAATTATCAGATTTCTCGAATCGTCTACATTTTTCACTGGATTAGTGTAAATTAACGACTTCAGATGGCCCCAAACTGTATCTGCACTAACCTGGTGTGAGTGCAAAAAAACCCCCAGCTGTTTTTAGCGATCAGAATATAAAAGATGTCATTATTATTTTTTTTAGAAAAGCCTGTATCTTCGAAAATCATCAAAGGACAAAAGATTCTTAAAATAATCAAAGAATCACTCCTTGAATTTTTTGCCGTATGTTTAGTAAACTCCCTGTATAAGAGGAAACTTAATATGTATAACACTTTTTTTACTTTAATATATGGTTCCTAGAAACCATTAAGAAGCATCACATATACTCATTGATACACAGGCATTCACAATTCCTTTGGCTGAAGCATTTTCTGGAGGAGGCTTGTTTATCTTTTCTTTAGCAGAAAAAATATCTGGTCTTTTGTTCCTTTTGAAGGCTAGCGAAAGTGAACATTTAAACTATATTTTTAAAAGCTTTGCCTTTTTACATTAAGTTTTGCATTTAGAAATCCCACCATCATACTCCATCCATTTATTATTGATTATAAAGTTATTTATAATTGCTCTTTATTAAAGTAATTAGTATACGAATGCATCTCTGAAACATGATAATTTCATTCCTGTAAGGTTGGACCTTGCGAAGTATAAAGGATTTAATTTTTAGGCATTCCCACTTTGGAGCAAGCAACATACAGCTGAACATGTGGAAACCGTGGACATCATAAATTAATGCCAGCTAACGTGAATGACTGCTTTTTAATAGTTATTATTATTTAATATGCGCTCCAATGGAGCAAAATCATGAGGCTTTCCAGGGTTATTCTAATTGAGTAATCTGGATATTCCAAATCCACGTCCGAAGGATGTCATGAATATGTCTCTGATGGTCACGACAGTTGGGGCTCTCACAGGCAATAATGTTCTGACGATGTTCAACTGGCATACTATTCCAGAGGTGGACAGTATTGAAAGGAAAATACATTTCCTTCCAACACGGAACGATGCGAGGAGGGATGAGAAGTAAGTCGATTTCCTTGCTGTGTCCGTTTGGTTAAGCCATGAAAACATGAAGTGTGCTGGGTGAGAGCTTTTAGTATATGCTTTTGCAAGCTCTTTGAGGTTAATAAAATTGAGTAAGGAATTAAAAGTCATTAATTTATGTTCATTACAAACAAGCCTGATAGATTGTCTAGGAGTCAGATTAAAAGCCCTCGTAAAATTTTGTTAAAAGCCACATTTAATTTCTGTTGTTTGTGTTTATTTAAGGTTGCCAAACTAAAATAGCATAAGTAAATTTTGGGAAAACCTTTGCTTTAAGAACAATAATAATTTCCCTTCTAGAGAGGGTTTTTTGGAGTCTAAGGACAAGGAAGGTGAGGCGATTAGCAGATCTCAAGATATGCTGTAGTTATCGATCAAATTTAAGTTGATTGTCAAAGAGGACTCCTAAGATTTTAAGAGAGGTGTTCTGATCACTACGAGTTTTCTGGATCTTGAGAGTGGCCGTCTTCTCCGGGTTAATTTTCATTCCCCTTGCTTTGAACCATTGTTGTAACATGAGTACATCGGACTTACAGTGCGTCTCAAAAGTTTAGGATATCCCAAACTTATTACTCGTCAGCTCGATAACAGCGCCTAAAACTCTAGATTCGTAAAAGATACCAGTTTTATTTTTGGAGAATTTAAAGAGCTTATGTTAGTGTATGTATTCACCAAATGTCAAACAATTATCATGCAAACACATAAGTCTGAGACGTAGCTTGTCTCAAAATTAATTTTTTTGTTTCAAAAGTTTGGGATATTTTTTTCATCATTTCGTGAAATCCCCTTTTGCACGAACTACTGCCTCACAACGTTTGGGCATACTGGAAATTAAGTTTCTACAATACTCTGTGTCAATTTCACCCCATACATCACGAATACATTGTACCAATTCTGACTTTGTTTTAGGGCTCTGGTTCCTCACACGACCTTTCATTATCCCCCACATATTTTCAATGGGGTTCAAATCTGGAGAGTTACCAGGCCAGTCCAAGACTTGAATGTTCTTATCTCTCAAGTACGCCTTTTTCTTCGATGTATGAGCGGGTGCACCATCTTGCTGATAAATGAAGTCGTCATCTGGAAAAAGTGACTCGATGCTTGGAATCAGATAACCTTCCAGCATTTCACAGTAAACATCAGAATTAACGTTGGTATTGATAACATATAGTTTGCCAACTCCAGAGTTACTAAAACACCCCCAAACCATCACCTTGGCAGGATACTTTGCAAAACGATTGACGCAGGATGGATGGCCAGCTTCCTGAGATGTTCTCCACACTCTGTTTCTGGTATTAAAATCCAAACAAAACATTGATTCGTCGCTGAACAATACTTTGCTCCACATCAGCAGCGACCAGTTTACATGTTCTTTGGCCCAGTTCAGACGTTTCTTCCTCTGAACTGTCGTCAGAAGTGGCTTCTTAGTTGCGGTCCGTGATGTGAGGTCCAGATCCCGTAAACGTCGGTGTGCTGTGGAGTGGGATATGCTCTTCCCAATCTTCTGGGACAATGCTGATGCAATTTGCCTAATTGTTGCTCTTCTGTCGCTCTTGACAATCGTCTTTAATGTCCTTAAATCACGGGTGTTTAGCGATTTTGGACGACCTGGTCGATGGCACACTCTCGGTTTTTTTAGACATGCACACTCTTGGTTTCCTGCCATTTTTTCAGGATGCAGCTCACGGTGTTTTGTGATCTGTTCACTTTCTTTGCAATGTCTACTTGTTTCAGACCCTTTGAGTGTAAGTAGATAATTTTGTTTCTGTCTTCCTCGGAAACTTGAGGTGTCTTCCCCATGTAGTTGTTTGCTTTGTTGTTGAGAACAAATGCGCATACTGTAGCTACGTAAAACCCATAACCCTGTCTGAAAAGTGCATTTGTCCGTTAATTTAAATATTTTGCATCATGGTATAGTCTATTTTTGCAGGTACTGATGGTTCTTAAAACCTTTTGTACAATATCCCAAACTTTTGAAACAAAAAAATTAATTTTGAGACAAGCTACGTCTCAGACTTATGTGAATAAATATTTCTGTTTGCATGATAATTGTTTGACATTTGGTGAATACATACACTAACATAAGCTCTTTAAATTCTCCAAAAATAAAACTGGTATCTTTTACGAATCTAGAGTTTTAGGCGCTGTTATCGAGCTGACGAGTATAAGTTTGGGATATCCTAAACGTTTGAGACGCACTGTAATATCTTGATCGATTACAGATGTGTGAGACAGATTATACGATTTTTTGAGAATAATATCATCGACAAAAGCTGTGATTTTAAATTTTAAGCCGAGGTCAAATATGGGTGTAATAAAGGTGTCAAAAAGTGTGTTGCTGATCGACGATCCTTGTAAAATACCTCTAGTCGCAGGAGAGTAGCAAGTAGTATTTTCTCCAATAATAAAGTTTTCCCTTTGGCGGAAGAGCTGTTTCAGTAAGTCGAGAGGCGTCCCTGTGATACCTAGGGCCTGTAGCCAATTCCGTGAACATTTGAGGATGAGAAACAGAATTGAAAGCTTTAGCAATGTCAATTCAGGCCACAACGAAGGTTTGTCTGCTCTCAAAAGCCTCAATAGCTTCGATGTTAATTTCCAACAAAAGTTCCTGAACAGAAGTGTTCGGTCTACCACCAAATTGTCCTTTAGGTATTCGTTCCCAAACATAAATCATCATTGATTGAAAGAGGATTTTCGCTATTATCTTGTATAATGAAGGTAGGATGGCAATAGGTCTGTAGTTTTTGAAGTCATTGATATCTACATCCTTATAAATTGGTTTGACTAAAGCTTGTTTGAAAAGTTTGGGAAAAGTCAAATTTACTTCATTTTCTTTGATTAAATGGACAAGGAGATAATTACCAGGGATACCCCAGTTTTTAATTACGGAATGATTTAAAATTCCGTCGTTTTTGTTATGATTTAACTTAACGTTCCTAACTGTATGATAGATTTCTTGGGGTAGGTTTGAAGGTAGAGTCCAATTAAATTGGTTTTTACTTAAATCAGTCTGTATAGGCTGTGGAATCTTAACTTTAAGGGGGTCATCGATATATTCTAAGTAGCTTTGGAGGTAACTTTCGGACAAGGGAAAAGTGTCCTTACGATAGCCCTTACCTGCAAATTTCCAAAGATTCAAGTAATTGCTTTCGGTTAGGTATTTCCTTTTTGTCTTTCTAATTTCGTATTTATAATTTCTGTTAAGTTGTTTAAGTTCATGTAAAATATCTGTTTTTGGTCGTCAGGAAAAGTTCATACAGGTGTTTTCTCTTGGATCTTCGTTGTCCACCAGGGTATTTGTTTTCGACATGGTACATTTGTTTTCACTTCTAAACCAGACTTTAGGAGAAAGGATTTTATTTGAGTCTGTAAGTACTGGACGATGTTGTCCACATTGTGAAGGTCAAGATATGGGGACCAATCATGGGTCATAATCAAATCTTTAAAAGCAATCCAGTTGACACGTTTGAAATTATATGTACAGGAGGACGAAGTCGATTTATGTGAAGTAGTAGAAGGATTTTCCCGTATTTTTAAAGTAATGCGGACAGTTTTATGGTCACATTTTGTAGAGCATTCAATACAAGATTGGATAATTGCCAGGTTGTAGGAATGAAAATTTGGTCAATTGTCATACTAGAGTTCAGAGTAACCGTCATAAGTTCATGAATGCAAGGTGTGAGATGCATCAGATCAGTAATATCGTATAGTGATTGGCGGGCTGGAGAAGGCCTAGAAAAGTCCACATTGAAGTCTCCTATAATAACGTATTGGAAACTAGGATCCAGGGCTGAGATGATATCAGTAACGTTGTGGATATCAATGTAGCTAGGTCGGTACAAAACTAGAAATCTTAAACGTACATAGGGTAAAAGTGCTTCAAGTAGGAGGTAGACAAATCCTTGTACGGAGTCTTTCACGACAAAACGCATAGGGTAATTTTTATTAAGCCACACCTCCTCCCCTTGTGGGGCAGTCGGAGCGGTAAAGGGCGAAGCTCTCAGGACATAAATCCTCCGAGGAAATGTCTTCTGTGAGCCATGTCTCAACGAATGTACATATATGAACTTTATTCGTTTTAACCCAAATTTCAGTGTCCTCCAATTTATTAACGATAGAACGGACATTGGCATAAGCCAGGACCAAAGTAAAGATATTATTAAACAGGTGGTGGCCTTACAGTATAACAGAGGGACATCAGGAGTTCCAACTAGTTTCGCCATTTATTCCCGGCTTTGTCAAGGATATATACAGCAAGATAATCGAACAGTGAAGTGTATATTTGTTAGGATGGGACGAAAGCAGCGCTTTCACAAAGCTCATCCCACCAGAATAAACTCCAAATGAAATACACTGAGGTAGTCAAGAAGCCTGACCAACCCAAGCGGTCTTCCATATTATACAAAAAAGAAAATAACATTGACGATTGTCAGAAACAAAATACAAACGAAATAAAAAACACAAGGAGAAAGAAGATTATCACATCTTCCAGTAGTCCGGGAAAGAGACGTTGCTAATATCTTCAAAATTGACGTCAAGAACGTGCCTCGGTTTACGATACTTCGTATGCCAGTTCATATTCAATGAGTTCTTCAGTATTCCATTCACAAGTTTATTGTCGTGAGTCTTCATCTTCTGTATCATAATCAAAAGGAGATCCTGTATAAACTTTCCGATATGGGCCATGTTTAAATCCATATGGATGGATTGGTTTTTCACCGTCCTTCTGTCCAGCTGAGCAATGGTCCTCAGGGTAACATTCTGGAATGACTGTAGTTCACTCCATCTGGTTTTACAGATAGTCGCCCACGCAGGCATGCCATAGAGGAGTATGGTCCGGATAATCGATTTGTACAGAAGTAGCTTGTTGTCAATGCTGAGGGCGCTGCTGCGACCCATGAGAGCTATGAGTCAATGATAACTCTCAGATACTTGTAATTGTCCACCCAGTCCAGTTTCTTATTGAACAGAACAAGAGAATCTAGGGGACGCTCGAGCTTCCTATTGAGATACAAAGCCTTGCACTTTCCGACGTTAAGGTTCAACTTCCAGCAGTTAAACCAGTCTTCGAACTGCTTCAAGGCGCACTGCAGCCGAGTGATAACGTGAGCCGGCTGGTGTGCCCATGTCGTAATGGCAGTATCATCCGCATAAAAATACAGATTACAATTATCGGGTTTCGGGAAATCGTGTACAAAGTAATTAAATAGCACAGGCCTGAGGACAGAACCCTAAGGGACACCGACCTTTACAACACGGGGCGTGGAGAGATTTTCTCCAACTTTGGCTTGATAGGATCTGCCATCAAGAAAGGATTTCACCAACAAATTCAAATCGGCAGGGAACCCGTCTCTGATCATTTTGTAGACAAGGCCCTCATGCCACACCTGGTCAAAAGCTTTACTGACATCGAGAAATACTACACCACAGTACCTGAAGAGGTTCAGGGGGGTGTTCAGGTCTTCAACGAGCCTCCATATCTGCATCGGACAAGAGTGGGCAGCACGAAAGCCAAACTGCTCTTCCCGAAAAAGGTCATTTGCTAGACAGTGGTTTTGGAATCTGACGAGAATCGTTTTCTCCAAAATTTTGGACATCGTGGGTAGCAGGCTAATAGGCGGGTAACTCGGCGGAATTGCAGGATTTTGCCCTTGCTTGGGGATACTCAACACAATAGATTGCTTCCAAGCCACAGGGAAGTAAGAAAATTTTCAGCAGACGTTAATGATATTAGTGTGATAGTCAATAAGGTTCTTCGAGAGATTTATAAGGGCTTTATTACTCACCTTGTCTCTTTCTGGAGCCTTCTTCTTTTTCAGTTTACTTTTTATGGTGGCGACCTCTCCAGCCTCGATGCCATACAGCAAGAGGCATGCAAGCCTTTATATACAGAACAGTGGCACAAATTATGCAAATACATGAACCAATAGGATACAAAAGAATTATAGAGGAAATAATTGGCAATAGGATAAATAGAATAAGCACAGATTTTCGAATTATAATGGCCAATAGAATAAAAAGAGAGTAAACGCTAATTTTATAAATTATACAAAAAGAAAATATACAAAGGGATGGTGCACGTTTACGCGGACCGAAAAGAGAACTTATCCGGTTGTCTGAGGACAAGAGGATTTACAGAAAATAAAATAAACGGGCAAGAAATAACAAAATGCAAAAGAAAACATAAACCATAATAAAGAAATCGAGAAAAAGGAATCATAATAGATCAGATAAAGAGTTAAGTTTTACATACACATTAAAGTCTGTTTGACATTTGAGAAGCCGGGAATAAATGGCAAAACTAGTAGGAACTCCTGATGTCCCTCTGTTATACTGTAAGGCCACCACCTGATTAATCAATAGGAACAGTATTATGATCCACCCTTCTACCGATATGACTTCGCTCATCTCTAAGATGTTCCACATCAAGAGGAAGCTAGCCTCCGCCATATAGAACCTATGGTTCAACCGCATGTTTATCCGTGAACGCCTAGAACCCAAGTATGCCCACGTCATCGTCCGGAATAAATCCACCGCCGCCCAAGATGCACGGACTACTGCTGTAAGGACCTAGGTAAGCCTTGCGACCACCACCTTAGTTTTTAAGAAACATCGTCTCAACCAAGAGGTATTCTGCCTGCACCTCCACTTGTCATCCATCACTCCACCTGATATTCTGATGCCTCTCATCGAGGAAGATGAAGTTAGACTGCAATCCTTCAAATAACATAAGTTCTTAACCCTGTGCAAGAAGCTAGACGACCTCCGACGCCCGCCTCCAATACGTCCACGTCCTCCTGAAGGTAATTTTGTCTTCCACGCTAATGTCGTGAACCTAACTTCAATCCAGCTGTCCGACAACGAGCAACGACTCCTTGGCAAAGGCCTCAAACATGTTGTCTATAAGAAGCCAACACAATCCGATTTACACGATGTCATCACAGATGTTGAACATGCCGTCAGCCTACTCCCCCAGACCGATCGTCCTCCAGCGCGAGCCATCGCCGGACATCTCGTACACAAATCCTTGATAGAAGCGTCCGCGTCTAGACCACCCCGTGAACTTCTCACCGATGCTGCTGCCTCCACCACCTTGAAAACGAAGTTACAAGACTCGGATGCCCACGTCGTCAAGGCCGATAAAGGTAACGTGTCGGTCATTATTTACCGTTCTACTTATATAGATAAAGTCAGTGAATTCATTACCACCAACAATTTTGTCACCCTCCCTTCCGACCCCACCTCTAAGTATCACAAATCCATTATTTCCGTCGTCAACAAATTCCCACGCTTCAGTTACCTCCGACGCCTCATCCCACCTAACCCTCGCCCACCCAACCTTAACGCCCTAGTCAAGATCCATAAACCTAACATGCCTATACGCCCCGTCGTTAACTATTCCCCAGCTCCTGCCCACCTCATTGCCAAATCCCTTTCTACCTTCCTCTTTAACCTGAAAATCCTCCCTAATACTTAACAATGTATGCAATTCCTTAACCCTTACTGAGTCCCTTTCTTCCACCCACACTGATGAGCACCTCTCCCTTATGTCCCTTGACATCACCAACTTATACACTAACATCCCTATCACCCCCACCCTTTCTATCCTATAGCGTCTGTTACTTGCTGCGTCTTTCCCTAAACTCGATACTACTGACCTACTAGCTATCATCTCTGTAATTTCTTCGCAGAACTATTTCTCCTTTAACAAGTACTATTTCCAAACCACAGGGATTCCCACTCAGCAGATTTCTGTCTGAGGTATTCCTATAGCACCTGGAATTAACATACGTTACCCCCCTGCTTAATAATCCCTCTGTCATCGCATATTTCCGATATGTCGATGACATCCTCATCCTCTTTGACTCCCGATCCACTACCCCCACTAATATTGTTAACACTTTTAACTCCTTTTCCCCACATATCTAATTTACTTTTGAACTAGAAACTAACCGATCCATCCCTTTCCTTGATATCCTCATTACCAACAACCCCCACACAAACCGCCTTTCCTTTTCCGTCTTCCGTAAACCGACCACATCCTCCAACTTAATACACCATTCCTCCTCACACACCCCCACCCACAAACAAACCTCATTAAGATTCCTAATTGACCGTGCCCTGAAGCTCCCCCTCAGCCTCCTATCCAATCATCCGAACTCTGCATAATCCGGAATCTCGCCCATGCCAATGGATATTCGACCTCCATGTTCTCCCGTATTCTCCACCGCTGCAGACGGGCCCTCTTGTTTCGACCCTTCCCAAGAAATGGACGTCCTTATTGTATCTAGGCCCTAATTTCTCCCAGCTCTCTAGTTTCCTGTCGTCCCTCGGCTTTCAAATATCTTTTCGTACTCCTACACCATCAGCCCGCATCCTGAACCCACCCGCCGCCGTCACCACCGACAAATATTCCCAATCAGGAGTTTACCATCTGAATTGTTCGCTTTGCGACAGATGCTATGTAGGATTATCGACCCGCAATTTTACAGTACGATTCACAGAACACATTGACTCGTATAGAAAACGAGATCGTATTTCCCACTATGCAAACTACCTCGAAGATTCCGGACATGCTTTAAAGACACAAGAAGATGTTATGTCTGTCTTACATATCTGCAATAGACCAGAAAAAACTGCTACCCACGAAGCGATCAAAATATTCAAGGCCAAGAAGTCCTCCCCCACCTGCTTCTCAATTGTCAAACAGACTTTAATGTGTATGCAATACTTAACTCTTTATCTGATCTATTATGATTCCTTTTTCTTGGTTTCTTTATTATGGATTATGTTTTCTTTTGCTTTTTGTTATTTCTTGCCCGTTTATTTTATTTTCTGTAAATCCTCTTGTCCTTAGACACCGGATAAGCTCTCTTTTCGGTACGCGTTTACGCGTGCCATCCCTTTGTATATTTTCTTTTTGTATAATTTATAAAATTAGCGTTTACACTCTTTTTATTCTATTGGCCATTATAATTCGAAAACCTGTGCTTATTCTATTTATCCTATTAGCAATTATACTTACTTACTTACTTACTTACTTTTCAAACCCGCTTATCCGTTAGGGTCGCGGGGGCAGCAGCCCTATGGAGGATTTCCAGCGATCGCGATCTTCCGCCATCAGGTGCATATCCTCCCTGGTAATACCTAAGCGACTCCAACCCAGATTCTCCATGTAGTCTAGCCACCTGGTTCTAGGCAGACCCCTTGGTCTCTTACCCACCGGTTTGGAAAGTAACAACTGCCTAGGAAGACCAGTTTGCGGCATCCTTATCACGTGGCCATACCAGCGCAACTGAGATCTCTCAATGCGGAGAAGTAGCGGCTCAACACCTAAAGACTCTCTTATTGTGCTGTTTGTGCACTCTATCTAGTAGGGTAACAACCTGCCACACTTCTCAGATATCTCATTTCGGCCGCATGTACCCGCGATCGCACCCTTTCGGTCATTACCAAAGCCTCATGACCATAGGTGAGAATGGGGACAAAGATAGATTTGAAGACGGAGAGCTTGGCTTTGTTACCCAGCTCGCGTTTCGTTACCACGGATCGCCACAGTTCGCATCTGACACAGCTTGCTGCACCGATCCTAGCATCCAATTCTTTCTCCTACCGTCCATCACTCGTGAATGCAATCCCGAGATACTTGAATTTCTCCACCTGTTTCAATGAGGCTCCCCTAACATGGAGAGCGCACTGAGGAGGCTGTCTTGAAAGGACCAGAACCTCAGTCTTAGCCACACTGATCTTCATCCCAGCTTCTTGACATTTGGCTGCAAACCGGTCTAGTGCATGCTGAAGGTTCGTGCGAGAAGATCCAAGGAGGACAAGGTCGTCAGCAAAGAGCAACCTCTCCACCAGGTAGTCACCCATGCAAACACGCTCATCGCCACGGCTGCCCCTGTCTATACAGTCCATAAAGATAATGAACAAGAGGGGCGACAGTACGCACCCTTGGCGGAGTCCAACACCCATGGTGAACGGTCTTGACTCAATGCCATTTATCCGGACACACATCTCAGAGCTTTCGTACAGAGACATGATAGCAACCAGTAATTGCCCATCCACTCCATACTCTTGCATCACTCCCGAGTAACTCTGTCATATGCTTTTTTGCGTAGACCTCTTTTGCATACTACCAGGATTTCTCAAAGATTTGTCTTAGAGCAAAGATGTGATCTGTCGTGCTTCGGCCAGGTCGAAAACCACACTGCTCCTCCGACAGTTTGGAGTCAACTATTTCCCGACTTCTCTTCTCCAGGCACTTAGCGTACACTTTCCCAGGAATGCTGAGCAAAGAGTTGCCTCGATAGTTGTTGCAATCTCTCTGATCTCCCTTTTTGAAGATAGGGATCACAATTCCTGTCTGCCATTGCTTACGGGCCTGTCCAGATATCCAAGCAACCTAACACACTCGAGTCAGCCACAGGATACCATCCTGATTTAAGGCCTTTAACATCTCGGACCGGATTTCATCATCACCTGCAGCTTTGCCAGTCTTTAGGGACTTAATTGCCCATCTGACTTCTGCTTCAGTGATACTACCATGACTATTCTCCACTCCAAGGTGCACCTCATGTGCCTCAGTTGCTGTCACCGGATTAAGAAGAGATGCAAAGTATTCCTTCCACCTATGCAATACACTCTCCTCCGTTTTCAGAAGCCTCCCATCTGAACTCTTAATAGTTTGTGATGAAAGAGACTTCTATCCACGGAGGCGGCGCACGATCTGCCAGAATACCTTGTTTGCCGAACCATAGTCTGCCTCCAATTTCTCCCCGAACTTCTCCCAGGCCTTGGCTTTAGCTGTTGACACTGTCTTTGCTGCTGCTTTTCGAGCCTCTGTGAACCGCGCTCCACTCAAAGTTGACTTATTTGCAAGCCATAGCAAATAGGCTTCCTTTTTTGCCTTGATAGCTTCTTGGACTTCACTGTTCCATCATGCAGTACTTTTCTCACCGCCCTGCGCCACACTCAGCCGCTTATGACCACAGCACAATGTAGCCGAAGTAATCACAGCAGTTTTAAACAACTGCCACTCCTCTTCAACAGTACCAGGCTCACTGGGTAGTTTTTTGAAACTTGAAGATATGTTATCTGCAAAGGTCTTCCTCACAGCTCTATCCTCCAGTGCCTCCCATTTGATGCGCCAAGTTTGTCTGAACCTAGTATTTCGCATGGTTGGCATGGGCTCAGAGAACCGAAAAGTGCAGACAACAAGGTGGTGATCAGTTGATAGTTCTGCCCCTCTTCTCACACGAGTATCCAACACTGATCGGAATAATTCGGCTGAAACGGTTAAAAAATCAATCAGTGACTTCTGGACCATTGCATCCCTGTACCAGGTATACTTATGGACATCCCTGTGCTGGAAGAAAGTGGTTGTGATGGAAAGTCCATTGTTGCAACAGAAATCCAACAAGCACCTCCCATTCGCATTTAAATCGGGGTTACCATTCCTCCCAAACACGCCTTTCCACGTTTGGTCATCAGCCCCTACGTGTGCATTGAAGTCGCCCACCAGGATGACAGAATCTGCACTCCCTCTCCTGCTAAGAGCAGCATCAACTTCATCTAGAAAAAGTGGGTACTCTGTGATTGCATTCGGAGCATATGTAACGAATAGAGAGAGAGACCGTTTCCCTATCTGAAGCCTCAGGAGACACAGTCTTCACCTAAGGCGGTCCAATCTGCAATATAATCTGCCAGCCGGGGACTTGTGAGTATCCCCACTCCCGCCTGGGCAGTCATATTAGGGTCGACACCAGTGTAGAAAAGCTTCCACCTTTCTTCTAAGTCCACAGTTCCAGAACCCGGACGTTTCGTAGAGGTAATACCTATGATATCCAGTCGATAACGTTTGGCTTCCTCCACTAACTCTGATTCCTTTCCTGTCATGGAGAATACGTTCCAAGTGCCGATTGACAGCACCCGATCCCGATGCTTCTCCTCCTGGGTAAAGGCATGCGCTGCCCCCGATCGTTTCCCCAAGTGCATAGCGAGTGCACTGGTGGGGCTTCTCGGAGGCATTGCTCTGAGATAACAGCCGGGAGACTGTCGACTATTTTTCGAACGAGAGCCTCTGCCTAACTCCCGAACGCGGGTGACTTTAACCTGCGCCACACCCGATGCAGTACGAATTCTCTCATTCGTCGACATCATGAGATATATGTTTGTTTAGATACTCTTCGTCTCACTTCTCATCCATGACCTTTCTGGTAAGGGAGACCCTAAAGTTGCAGTACTACAACCAGTATAGCTCACAGAATCCCTGAAGCACCCAAACCCCTGACCCACGGTAAGGGGGCATCCACTCAGGGGATTGGCAATTATTTCCTCTTTAAATAATAAAAAAGACAAGTGTGGATAATTGTAATGGTAAACTAAGAAATAAAAAACTCTTTCACCACAACGATATCAGGTTGTATATTTTCAATCTAATATCGTTGTGGTGAAAGAGTTTTTTATTTCTTAGTTTACCATTTCCTCTTTAATTCTTTTGTATCCTATTGGTTCATGTATTTGCATAATTTGTACCACTGTTCTGTATATAAAGGCTTGCATGCCTCTTGCTGTATACATCCTTGACAAAGCCGGGTATAAATGGCGAAACTAGTTGGAACTCCTGATGTCCCTCTGTTATACTGTAAGGCCACCACCTGTTTAATCAATAGGAACAGTATTATGATCCACCTTTCTACCGATATAGATATTATTATTATCTTTATAGTCTATGTGAATTTTACGCTGCTGTAAGCTGTGCCTAATAGCGTACAGGTGGCGTGGAGTACCTCGCATAGAGTTTATCTCGAAATGCATCTTCTCTTAATAAAGGTGTTTTCCCCCGGAAAGGACGCACAGTAAGGCCCTTTGGCCAAGCGCAGTTCTGCCACAGGGCTTGTCTTCATCTTGCTTAATTCTAAGGAAGAAGGAATGCGAAGGATTACCATTCTTACTTTTCCACCTACCGCATTCTAACACGTGCAGGTTATGTAATTATCAAACTTAGTCTTGCTTTTATCTTTGTCATGCACCGTAATCTTTGGAGATTTAGGTGGCAGGGTGGTAGTAAGAGTCCAAACATCTGCACCATCTCGACGACATAGGCTGGGTGTTTGTGTCCTCGATGAGCCTATAGCGTTCGAACAAGAGGTCTCACTAATTGATTGGCCTTGAGTAAGATAAGTTTTCCTTTGTGTTTGACCTGTGTGGTCTTCTAAAATCACATCGCTACTAGAACGGTTATCTAATTGATTGTGGTGATTTACGTCATGGTTGGATGTCTCAGAATGCTCTGATTGCCTCGAGTTAATAGAAACATTTGAGAAACCTTAATATTATCATACAGATTATCTTTGTTGAAATATTGAGTTATTGCGAATGCAAGTGAGACTGGAAATTCTATTTCTAGTTGTGGTCAAATTTGTCATTAGAAGTAATTCTTGCGATTCCCTAGGCACATTCCATTTACTTCCTGGGAATTTAATTTGGATAAGAACCTATAGGAAGCCAGTTTCGCTAATAAAGCGAGTCAGATTTCCAATAGGATTCTGGTGAATGACCAAATGTTGAATGACAATAAAGCATTGAATCTAGGGCTTGCAGTAGATATTCTCAGTATGATTCAAGTGTATGCAAATGCCGCCGCCCCTACAGTTCCTCCTGATGCGGCCGTATCTCTGCATCATAGCATGGCACAGCCCTGTATTGAATGTTTACTGTGAGCAATTTTTTCGTCCAGATTACATTTTCTACACAGTGCAGAGTGGGCGAAAATTGAAAAAACCTGGCCAAAGTTCAATTTTTTAATTGTTTGAAAATGTAGACAAATTCTATTCTATTGAAAGACGATATATGTCTCTTCTTCATGGCATCCAGGTTAGACTTTCAATGCGCATGCGTCACGAGAGGGGAGTGCGTGAAAGCGGA
Organism: Rhysida immarginata; assembly: GCA_023313115.1. Classification (NCBI taxonomy): domain Eukaryota; kingdom Metazoa; phylum Arthropoda; class Chilopoda; order Scolopendromorpha; family Scolopendridae; genus Rhysida; species Rhysida immarginata. The sequence continues at coordinate 32,830 of JAHWFO010112665.1, read as the reverse complement.
TCGTTTATTTATTGCCAACTTTCTCAAGACCCTTAATGTTTCAGAACTTGATAGTTCCATTAAGAACAGTGTGAAATTAACTAAAAAACTTAACAATAAGATGGTAAAACCCGGGGAAATTCTGGTGTCTTTTGATGTGGTTTCACTCTTTCCTGGCGTCCCCATCCCCGAAACTCTTGGATTTTTAAAAGATTCTGGCCAAAAATAACGTACCAAAGGTTAAAATTGATGAATATCTTAATTTAACCGAATTGTGTGTTGATAATATATTTTTGTATAAAGAAAAAATTTACAAAATGAATAACGGGACTCCCAAGGGGTCTTGTCTTAGCCCAATTCTTGCGGAAATTTTCCTAAAGTCCTTCGAAAGCATCCTCAAGAATTCGAGCCATTACTTCCCCGATGTTTGGTACAGTTACGTGGACGACGTATTTGCCATCCGATACCAATGTTTGCAATATTGATAAGTTTGTAGAATATCTTAATAGTTTCTTCCCTACCATCCAATTCACCTACGAAAAAGAAGTTGACGGTAAATTATCCTTTCTGGATATTTTAGTTTTAAGGAATAAGGGTTCTTTATCCTTCGATGTATATCGCAAACCTTCTAATAAATTGAATTTTATCCCGTCGAACTCCAGCCACCCAGGGTGTCAGAAGATATCCACGTTTACTTCAATGCTAGATCGCGCCTTAAATCTTCCCTTGAGTAATATTGCTTTTAAGAAAGAAATCTCCATGATTAAGAAAATTGTCACGGGGAATGGGTACGATCCCATTACTGTGACAAACCTTCTTAAGAAAAGAAAGTTTATTAAGTTCATCAGGAACATTATCACCCTTCAAAAAACTAAAAATAATCAAATGACTATCTCTGTACCTTATAACCGACAGCTTGTCAAAGGCCTCAATACAGTTTTCAAAGCTCATAATATTTCCCTTTGTTTCAGCAACCCGAATCAAGCAAGATTTTTATTAGGCAACCCCAAGGATAAAGTTCCATCTCTCCAAAAGTCAGGGATTTATGAAGTTAAATGCCCCCAATGCCCGAAGATCTACAAAGGACAGACGTCTCGCAGCGTTTTAACCCGTTTTAAAGAACATCTGCGCCACAAGAAATTCGGCAGAAGCAACCTCTCCGCCATCGCCAAGCACTCACTGGACACAGCATTTCCAATGACCATGTTAAAATTTTAAAGGCAATAAATAAGAAACGATTCCTGGACAGCTTTGAGAGTATGGCGATTCAGTCTACAAACAGCAATAAGTCACTTAATTCGGATAAAGGGCCAATCAGTGACTCTCAACTGATTCCGAGGTGGGTCGACCTAACCAACCATTGAATTTTTCAGTTAAGAGTACGTCTGTTCTTTTTTATTATTGGCCGTATTTCTCTTTAAATACCCGCTCTGTTTATGTTACAATCAGAGCGCCACGAACTTCACTTCACAACAGGAGACGTCATTGATAATGATGGAGGCCGATTCCATACATGCATAAGACTTGGATACTAATTCTTGGTGTTGAATTCCCTTCTTAATGATGATCGCAGCGCCCCCAGACGCACATCTTGCAGCATTTGAAGCCATTCGATCCTTACGGTACACACAATAGCTTGAAGTCTTGGCTTGGTTTCAGGCGAGTTTCACACAGGAAAGCAACGTTGATTTCAGAAAGTTGTGAAACTCGATACGCTTTCGGGGAATGCCCCTAGCGTTCCATATCACGCACCAAAGTTCACCTTTGTAGATTACATTATAACGTTGTGCAGCCTTACTAAAATTAGTTGGTCGTAAGGAGCCCACTCAACTGTGGGTAACTTTTGCCTAGATTAGAAAACAGATGAAAGATACGTCCTAATTGCTTATACATACATGGTATGTCGTTGATGTTGAGGCCTTTATCTTCTGGCACAGACAGAGCGGCAGCACAGCATTTGCCTGCTGTCACTTTAGAACTAGGCATCCTTTGAACCTGGGGGTATTTTGGACATTTCGTGTGGCTTGATGTGTGCTGTCCACCACATCTGATGCACTTTGGGGGGTCTTGTCCTTTGATCTTGGAGCAATCTCTTGAATGATGCCCCTCTGCACATTTGTTACAACAAGGATCTTCCGTGCAGCCCATGGATACGTGTCCGAAGCGCAGACAGTTGTAACACTTAGTGGCTTCTTGTTCCCTCGAAAGGCCTCCACTGATACTCCCAGTGGCCCAATACGTGTTATGTTTTTCGATGACTGGTTGTGTTCGGTGTTCGGGAGTAGAACCAAAACCATTAGCATATCAATGGATCCTTTGGCTTTCCTCAATCGAATTACCTTTTCCGGGAAGTAGTTGGCTCTTATTAGGTCTTCTTGGAAGTCATCGAGGTCATACGTAACATCCACATTACGAATTACGTATTTCAAGACCTTCTCCGACTTCAGTTGATGATACTGAATTTTTAAAATATTATCAGACTTAATTCCAGAGATTAACCTGTTGTGTGTTTCTTCGTCTTCACATTTAACTTTGACGGTTTCAGCTCTGCCCGTATGAACAGTGATCTTTTCCACTGCAACATGCTTCTCGAGCTCAGTTAAAATTGTCTTAAATGGGACGCCATGAGTCCGCACGATAATTGTCGGTACATACAGTACCTCTTCGTGATCCTATGGTCTTTATTAGCCGAGCGACCTTGTACATTCTTCAGATTCCTCATTCTAGTCGCGCTGACGACTTCTTCGTTTACTCTGGAGACGGTCTTTAGGTTATCGATCCTCGTGCCTTTTCTGAATTTTTTATTAGCAACACCAATCCAGGGACTGCTATCCACTTCTTCATCGGTTCCATCAGAGTGACTTCTCTTGTAGCCACCGTTTGTCGAGCAGTCACTGTTTTCAATTATATTCATAGACTCTAAACTTTTAGCACAGGATATAGTATTAAAAACATTACTTATCTTGCTGTTATCAACCGGTATATCTTCCTAGGAGTTACCTGCCTTTGGAGTCCCGGAGTATTTCCCAAAGGCTTCCTTCAATTCGCTTATCTTGTCAATAACATCTCTGCAAGAGTCCTTGATTTCCTTGTTGATACCTTCGAACTTCTCTTCAAAACTTTTGTGTAGGGATTCGACTTTTTCTCTCAGTGCCCTATACTTAGCATTTATTTAATCCCGGAGAGCTAACATTTCGTTGAACACTAGTTCAAAAGCAAAAATCCTATTATCTAAGCAGGCATCCCGGTCGGCCTTTTCGCAGGACAGTTTTACCATCTGCCACTAGCAATGGCACTTTAGCCGACTCCAACGTGGTTAATTTGGACGAAGCCATCATAATCCTAAAATATAATTGTATAGAACCAGGGGG
>JAHWFO010112665.1:0-19480 GCA_023313115.1 Rhysida immarginata | reverse complement strand
GGGCTTCTTTAGCACTCACCTAGTTGCGAGGTTACTCTCTCCCCCTGATTCTATACAATTGTATTTTAGGATTATGATGGCTTCGTCCAAATTAACCACGTTGGAGTCGGCTAAAGTGCCATTGCTAGTGGCAGATGGTAAAACTGTGTCCTGCGAAAAGGCCTACTGGGATGCCTGCTTGGATGCTAGGTTTGCTGCTTTTGACCTAGTGTTCAAAGAAATGTTAGAAGCTCTCCGGGATGAAATAAATGCTAAGTATAGGGCACTGGAAGAAAAAGTCGAATACCTACACAAAAGTTTTGAAGAGAAGTTCGAACGTATCAACAAGGAAATCACGGACTGATTTATTGAGATGTTATTGATAAGATAAGAGAACTGAAGGAAGTCTTTGGGAAATGCTCCGGGACTCCGAAGGCAGGTAACTCCAAGGAAGATATACCAGTTGATAACAGCAAGGTAAGTAATGTTTTTAATACTATTTCCTGCGCTAAAAGTTTAGAGTTTATGGATATAATTGAAAATAGTGACTGCTCGACAAATGGTGGCTATAAGAGTAGTCACTCTGATGGAACTGATGAAGAAGTGGATAGCAGTCCCTGGATTGGTGTTGCTAATAAAAAATTCAGAAAAGGCACGAGGATCGATAACCTAAAGACCGTCTCCAGAGTAAACGAAGAAGTCGTCAGCGCGACTAGAATGAGGAATCCGAAGAATGTACAAGGTCGCTCGGCTAATAAAGACCATAGGATCACGAAGAGGTACTGTATGTACTGCCAATTACCATGCGGACTCATGGCGTCCCGTTTAAGACAATTTTAACTGAGCTCGAGAAGCATGTTCCAGTAGAAAAGATCACCATTCATACGGGCAGAGCTGATACCGTGAAAGTTAAATGTGAAGACGAAGAAACCCACAACAGGTTAGTCTCTGGAAATAAGTTTGATAATATTTTAAAAATTCAGTATCATCAACTGAAGTCGGAGAAGGTCTTGAATTACGTAATTCGTAATGTGGATGTTACGTATGACCTCGATGACTTCCAAGAAGACCTAAAAAGAGCCAACTACTTCCCGGAAAAGGTAATTCGATTGAGGAAAGTCAAAGGATCCATTGATATGCTGATGGTTTTGGTTCTACTCCCGAACACCGAACACAACCAGTCATCGAAAAGCATAACACGTATTGGGCCACTGGCAGTATCAGTGGAGGCCTTTCGAGGGAACAAGAAGCCACTAAGTGTTACAACTGCCTGCACTTCGGACACGTATCCATGGGCTGCACGGAAGATCCTTGTCATAACAAATGTGCAGAGGGGCACCAGTCAAGAGAGTGCCCCAAGATCAAAGGACAAGACACCCCAAAGTGCATCAGATGTGCTGGACAGCACACATCAAGCCACACGAAATGTCCAAAATACCCCCAGGTTCAAAGGATGCCTAGTTCTAAAGTGAGAGCAGGCAAATCCTATGCTGCCGCTGTGTCTGTGCCGAAAGATAAAGGCCTCAACATCAACGACATACCAGGTACGTATAAGCAATTAGGACGTATCTTTCATCTGTTTTCTAATCTAGGCAAAAGTTACCCACAGTTGAGTGGGCTCCTTACGACCAACTAATTTTAGTATGGCTGCACAACGTTATAATGTAATCTACAAAGGTGAACTTCGGTGCGTGATATGGAATGCTAGGAGCATTCCCCGAAAGCATATCGAGTTTAACAACTTTCTGATAAAGCAAGAAATCGACGTTGCTTTCCTGTGTGAAACTCGCTACAAACCAAGTTAAGACTTCAAGCTACCTGGCTATTATGTGTACCGTAAGGATCGAATGGCTTCAAATGCTGCAAGATGTGCATCTGGGGGCGCTGAGATGATCATTAAGAAGGGATCTCAACACCAAGAATTAGTATCCAAGTTTTATGCAGGTATGGAATCGGCCTCCATCATTATCAATGACGTCTCCTGTGGTGAAGTGAAGTTCGTGGCGCTCTACAATTCACCTAAACATTATCTTGACATTTGCGGGCTTGATGAACTCTTTAGTGGTGACACTCCAGTCGTCCTGGCTGGTGACCTAAATGCCAGACACCCAAGCTGGAAATCCATAACGCAGAATTACAGCGGCATGATTAGGTACATACAAGGTAGAGATGATATCATCGCTGCTGGACCTGTGGAGGACACCTACTACTGCGACCACTCCCCTAGTAGTGACGTTTTGGACATCTCGCTCTTGAAGGGTTTCTTCAAACCGTACAAAATCTTCACGATTGATGACCTCTCTTCTGACCACCAGGCTGTGGCGTTGAACTTTGACAATGTTGACATAAATTTCCGAGAGAAATTCGTACATCATCAAGACTAGAAGCTCTACAAAGATGTTCTTAAAGACACTGGCTGCCATCCCGACGTTGCTTACTGTACAGAGGACATCGATCAACTTGTTGATGACATCATCAGATGTATTAACAGTGCCATAGAAGCTAGTAAGTATCCATCAGAGAATAAACCTTCTCAACTCCTGGAATCCAACGCCTAATTGCTGAAAGAAACAGGACCCGTAGACTATGGCAACGCTATCGTTAACCTTGGCTCTAAACCAAGTACAACAGGCTAGTGAGAGTAGTCCAAGAGGATATAAAAGAGCCTCGCGACGCTAGGTGGAATGAAAAACGCAAAAGCTTGTCGGCTCGCGACAATTCCATTTGGAGTATGGTCAGAGATTTACAAAAGAAGAAGAAGAATGATACGCTTCCTCCACTCCGTACACCACTATGTGCAAACTGATCAGGACAAGGCCCAAGTCATTGCAGATTCACTGGAAATGCAGTTTGTTACTCCTACCAACGATAAGCCTGAGAGCCAAATCATGTCTCAGCGTGTGGAAGAAGGTATTGTCAACTTTGATGAAGTCCTGCAGCATTTAACGAAGAACAGCATCGAGGCAGGAGAGGTCGCCACTATCATAAGTAAACTGAAAAAGAAGGCTCCAGGAAGAGACAAGGTGAGTAATAACGCCCTTATAAATCTCCCGAAGAACTTTATTGACTATCTCACTAATATCATTAACGTCTGCTGGAAATTTTCTTACTTCCCTGTGGCTTGGAAGCAATCTATTGTCTTGAGTATCCCCAAGCAGGGGCAAAATCCTGCAATTCCAGCGAGCTACCGACCTATTAGCCTGCTACCCTCGATGTCCAAAGTGTTGGAGAAAACGATTCTCGTCAGATTCCAAGACCACTGTCTAGCAAATGACCTTTTTCGGGAAGAGCAGTTTGGCTTTTTGTGCTGCCCACTCTTGTCCGATGCAGATATGGAGGCTCGTTGAAGAACTGAGCACCCCCCTGAACCTCTCCAGGTACTGTGGGCTGGTATTTCTCGATGTCAGTAAAGCTTTTGACCAGGTTTGGCATGAGGGCCTTGTCTACAAAATGATCATAGACGGGTACCCTGCCGATTTGATTTTGTTGGTGAAATCCTTTCTTGATGGCAGATCCTATCAAGCCAAAGTTGGAGAAAATCTTTACACGCCCCGTGTTGTAAAGGCCGGTGTTCCTTAGGGTTCTGTCCTCGGGCCTGTGCTATTTAATTACTTTGTACTTGATTTCCCGAAACCCGATAATTATAATCTGTATTTTTATGTGGATGATACACTCATTATGACATGGGCACACCAGCCGGCTGACGTTATCACTCGGCTGCAGTGCGCCTTGAAGCAGTTCGAAGACTGGTTTAACTGCCGGAAGTTGAACCTTAACGTTGGAAAGTGCAAGGCTTTGTACCTCAATAGGAAGCTCAAGCGCCCCCCAGATTCTCTTGTTCTGTTCAATAAGAAACTGGACTGGGTGGACAACTACAAGTATCCGGGAGTTATTATTGACTCAAGACTCTCATGGAACCGGCATATGTCCTATGCTCTGAACAAAGCAAAGAGGGCTAAGTACAGTATCATAGCTCTCATGGGTCGCAACAGCGCCCTCAGCATTGACAACAAGCTACTTCTGTACAAGTCGATTATCCGGACCATACTCCTCTATGGCATGCCTGCGTGGGCGACTATCTGTGAAACCAGATGGAGTGAACTACAGTCATTCCAGAATGTTACCCTGAGGACCATTGCTCAGCTGGACAGAAGGACGGTGAAAAACCAATCCATCCACTTGGATTTAAACATGGCCCATATCGGAAAGTTTATACAGTATCTACTTTTGATTATGATACAGAAGATGAAGACTCATGCCAATAAACTTGTGAATGGGATACTGAAGAACTCATTGAATATGAACTGGCATAAGAAGTATCGTAAACCGAGGCACGTTCTTGACGTCAGTTTTGAAGATATTAGCAACGTCTCTTTCCCGGACTACTGGAAGATGTGATAATCTTCTTTCTCCTTGTATTTTTTATTTCCTTTGTATTTTGTTTCTGACTATCGTCAATGTTATTTTCTTTTTTGTATAATATGGAAGACCGCTTGGGTTGGTTAGGCTTCTTGGCTACCTCAGTGTATTTCATTTGGAGTTTATTCTGGTTGGATGAGCCTTGTGAAAGCGCTGCTTTCGTCCCATCCTAACAAATGTACACTTCACTGTTCGATTATCGATTGTTACAATCAGTATCTTCGGGTTTTCTCCTGGTTACTCCCTGTTTTACCTGCTGAATGATGAGAGCTTCGCCTTCGAAAAGCGCTTACAGGATAAGGTCGTATTTTTCCTTTTATATTTTTGTTGTGGTCAAAGAGTCTTTTATTTATTTTATCTTAGAAAACTTACAGATTACCAAATCAACCAATGTAAACTGGACTTTTTAGTGTCAACTAGAAAACAAAAGCTGAATTTTAAAAATCAACTCACCAATGCATAGATGGACTGAAAAAAGCAAAATTTATTATCAGTTGAGTTATTAACGAGATAGAAAATACCTAAGTCATACCAAATTGTTTTTCATTAATCCTACATTTTCCTAGAGTAGACGAAGCTCCAGTTGTTCAGAGGTTTAAGACTCTCTGATAACTTTTTATCTTCTCTGACCAATACTCATTCATTTCTTCTGTGGCATTTTGATATATATGAATTAACATGCATCTTTAGAATGATTATTATAAAGTATAAAACAGTATGCTTGTTGATTTGAAATGTCGAGTTGATGTATGCTTTGTTATTGGTTATGTCATTAACTGTTGCCCGAGCTAAGGGATCGGCCTCGGTGGCTCAGCAGGTTGCGTGATCGCCTCTGATGCCCGAGTACGCGGGTTCGATCCCGGCCGAGGACGACGAGGATTTTTCAGGGGTAAATCCTGAGATCACGCACTTCCTTCGGAAGGGAAGTAAAGCCGTTGGTCCCGTGTAGTCGTTTGCCGGCTGCACGTTAAAGAACCCTTGCGAGGCAAAATTTGCGGCCCCTATAACGCCGTCCTGAAATGACCATGGCAGTTGAAAAGGACGTTAATACCAAACAAACCAAACCAACCGAGCTAAGGGACTACTTCTTCTGTCACATTTCCACTCTTTCTCAATAGACTGCTAACTCTCCCTTATCTCTGGTTACTGCTCATTTTTTAAGATTTTCAAGAAATGGTTAACTTCTAATACACTGCTCAAAAAAATTAGGGAAAACCTTCTGAAAACATTTGTAAAATCTCAAGATCAAGTCTTCCAATAAAATGCTTCATACTTTTTTGATAAATTAGATGTGGTCTATTGAAATCACTGGGTGTTTTTTCGAGTTTCTCTTTTTTCCGTGAGTTTAAAGTGAAAATGCCAGAGATAGTTAGTTTGTGGGGTTTCATCAAAGCAAAAATAACGAGAATGTGTACCTATATGAGCTCGGTGACTGCATTGTTATCCAGTGAGCAGCCCATGGCCATTACCATAGATGATGTCGGATCATTTGGAGCGAGAATGGACTGAATACACTGAGGTGAACATGAAGATAACGGAATTGGCAGCAGCGGAACAATTGGAAGCGTACGAAGAAAAGGATATTGGAGTGGAGGAGAAGTACCTGAACACCAAGGCAGGCTTTCAGAACGTAATTCACCGGATACAATCCCAGAATGTGAGTCAAAATCTAATAACTAATATTATTAATAACATGAATAGAGAGAAAACTAGAATTACAACAGATGTTAAATAATCTCGCATGGATCTACCAATATTTGCTGGTGATTATTTGACTTGGCCTACATTTAAATACTTGTTTGCTTCAATTGTTTATAAAAATAACCAGATCACTGACGCTTTAAAATTACATTATTTGAAAAACTTTCTGCTAGGAGAAGTGTCAACCCTACTGGAGTCATTAGATACCATAGATCAGGGCTGTCCAAGATTTCTGTTCGTGGGCAGCGCCCGTGCACGCAGGTAATCTTCTTTACCCCCCTATTGCACATTACATTGATCAGTTCCTTAAAGTCGAGTTGCTGATTATCAATTCGACATTGTAAAAAAAAATGACTTAGTTTCGAATCTGCAACCCAAAACATTGAATCATGATAATGTTTTTAGATGCAACGAATAAATAAATATTTTATATAGTACATAAACCTTTTATTTATTTATCAATGGACGAGTCTACAGAATCATGTACATCGGTAATACTGAATAAGGGCTTAGAATAACTAAAGTATGAAATATAAGCACGAGTATCGAGTCTCTCGAAATGTCGAGTAAACATAGTGTCTATACTGTGAAGGTTCCTTTCCTTACTCGCGTCTGTGGTCACAATCGAATGCGGGACAACAAACACGGCACGTGTAAGCTTTTTGCAGTATCTAAAATCTTAAAAAGAGTGTATTTTGTATGACGAAAAATTAAAATTATTCACCCGTAACGCTCTTTTTAGCCGGAAAGTTATTCTTAACTATAGAGAGGAAGGAATTTGTAGAAATAAATTAAGCACTTCAAAGTACATAGAAATTATGTAACCAGGGCGTAAATTATAGATAAGTTGAAGACTTCAAAAACCATCAAAAGATCTAAACGTTTCAATATAATAAATTATGAATTAAATTGTGAAATATAAAATATATTTATTGTAATGGAAATGAGTGTATTTCAATACACTAGGATTCATTAGTCTTCATTCAAAACGCTGAAAACAAAACGGTTGGCCATTACATGGCTGTGTAAGAGAGCGAAGTATAGTTGCGCTATCTGTTGCCACACATTAATATATTTTATAATATCTCTGTAGTAAAGATTTAAACAAGAATGATTTTACTGCCAAAGCGGATAAAGGGAGCACATTTTCGTGTTATAGCATCGTACATGGTTATATAGAATTAACCAACATTTTAAAACACTTTAGAAAAAATATATAAATATGAAAACTAAATTGTAAATTACTATTTATGTAAACAAATGTATAGAGAGAATTTAAACAAATAAACTGGAAGAACTGAAAGGTTAAATGGAGAGTGAAGTTATTCTTTATATATTTGAACAAATAAACTTTTTTAATTTGTAGGCATTCCCACATAATTTTAAACGAATTGAGCCTCAATTGGTGAAGCATATATTATTTTTTCATATTCAATTGCTAAAGTGTTTCTATGTTGCCATCTACTATTGAAGCAAGCGATTAACTACGACTAATTAGCAATATGTCTCACAGCATTTAGTTTTAGATACTATTAAGCCTAACAGCAATATGCTCTTGATTCATATAAGGTATGGATAACAATAGGTCTAACAACTCGTAAGGAGTTGGTTGATATATTACACGCCATATCTTAGCACTGACAGTTTCCAAAGGTAACATATAGCACGATTATAACATGTACTACTAAGCAATTCCGACTGTCATTATTTACGAGTTATATTCACTCATAACACGTTGTTACTAGTTGTTTGATATACGACATGCCATATCTTAGCATTAAAAATTCAGACAGTAACTAATGGTATCAAATGGTACCATTAGAACACGTGCTACTAATATACTGTCAGTATCTTTATTTACTCGTTATATTTACTCATGACACGTTGTTACCAGTTGTTTGATATATTACATGCCATATTTTAGCTTTGAAAGTTCCAACGGTACCATATGGTACCATTAGGGCACGTGCTAATAACCAATTCCCACTATCATTATTTGCTCATTATATTCACTCTTAAGTTGTTATGAGTTGTTTGATATATTACATGCCATATCTTAGCATTGAAAGTTCCAACGATATCATATGGTACCATTAGGGCACGTGCTAATAAACCAGTTCCCACTATCATTATTTGCTCATTATATTCACTCATGATATGTTGTTACGAGTTGTTTGATATATTATAGGCCATATCTTAGCATTAAAGTTTCAACAGTACCATTTGGTACCATTAAAACACGTACAACTAAACAATTCACACTATCGTTATTTATGCGTTATATTTATTCATGAGAAGTGCACGTGCCACTAGACCAATATCTGCTATGACTATTTTTTTTTATATATTCGTTCATGAGACGTCGTGACGATATGTATAATATATTACATGCTATATCTGTTTATAGGAAATTGTTAAGGGGGTATCATAATGGTACCATTAGAGCACGTATCTATTCCGGCTATCTCACGTTCGTACTTGTTCGTGCTCTGTCCCATAGTAATGGATTGGTGAAAACAGAATGTAAAAGAGTTAATTCGTTTTCAGGTTATCGTAATAAATAATACGCATAATAAGCTCCGTACGAATAATAAAATTGTTTTGATTTAGAGACCGTTCTGCTCTTTCAATAATCGTCATTCACGTGCATCCTCCACGCGCACCATCTCATTAACGTTTAGAGCACGCGCAGACCCGAACCGATGTGCTCAGTACGCCGGGTACCTCTGCTAGTGTGCTAATAAAAACCATTGCTCAGACAACAATGGTCACGTGTCTTTTCAGTTCCAGCGTGTGCTTCAAGCCGGTACCAACAATGGTTAAACGTGCATCAACAATGAAAAACTGTTTCCTTAACACTTGTTGGTGTCGGTTTTCGCATCACGTTTTTTGTAGATAGATGTCCAGCCTTAAAACATTATCATGTTAAAAAAAAGAGGCAGTTTACCATTTTATTTCCTTCGTTTTAATGTAACAATTTTCTCAATGTCAGGTAGAATTGTATTTTCCCCCCGATAGGACACGATTGCATATTAAGCATTTCGAATCCGATCTGTGAACAATGAAAAAAAAAACATTCTCCCACTCCGGTTTAAATACTGGTTCAGTGATTTTATGCTTTTTTGGAAAGTGCGCCATGTTATGCGAGATGAAAAACAAGCAAGTAACAGTAACAAAAGAAATAATGCCTCATTTAATGCAATCACCCCCTAAAGTTTGGCAACACTGAATAGGAAAAACTATACCCACTCCCCTCCTGAGTTTTGGACTATCTCCTTGGCTTTGCCCGTGAGCTTTGTCTGCGAGCATTTTTTGTTGCACGCGGACGACGAGCACGATTTGGATGGCCCTGCCATAGATGCAAATTACGCAGAAGCATGAAAATTACTGCAAGATCGATATGAAGATAACAGACAAATTATCTCATGTCATATGCACAAGTTGTTTACTTAATCATCATATTACAGGAATAATTGCCGAAACTGTGGATACCGACGTATAAAAAATGGAACAAACGAAAACACTAATCCACATTAATTTTTCGTTGGTTGATTGTATTCACTCACTGATGAAGGATTTGTGAAATCCGAAATGCGCATCTGAGAAAATAAAAAGAATTAATGTGGATTAGTGTTTTCGTTTGTTCCATTTTTTATACTTAATCATCTGTTACAAGTGAATCACCAAGTGATCTAAGAAAGCTGGTAGATATGTCGTAAAAATTAAATAACTTATTTCTACTTTCGATAATGGTTGTACCTATTGATTTCGATTATTTAGAAAACTTACGTGAGTTGTGTTCGTGCCGCAATAACCGCTTTATATTTAATATTAAGAGAAATAAAGGAAGTTCAAATAATTTTTAAACAATGAGTTAAGAAAACTTTTATTAGGAAAAACGAAACTAATTCAGTTGGTCAGAAAGGAAATTAGCATATAAAGACAGTATAAAAAGTAGGGCCAAATAAAATGAGTTTGAGTAATTATACAATTCAAAATGCTGCTATAAGACAAAATGACTTCATTTTTAAATTATGCAAAAATGCTATTTTAACATGACAATATGATTACCGACAGGGACAAGTTACAATTCAAACAGTTGCGAGTTACTTTAACATTTTAAATTTACAAATTACTTTCACGAAGAACTTTACAGGTTACAATACAAATTACTTGTACAAAAGAATAATTGTGCTTACAACAGAATAACAAGTCACTTATGTACCCGGTTTTAAGTCACAAAACACAAAGAGGCGATAGATAATACACGCACGGTGCTGCCTCCACAAGGGCAACACAATGTTGCCTCACCTGAGAGAACATTACTAAACAAAAAATGCGAACTGTAAAGCGTCATAGGTTAAAAACATTTATGTTCACAAGAATAATGCTACATGAGCATAAAGGTGTAAGGATAAAAGACAACTAGTACGTCTTTAAACTGGAGTTGTTCAGGCTCCCAACTGTCCAAACTCATGAAGATTAAAAAAAAACCTTCCGAATAGGATAATTAATTGATAAAACTATCCTTCTATGGTTAACAAACCATATCCAACCTTGAAAAAAGGTTTCTAAATGACAAAGAATTCCGATTCAAAATATTGAATCAGCATTCAATATAACTATGATATGCATGCAAAGAAATAAAGATGAATGAATGAGAGATGAAGTGGCTTCGCAGCCAGCGAGACTAAAGCATAAAAGGAATGATATTAAACGGGTATAAAATAGTGATTAGGCTTACAAAAGGCTTACAGATCGAATCCGTGATTATAGATGATTGTTTAGAGTAAACTATTTACAATAAAATATCAACGATACTGGTCATTGATGAAGGCTTCACAAAATAAATGACGATATCAAAAGTCTATTTGCTTCCAAACTAGAACAAACTCCAAAGTGTCGGCTATGTTCTATTTCAATAGTATGTAGAAAGCCCATGATGAAAAAGTAAAAGAAGGATGAAAAGAAGTGGCTGGTCGTTTGCTGGTGAAGTGAACTGTTTGCTGACTGCTGGTGAAGTGAAATGAATAATTAGCAATCGCGGTAGTATCTTTTCCTAATAAATAGTTGCATGAGCGGCCACAGCGAGCAACGCATGCCACGCGAAGCGCATGGTATACTAATAAACCTTTAAGGAATAATATAAGCAAGTACCGAAAGGTTAAATTAAACCATTCGCGGAACCATATTTTTAACCGTCCTATGTTAACATTGTAAGTTTCTAATGGACCATAATGATGCCATTAATCCACGTACCTTTGAACCAATTTGAATTATCATTAATTTTATCTTGTATTCATTTATGACACATCATTCCAAGTTGTTTGATATATTACATGACTTATTTTAGCTTTGAAAGTTCCAATGAACCACAATGGTTCCACTAAACCAGGTTCCTTGGAACCAATTTCGACTATCATTAATTTTACATTATATTCATTCATGACACATCATCCCGATTTGTTTGATATCTTACATGTCATATCTTATCATTGAAAATGTTTGAGGGTGTCATAAGGGTACCATTAGAGCACGTGCCATCGTTTCAATTACAACCATTTTTAAAATGGTTCATTCCCATATTTATCAATTGGCGAAAACAGTAATTAATACCCGCTTCTATCTCGTCATTACGATTTGTTTGATATATTACTTAATATATCTCTCCATTGAAAATTGCTAGGTGGAGTCGTGAAGGTACCATTTGTGCACGTGCTATTGAACCGATTTAGATAATATTTGTGATTGGTTCGTGCCATGTACCATATTCATCGTTTAACGACAATAGTAATAAATAACCGCTTCTATTTCGTCATTACGATTTATTTGATATATTACTTAATACATCTTCCCATTGAAAATTGCTAAGTGGGAAAATGGAGGTACCATTTGTGCATGTGCCAATGAACCGATTTAGATATTTGTGATCGGTTCGTGCCATGAACCATCGACTGACGAAAACAGATTTTGAAAATCTGTCATAGCCTCGGAGGAGTTACGGACAGACAGACAGACACGTTTCCCCACACTGATAGCATAATCAATGTTGGATCAGTGTTGTCGTGCATTAGAAAATTCGAACACAGTCACACACGCGCCCTCCAAGATCCATGTCAAATCAACACACCGCAAGAGTATTAAAGTGCATGCAGTATCAATGATATTATCTTGCCCAGCCCGTGATAAAGAACATTTTTTGTTTAACTGTGAAAGATTTTTAAAATTAAATATTCTCATGATAAAAGCATGTAAACTGTGTTTCAACTGCTGGAGACACAGTCACTACGTAAACAGATCATCGAAAAATAGATGTCGTAAATGTGACAAGAAACTCAATACATGACTTCATGCTGAACCATCATTAGTGAGTATAAACTCAAGTACACCTGAGCAGGAATTGCAAGGTCCTTGTGTAAATACTAGAGCTCCCTATTTCACGTGTACCAAAAAACACGGGTACACGTGTATTTCATACGTCCGTGTATTGACTCGTGTATTTACAGCATCACGGGTACCCGTGTACCCGTATACCATGCAGCTACACGTGTACACCGGTACCCGTGTATTTCACTTCCACGGATACTCAAGCGTTTAAATTGTTGAATCAGATATCAGAAAGAAAAGCACAATAAAACATAATATTCAAGGAAAAAACAATACACTTACACTACGTACAATTGCTAATTATAACAATCGAATGGCAACATGGCGACTGGGCGAAGGGTTTAATTAAATAAAAACTAAGTCGATCAGAAAGGTTGGCTGCTGCCCGTAAGAAAGTTAATTTAAGTCATTTAGTGGAATTGGAAAACAAGATGGCGGACACGTCGGTCGTCAGTTTCTGCTCTCTTCCCTGTTATCTTTAAATTGAGAAAAATCTTACTTTAATTTTTCCTTTCACTTACTGCAGACTTCATGAGATTTGTTTCTTCTTCTGAACTGTCGATTGTCTCTCCTTTATTGCTTTCTCTTCCTTCCTGATCGTGACAATTAACCCTGATTGAGAAGACGTTTGCTGTAATAGCGAGTCTCGATCCCCTAGACGATGGGGGACCCCCTCCCCCGTCGTGGTCGGAGATCTTCCTCGGTGGGGAGGTCGGAAGGGAGGAGCCGTCAAATGGGGGACTCTATCCGGAATGTCGGTTCATCTGACAATATTTCAGACCCCCCAGGAGATACGTGGCTGACTTATTACTCATCGTTACAATCTCTCGCTCCTGGAAAGTCAAAAAAAAAAAAACTCCGGTAAGAAACATGACAAAAAACTTCGACAAGAGAAACCAGACAAGCAAGATAATCGTGCTAATAATACCGACCCGTCCTTGTCTCCTGCCCTTTCACAGCAAGCTGTGCAAACTACACCTTTGCAGCAGTCAGAGAGACGCACAAATAAATCTTCACAAAATGTTAAACAACCTGTTTTAGTCACTAACCCGGATATATTAGGCCAGCTGGAATTAGCTGCTCGGCCTTGGCTACTCGTCTCTATCTCTCGTACGGATGGAAAGTCCATGCAGCCCGAGGTGAAATCGACTCCCACAAAATCTTTAGACCCCACTTGGAATGATATATCCCCAGGACTTTTTCGCAGAACTATCTCTTCTCTGGTAGGGTCCTCCCCTATGGTATCCAGATTGAATTCGGGGAAATATTTAGTTAAGTTTAATACCAAAGCTCAAGCGTCTTCCTGTCTGAAGTTTAAAGACATCGGTGTTTATAGTTTAACGTACGAGGTCCCTAGGTTACTCACCTCGTCAGTGGGTTACATTTACGGTATTCGTCGTACCGTCACTTTGGAGGAGCTGCAGTCCCGCGCTGACGTGGGAGGAACAATCACTGACATCAGACAATCACTGCAACCTAGACATAGCTTTGACATCATCCGATTTCCCTTTTCCTACTTATTTGGAGTTAATCTCGGCAGCTCATGGTAGTGACCACTCACCTATTTGCCTTCGTATACTCTCGGCAAACCGTTCTGTTAACGCCAAAAGTTCTAGTAGTCCATTTCCGTGCAGGTTCTCTCCGTCATGAACCGCCCCAAGAGCCAGTCTATGTGCCTTCGACCCTGTAGAGTTTGACTCAGTGAAAAACTTTGATATCATTGACTTATTGTCCACTTTCAGCAGAGGTTCTTCGCTAAATACTCCAGCGGTAGGTCCTTTCCATCCAGACCAATGTGGTGGGATTTTCAGTGCGAAGACGCGATTTGGCAACGCAACAAATCCAAGAGAGAGTTTCGCAAGTGTAGGTGCACGCAGTGTTGGATAAACTTCAAGAAAATGAAGGCCATATGTAAAAAGACTTTAAAAAAGCACAGAAGGGATTTCTGGCGCGAAATGATTAAAAAAGACACGCCTGGTAATGTGTGGAAAACACTTAAAATCTTTCAAAAACGCCCCCCTGCCCCAGTCCCCCTCGTCAAGAACAATGAGGGTTGCATGCTGGACCCCAGGTCATCTGCGGAATCCATCCTCTGCCTAGCAGTGGGATCGCCACAGACTCGTTCTGAATGCTGGCCCAAACACCTCCCAGCTGATTACTGTGCGCCTGATGCCCTGTCACAGTGGGACTTGCCCTTCTCCATTTCGTCTTTAAAAACCGCTATTAGATCTAAGCGTTCAGCGCCAGGCCCTGATGGCTTAATTAATCCTACCTTCTGTAAATTAGGAGAGGGTCAATTGAGCCTACTGCTTCACTCGCTCAATGTTTCTTGGAAAACCGGTCTCATTCCTGCTAAATGGAAAAGTTCCATCATTCATCCAGTCTTAAAGCCGGGAAAGCCACCGAAGTCCTCTACGAGCTATCGCCCGATCGCTCTGACTTCATGCGCAATTAAAATCTTAGAGCGCCTGATAAATGACCGGCTCCAGCACTTCTTGGAAGTAAAGGATAACCTTCCTTCATACTGCCAAGGTTTTAGAAAAGGTCGAAGTCATTTATTTTCTGTTTTTAGACTAATTGATGATATATTGCTATCCAGAGAGAAGGGTGAACACATCGGTATAGTCTTTCTTGACATCAACAAGGCTTTCGACTCCGTTTCTCACGAGCTCCTCTCCAATAAGGTCGTCGACATCCAGATTCCTAGGAGGATGGGAGTATGGATTAATACCTTTCTGAAAGCCAGAAGGGTAGGTGTTCGCTTTCCGGGGGGCACTTCCTGGACAGTACAGCAGCGAGGCCTTCCGCAAGGTTCAATTTTAAGCCCCACTTTGTTTAACATCTTCACCAAAGACGCCTTCTCTTCACTCCCTCCATCAATAGGAAAGAGCATTTTTGCGGACGATATGGCCTTTTGGTTTTCAAGTCCCTCCATCCCTTCTATCCGCATGGCTTTGCAAGAAGTGTGTGACGTACTGGAAGTCTGAGGTGTCGACAATTGTATCTCCTTCTCTCCGGAAAAATCGATAGTAATGTGCTTTGCCAAAAATGGCCCTTCTCCCACCTTGAATATTTTCCTCCAAGGATCCAGATTGCCGAATAGAAATGTTCACAAATTTCTTGGCTTCATGATTGATAGCAAACTGAACTGGAAAAGCCATATCAGAATGCTCAAAGGAAACTTGATTAAGTGCCTGGCACGATTAAGTTTGGTTATGAAATCCAAGTGGGGTCCACCATGGGGCGAGACCTCCACTCTAACCAGCGCCCTTGTGAAAATTACGGACTTGTCGTCACTACCTTTACTTCTAGCTTCCAAGACAAGTGTGAACTCGTTATTGGTGGCAGAAAGAAAACTGCTTAGAAAATGCCTGCACGCTACCAACTCGTCTCCGTGCCCCCTGCTCTACATTGAAACAGGTGTCCCCCCCCCCCTTGAGGTGGGAGGCTCGCTTCGTTCGGCAGCTGTTTTCCTACTGTCAGTCCTCGACAATAGAGCCAGTGAATAGTTCTTTTCTGTGCCATAGCACGAGTCTTCTTAAATCCAGCCGCCTTCGTACAGTTGCGTTAGATTTATTAATAAAATTTGAGGGCGACCGCTATAATATCTGTGAGCCTATAGTATTAAAGAACCAGTGGATCAATCCCCCAGACTGTGTTGTGAACCCATCTCCTGATTGGCTCTTGTCTGTTTCGTCTCCCTCTATGTGCTCCAGGGTTCTAGAGATGTTTCTTAGAGACAATTTCCCTGAATTCTGCAAAATTTACTCAGATGCGTCCCTCTCACTGCCTAGCAACAATGGCGGAATAGGCGTTTATCTGAAAGGCTCTAAAGTTATTTCTCAAAAATTTTTTCCGGCGTTCAATTCATATCAGTTAGAGCTTATTTCAATTTTTAAATCTCTTTTACTCACCTCCTCTCTCCCGCCGGACAGTTATTTAATTTTATCAGACTCTCAAAGTGTTATCTTATCGATCCACCGTGCATTAATCTGCGGCAAGTGGTTTTTTAGGGAGCAGCTTGGTTACGTGATCGACTTGCTTCATCAACTTTACCGAAATGACTATTGCGTTCAATTTATGTGGATTCCCGGCCACAAAGGCATTAAGGGAAACGAAATGGCAGATAGACTGGCGAACTGGGGGAGGACTAGCCGGAAACCTGCGATCCCTGCTCGTATTGATTCATCAATCCTTAATTTGTGTGTTCGCAGGCGCACTTTAGCCCTATGGAATGAAGACTGGTCAGTGGAAACAAGAGGCGGACACTATAAAGCACTGTTTCCAGTTATGATTAATTCGAAGCGTCTTGCCACTAGGTGGCTTACCTCTAAACCAGAATTGCGATTAGAGCCTGAGTTGCATGAACTAATGAGCGTGAAGATGCCAGGAGTCAACGTCTTCGCAGTGCAAATAAAAAGCACTTTTTAAATTTTTTATGTGGATTTGTGATTTTAATTTTTCTTTATTTTATTGTGTCCACAGTTTTAACGCTTATTCTGTTTACGTTAACGTTTTCTTATTAAAAATGTTTTTTTCTTTAAATCTTTTGGAAGTAAATTCCTTATTTATTTGAATTTCCCACATCCACTCTCTACGTTTGGATTTATTACAGTTGGGTAATTTTTTTTTACAGTTCATTCGTGATTTTTAATTTTAATTTCAAACTCTACACACAAAAATATAAATCATAAACCAAAAATTATACAATAAAATTTTACATAAAACTATATACAATAAACAGTCCCCCCCCCCCCCCCCAGCCCGTCAAAGTGTTGTTTGTATATAGTTTTTATGTAAAATTTTATTGTTTATTAGAATATTTTGGCTTATAATTTATGTGTTGGGTTTGAAATTAAAAATTCATTAATGAAACATTCCAATAAGTTAGTGTATTCAGACATAGAGAATAATAAAATTTTAAATACTATAATTCTTGGAGAAATTATGACCCCTTTATATAAAGCTGAGAAAACGGTTATTATTTTAACGTTTAAGAGTACTTTCAATATTGTTTTTGGTATTGTCATGTTCAAAGTAAATAATTAGCCAGCTATTGTTGCCATACACAGATAGAGCTACAAACATTTTTTAAATTACATAATATATTCGCATTTTAATTTTTTTCTGCAATGAAAGTCAAGTTTTGATAATTTTATTACGGCTGCGGTTAGCATAAGTTGTGATAAATTTAATGGTATTTGAATTTCTTTATTTAAAATTACATAAATATTTGAAATATTCCATATACAAGTATATATTTGTCAATGTATTTAATTAGTTTTCAAGCTTTATTCAATGAGTGCCCCAGCATTGTTAAATTTATTCACAAAGACATTAAGCTAAGAGAAATTGCTTTTTACTTCTTAGTGCATGTTTTGTTTATTTAAAAACATAAAAACGTTGTTTTAAAATTTTTTCTTTTACTCTTAGTTTATTTCCTGCGTTTTAGTCTTTCTTCTTGCAAAATCTGGGTTTATTTACTCGTTCAATTATTCATCCTGCCTAGACAAATAGATTCGAATTATAAAGACCAAAAACAAAGTCCTGAAATGGCTTACCCCCTATCTGG
This sequence comes from Rhysida immarginata, assembly GCA_023313115.1. NCBI lineage: Eukaryota > Metazoa > Arthropoda > Chilopoda > Scolopendromorpha > Scolopendridae > Rhysida > Rhysida immarginata. Next base: position 1,422 of record JAHWFO010112665.1, on the reverse strand, counting down.
ATTGTAAATACAATAAAAAGGAAATGTTAACTCTTTTTAAGAATTCTGATTTTTAATTACATAATAAACATGAACATTTTCATTGGCTAAGGTCAAAAACCCTCACCGGTGAGAGAATGATGACGTAATTTCTCACTGGGCTAACCGTCTTTTTCTCGGTGAGGACAGTGAGACTAACCGGTTAGGCATAGCAGCACTAACTAGCGTTTCTGACCGCGTTAAAATGACGTCACAAATTTCTCACTGGGATTGCTGACCGACCAAGCGCTAACTCTTTTCACCGGTGAGAGTTTTTCAAGGTTATTAGAATAATAAGGTTGCGCGCTCAGAACAGATCTCGCAACTTCTCACACAATCTCAAAAAGATCCCGGCGTGCTGTGACGTCATCCAGAGGCGAAGTGAAGCAATTAGCAAATGAATCAGCGCAATTTCGGTTTGAGGCATTATTAGGTATTTTCGTGGAACTCATGAGAGCTATTTCGGAATAAAATTGTTGCTCGATACTGCCTACATCCTGATGAAGTGAATATAGAGTAATTAAACTTTAAATTTTATTGTTCAAATGGTTTGCAACTGTGCAATAGCGTGTTGCCAGAATGAAGGAGAGGTGGAAGGCATTTAGTTCTTCTTTTCCCCAGGACTTTTTTGCTATAACCCTAAACATTGAATTTATTTTATTACGCATCTAATTTTTTATAGTTTCTTTTAAATTTAACTATACGAGAATTCTCTTGTCTATGAAAGCTTACTCGATCAATTTTCATTTCTGTTCGATTCAGAATTATTGATATAAACAGGAATAGATGAGACTCTTCATCTATTCATAACTTCATTTACTATAAAATCAAAGTTCCAATAATATAGCGATTTTATCGTTTTAGTTTAATTTTCAGAAATTTTAATATTCAATTAATTTCCGACCATTATTATGTAAAATTGAATTCATACTTTTTGTTTGCAATATACCGTTGTGATTGTATCGTTTTAACTTCAGTATCTTGCCTCTGGGTGACGTCATCAGCTTTGCTTGAATTCGACCAATAGGAGGGAATCTTCCTGAACGCGCAACCTTATTATTCTAATAACCTTGAGAGTTTTTGACCTTAGCCATTGTGTACACTCACAGCAATTTCCAGATCGTAGGACTCATCTTATTATTATGTTATAGCTCTCTAACTCGATTATAAGAATACAGTACTTCGTATATAAGTTGTATGACCGATCTTCAAGTGTTTATGAACCCCCGACTCATCTAACAGCGCCAAATACAGCTTAACGAGCCAAATCATAAGAAATGGAAATCATTTCCGGTAGAGATACGAAATCGAGTTACGAAAACATGGCGGATAGCGATACTGGACGATTTCGCCGTTCGTGTTAGTGAGAAGATTAATACAAAATTATTAGAACTACTTTAATAC
>JAHWFO010112664.1:26729-41766 GCA_023313115.1 Rhysida immarginata | reverse complement strand
TAAAATATCATACTGAAATACTAAGTTTGTAAACATTAATGGGTCATTAAATCCTAGTACTGAAATGGTCAGAAATTGACTGAATCACTTCTCCAATCAAGTCTTCAACTGATGGAAGAAGAAAGTATTCCAGTATAGCTTGATGTGCACTGGCATTCACTTATCATTTACAGTGCATATCCTTCCAACACCACGTGCCCTCATCCAGCGCACACAATGCAGGAACCAGTATTCTTTACTGATGACCGAAGACACTGGGGATTGAATTTTTCATGCAACTGACGTCGAACTCTTTGGCCAATGTTGTCTCCATATCCAAAACAAATCCGGCTCTCGTCTGAGAAAACAACACTTTCCCAGTCTTCTCTGGTCCAATTTTCATGCTCTTTTGCCAGTTTAAGCGTCTTTTGGCTTGTCTAGAAGTGATGAGAGGTTTGGTTTTGGCTTTACATGATTTAAACCCCCATTGAACCCCCATTGAGTATAGGCGTCTTCGTACTGTGCGAGCGCTGACGTTAACTCCATGTTTCCTCCATTCTGCTTGTAGTTGTTTCTATTCAACTTGCATTTCTCTCTCAGTTTTCTGTCATCTCGTTTAGATGTTGTTTTGGGTCGCCCACGTCTTTTGAGATCGTCCACATTTCCAGTTGAATGGAATTTGTTTAGTACCTTTTGGACACCAGTTTTGCTTATTCCCAAACGCTCTGCTATGTCTCTCTGGGAATAGCCTTGCTTTTGTAAATTTACAACTGTTGTTTTCAAGTCTGAAGACAGCTCTTTTGTAGGGGACATGTTGTCTGGATTTTGTGGAATTCATGACAACTTTCTGGTTTAAATAGTAAGATAATTTGCATATTTTTAAATTTTTTTTATTAGGTGGACCAATTCCATTTGATTTTTTTGTGCTATCGTGGGATGGTCTCATACTTCTGCCCCACAAAATTCCTGGTCTCAAACTTATGTCTCGTACAGATTTCCAAATTTCGTTTTATTAACACTGACTAAATTAATATTTCATTAATGTAGCATGTAAATTTTATACAGAGAAGAATATTTCATTAAATGGAATTTTTTATTAATATGTAATTAATCTATCTGAATCTATAAATTGATTACTAATATTACTCTATGGTCTCATACTTTTGGCCATGGGTTGTTGTAAAATAGGAAAAAATGGCACAGCTGAAATAAAAAAGTTATTATTTACTCATGATAATAATTGCCAATATTCAGAGTATATTATATCTGAATCAATCTATCAAATGACGATTACAGTTTAATTTGAACCCAATTAATTTAAACACTAGCAATTATATTTAAACAAATTTTAATGCAATTTTTAATGTTACAATCTTATGTTAATTGCTTTACCTTCCCTCAGTATATTCTTCGTTGTAGATCAGCATATTCCTTCTTTACTCTCTTCCTAGGCTGATTTCCAATAGCGTCTCTGGCAATCACTGCACTCCCAGCAGCCTCTTCTTTCTGAATAGTTTTAATTAATTTCCAACCAGGTAGAAGAACCTGGGGAATGGACGACCACTGCAGGACCTGAGCCAAAACCATTCCTGTTCTTTGACAATGGCTCAGACACGGACAGTCTCATCTGATGAGTCCCTGGGGTTACTTGCTTCAGCTGGTACCTGGCTTATGAATGGTAACTATGCAATGGCTCCACCAGGATTTTTACAGCTCTACATAATACGAGTCCCGATTGGCAATATTGCAATTACTGCTGTTTTTGCCTGTCTGCAGAATAAATCCCAAGACACTTATGAAACACTTTCATTTAATGACATGAAAATTGCTTATTTATATAATAATTTTTTTTTTTTTCGATTACTGTAATTGAGTAACCTTTATTCGCAGATTCGGGATTATCTGAACAAATAAACTTAGAACAAAATTTAGAATTTATAGGTAAATTTTTTGTGATAATGTGGACAAAATAATTCATACTTTCTTGTTAGTAGTACAGTAGAGTCCCGATTATCCAACACAAATGGGCGGGCCGGGAATCGGATAACCAAAAACGTCGGATAAAACGGAAATCAAAGAAACCTTTAATTCTTCAGTTATTGAATTATGTATTACTTTAAACATAAACAACGCTTATTTTAAAGTATTTAGAATTTAATTATTTTTCTAAAAGTATGTATAATTGAGAAATAAATTGACTAAAATTAATTATAACATTCGCCAATATGTAAATTACTTCAATTTATTTTGTTTAAATAAATAATATTAATTTAGATTCACTGTATTAGATTATTGTGTAATTATACATGTATAAGGAAATTTATTCTCAACAGGCTCATAGAAATTCGAGTCCAAACCAATGATGTCATTTTATTAATCACGCCACAGATCATGCCAAAAATTAATAAATCATATAATTAATTTTTTCTTTCTCTCTCTGTTTCTCTATTTGTGGCAACAATGGATTAACTCAATCACAATTCGCTAATTATTTAAGTGAATTGATGACAATATTAAAAGTCAAATAATTACTTATTGGAGTAATAAATACGAGGTCTGTTCAAAAAATACGTAGACTGACGTCATAAAATAAAATATACTTTATTCAGAAGTTACACATCTGGGTCCCCTTCAAAGTACTCTCCTCCCCGACGCACACACTTATCCCAACGGTGTTTCCACTTTTGGAAACAGTCCTGGAACGCTTCTTTTGTGATGTCCTTCAGCGACTTCGTCGCATTTGCCTTTATGTCGGGAATCGTCTCAAATCTCCTTCCTTTCAAAGGTCTTTTGAGTTTGGGAAACAAGAAGAAGTCACAAGGAGCGAGGTCAGGTGAGTAGGGTGGGTGAGGAAGAACAGTGATCGAGTGTTTGGCCAAAAACTCTCGAGTTCTGAGGGCTGAATGGGCTGGGGCGTTGTCGTGATGAAACAACCAGTCACCTCTCGTCCACATTTCTGGCCTTTTCCACTCGTCCAGTGGCAGTTTTTCCGAGTTTAACACAAAATTTCACAGCAACTCTTTGCTCGTTCAAGTCACTCATTCTAAAAATCCGCCAAACGAAAAAAAACACACTTCACAAACAACCGCGTAGCTAATCAACCAATACTGATATTTGCAATCAAAAAACTGCCTTGTAATCAGCGGATCTGTCAGAAGATGGCGACACCAAGCGATTTTGATTGGGACCAACAGGGCCCGCGCAATTCAAACAGTCTACGTATTTTTTGAACAGACCTCGTACGTAGCGGATAAATTCAAATAAAGAAGTAATTTATTTTTTAAATGGGTTGAATTATTTATTTTTTAAAATAAATATGTTGCAATAAATTCCACTTTAACAGCAGTAAATGAAAGATAGGCATTAGTATTAGCCAGTATTCAGTTATTAATATTTTCTGCTGATATTATCTGCCAATAATGTGGAAAACAGTATATCCTGAGTATTCATTGTTTGCTGCTCACTCCCACATTTCATATCGCTCGCCTACAAAGTCAGGGAAAACCCTTGTACGCTCGACACTCGCTCGCGCGTAATCCAGTTCTTTTATTCACATCATTGGGTTAGACTAACCGATTAGGCATAGCAGCACTAAGTGGCATTTCTGAGCGCGTTAAAATGACGTCACAGTTTTCTCACCGGGATTTCTGACCGACCAAACGCTAACTCTTCTCACCGGTGAGAGTTTTTGACTTTAGCCAAAGAGATGTGTCAGAAATGAAAAATTATCCAATTTTCCACGAAGAGGATTAAAATATCTTAGATATTAATTTTAAAAAAATGATATCTGACAGATACCATTAGACCATTTTATATTCGAGAAGCCATACGGTCTAAAATAGTACAAGGCTATGATACTAGTCTAACGGCGGAAGGATACAATGTTGTGCAATATGTCCATGACGTCATTCTCAACTGAAGCTGAGACAGGGTATAGTCAGGGAAGAGGTATATTGGAATTCCTCCCTGGTATATTTATCATTCCTCGTAAAGATTTCGAAATTGATTCGTCGGAACAGTTAGCAGTTAAGAGACAGAGATAATAATTTCGATATTATTTCATAATAATTTTATTTATGCAGGCATTAGAAAATATTAATTTATAAAATAGTAAGTTTACAAATAAACGTTTCTTCAGAAATACAACGTAAGAGTTTTTTTTGTTTTTTTTACGTGAAAACGTTTTCTTTTGTGACCAGAATAATGGCTACCGCACACTGCCGGAAGTAACGCCAGTGACGTCACAGTACGCATGCGCGTTAAGCACTTCTGACAAACTGGACTTACCTGTTATTCTAGATTACCTTGGCTATGATCTACTTAAAAATACAAAAGAAAGCAGGAAAAAGAAAGGCACTGTAAGTTGAAACGCTCCCCCCACCCCCGCAATAAAAGCTCAAGGACACCCCGCGTCTAGCGATATGTTTTGAGGTGAGAGGAAACTAGGGTTCGGGACCCAAAATTAAAATGAAGTTCCACCCGACATTGAGATATTTAGTTTAACATACATTTAGTTTATTTGTGCTCAATATTCTTCAAGAACTCTTATAACATACCTTATAACTAAATCCCAATCAACTATTAATCTAGGGGCCCCTATAATTATCCTGTAATATACTCTACTAACATATATTTACAAAATACAGGACGGTGCTTATGCACACTGATTACCGGCACTCCTGCCCGTGTTCCATTTTCAAAGTAGCAGAAGGGAATTTGCCTTTTGAAAACGAGGTATAGAGGGAGAGCATTAGCTTAACCGAAATGACTATGAACTCTCTCGTGCTTCCGAATCAAATATTCTCTATTATTTTACGCTCGCAAGCGTCGTGCGCCTCCTTTCATTTACTTCAGGGGGGAAGAGCAGAGACCCCTCGTGGCAAGCACGGAGGTTACAATCATGTTAGCCACTGGCAAGCCCTGTGCTCTGACGAAATTCGTGGGTGATTTCTAACACTACACGAGAACGCCAAGTTAGTACTACCAACTATCCAAGCATCTCTTTTCAATAAATTCCCATATCTCGCTACTATACTTTAGATCACGGCAAGGTGCTTAGCTAAACATATAAGCATTCTAGTCTTAGACTATTACGGTAACAAAGGTACATAAATATTCAATACAGTGTTGCGAAATGTTCATGGGCGTGATGCCACCGTACCTGGCATCGGAGCATTGCTGAGAAGAGTTCAATTTTAATCAATGTCAAAAGCGGGAGGACAACTGACACCATTAAACTCAGCCCTGTTCATTTTTGTCTAGTTCGATGAGCCGTTCCTAACGCCGGAAAGTTAACCAAAATTCATAACTCACCAGTTTTCTTCACTTTATGGATAACCGTCTTTGTATGCTCACTTATCGCCGTTTTTCATTTACGAATTTACACTTCCGATTGAATATGGTTGTAGCTGTCTTTTCATGGCTTCCCTACGATTCAATACCAAGTGTATCAAACATCTCTTCCGACGATATTCACCAATATCGAAATCGAATTATGGTCGCACAAGTTCAAAAAAAAAGAAAGATTACAGCATTAAAAGGGTAATTAATTCATAGGACATTCATACGTAATTTTCTACTTATCCTTGTTTTCGAACAGGAGATTCAAGATTCAACTCAGCGTTTTTCGTACATCTATCACGCTCCGAGAATTTTTCACACACATAAAAAAAAAAGGAATCTCTTAAAACAAAACAAAAACAACAACAAGCCGATGACGTATACAATTTCCCAGAAAAACGTCCGCAACAATACTCAGCCGGAGGATGAGAGATCTTCTCAGAAACGCATCTAACAATTGCCCCTCCAACCGAGCATTGATTACGATCGCCAACAAAGAACTACACAACAATTAAGAATCACAACATTGTTTCATATGCATTTACACTTCAACACAAAAAACACGACATGCGAATTTCTCTTTCAAAAACACTAACACAAAACCACTTCCTCCGCCCCTTTATAGGACAAACGTGACTTCAATTTACCCGGAACGTCACAAAGTATACCATACAAGGGAGAGGCTAGTAAAAAATCTTTTTAATGACGCTCACAATGACGATTATAGAAGGACTTGAAGGTCCTTACAATGTCCGGATCTCAGCCGACAGAACACTCATCAACTTCATGCCCGTCCACTTTGTTCAACATGAGTATCTGAATTGGCAGCTGCTCTAAATCTTCCAGAAAAGTGTGGAAAAAGCTAAGATAGCTGCGAAATGTATCCTGTCGTCCTTATTAGGCTTGAATAATTTCGAAATTAAATTTTTTCGAAATACATTATTTCAGAAATTATCTTTGATTATAATTTATTTTAGAGTAAATATTAACAATTGTTTGCAAATAATAATTACAAGAGGAGTTCGTCAGCATATACGGCAAGGCAATGAATGGAAGGGAATGCTATTCTAACACTGGAGTGATGTTTTGGCTGGAATACTAAATTTGGATCTTTAATTCATCTCTTATAAGTAAAATAGGCCCCGTGTGTCTTGGTAATGTACAGCATTAGCAGCTACCTCTGATCTTCCAGCTGGTGTAAATGCACATCAAATCATAACAGATCCTTCGTCCTTGACCCTTCGTGAAATTAATTTCTCCTCTTGTCGTAAGTCCTGCCAGTATTATTGGAGTCTATCTGACCCATCAAGGTTAAATTTCTTTTCATCACTGAATGCATAATCGTTCCATAAGTCACTATTGCCTATGTGAACAAACTTCATTCTGGTATCCATATGCTTAGGAGTCAGCCTTGCCTTTATTTTGGTATAAATGTAATTTTCATGTCTGGTTGTTCTAGAAGTGACAGGTAAATCCAGAACTGCCATAATTACAGATGAAGATGCAACAGTTGATTGTAATGTTTCGTTTATCTCTCTCTGACAATTTTGGTGGACGTCCTGGATCTTTTTCACATCTTTTTTTCAGTTTTAGTCATTGAAATAATAAGTAAGATCTCCTTTTTATTTTAATAATGAGTTAAATAAAATTAAAAATAAATTTCACGAATGTAGTTCCTGTTGAAACTAAAATTCAAGGAATAGAAGAATTGACGAAATTGAAGAAGTGTAGAAACTTGTTAGGAAAGGTGACGGAAGGTGGTGAGTTCTTGGAGATATGGTAATGTAGAAGAGGTGTTCGGAAATATCGTGATATAGCAGAAATGTTCGGAATTTTTGAAGTAATGTCCAAACTAATTATGATTAAAATAACGTTTTCGAGAGGTTTTCTCTCATCCTCAGTTTTGAATCTTAATTTGAAATAAAAAGTTTAAAATGAAAATAATGATGTGTTGGTTTATTTGATTGTTGTTGTGTTGTACTGTTGTGTTATGTTATATAATTACATTTGTTTATAATAGTGTTTTCCATTTATTGCTAATATCTATTCATGGTTTGGTTAGATTTTTGTTATTTGAAATGATATTTACAGTTTCTTTTAGTAAACTTTTTGTATAATTTTCTTCTTTGCTAATAATTTTTGTTTTGTTCCATCCAGATATATGATTCTGATTAAGGCAATAGTTTACTAGGTGGTTTTACCTTTATTTCGATACACATGTTCGTGTTCTTTTAATCGTGTTTGTAATTGCCGTTTTGTTAGTCCATTCTAAATGTGTTCACAATTGATGCCTGGAATTTTGTATATTATATTAATTGTACTCCATTTTTTTTTATTATTTTGGCAGATATTTTTGAAATTTGTATTTGTATTGTTGTTGTTATTTTGTTTATCTGCTGTTTTAATGCTTGTGGCTGTTATTAAGGTTGTTTGTTTATTTTTGGTTGATTTTTATGTTTGGTATTTGTTCAAGTATTTTTTTTTCTGTTTGTGAATTTTTTTTTGTTGTATTGTTTGTTTTGAAATTGTTTATTTGCTGTTGTATTGAAGCAATTTCACGTTCGGATTGGCCACACTCATGGTAAGAAGTTATTTGCCCTGTTTGAGCTTGGGATAAACCTACACTTTTGCCCATTTCTAATAAATTACACCGGAAACCATTTAGCATAATGCAATGTTCTTGGACCATTTCATGTAAAAATTTCAAGGGATGGTCGTATGTTTATTTCCAGGCAGATTTAGTTTTAAATGCTTAATTTTCAAATCTTTGTAAAAATTTTAAATAATTTATTTGCAATTTATTGATCCCCGCCCTTTAACAAGTTTTTCAGGACTACAGTGCATCAAGATATTTCAAGTTTACCACTTTTATATTTTTCATTGTTTTTTTTATTCAAATACTAAATATGCTAACTAATTTACATGATTGCAATTTCAAACTCCAGTCAGAGTCTGCGCCAATTTCAGAGCTGCAAGAGAGATATAAATTTCACATAGCTTTTTGTTAAGAGAAACCATCCGCCAAGTCATTAACATATTGTTGCAGCCAAAAGGATCATCACAAGCGGATTAGCTGAATTTTGCGCATACAAATATCGATAGAAACTGGAAGTTGGTTAGTTTATTTTTATTTTATATTTATTTTTTTGATGAATTAATTTTATTTAAATAAAAGTGGCAATAAAAAAGTAATTTTTTTTAGGTAATAAATATTTGCCATATTAAGTTTTTTAACATATTTAATATTTAAATATAAAATAAATATTTAATATTATTTTTATAAACCGCACTAATTTTTTGATTAACATACAAAAGCTTATATTAGCATGTTACCTTTATTTATTAAAAAACAAAACAAAGATCACCAAAACAGAGGCAATATTGTAAACTTACCATAACAAAACCCCGTGACAAATGTTTTTTTGCTCTTTCCCTCGCACCTGATTTCCTCGAGTCATTCTCATGAAAAGGAAACCTTTTCATCTCATCAACTCGTCAGCATATACAAAAGATCGTTACAAGTGAAGAGACGCGTCCATTATTGTCCCTCTCAAATATTGTCGACCATTAATCAGAGCCTGAGAAGGCAACATCTTTTTAGGAACCTATTTTTTTGTAACTCCTCTTCTATTGCCTCTCCCCTTTTGTTGTCTTTCTCACTGGTTTTCTCCAGCGATGAACCCCTCCTCTGTGGGCGGGAACTCCTAAGGGCTGGCGAGGATGAAGCCAATAGCTTCGTCTTCATTTGGAAACCTAATAATAATGACGATGGTGATGGAGATGTAATTTTTCATCGAATGAAGTGTGGAACCTTTCTTTAAGAGAATTTTTACTCTGTTTATTAACATATTGCCAGATATGAGTTATATAGAACAGACATGGCTGAGAGAGAAGTAATTTGGGAATATCGATCGTGAAGCAGTTGCAGTTATGAAAATTCGTTTGCTATTTTAATCAGAAGGAAAATTCTATCTTAATAACAAAGTCGCTCATCTAATTGTTTGCTATTATCATGAAACTACTTTTTTATAATACATACATATAGAAGCAAAAAATCTTATAACAAATTAAGCTTCAAAATCTTGAAGTATTCAAAAGAGATAGACTACTACTGAGAATATGTATTGCTATATACAAACACAACTCCAATATATAAATGGAATTCTAGAAACAAATTAATATAACAAAAAAACGAATAAACAAACAAGAGTCAATTTGTATATCCTTGAACTCTAAGTTAAAGTTCTTTGATAAGATATGAATTATGAGTAATCTTTACGAGTACAAATGTTATTTAAGTACAGGGCTAGCACAAATTCGTGCTAATGGAGAAAGAGACTCATAAGATTTTGTTTCAATACTTCACAGGCGTTCAATGCGACCCTTTTTGGCAATTCGACACACACCCAGACTGTAGTCAAGTTTTGCTAAGAACGTTTATCTCCGAAACGTACATGCATATGAATCAGGCCAATTATGGGGATATGTATTCCACTAAGCCATAAAATTTCGTGCAGATAGGTGCAACATAAGCCGAAATATTTGCCCGTGAGGATAACAAAAAGGAATTTTAACGAACGGTACAAGAATCATACGATAAAAGGGGGTAAGTCCATCTTTACGGAACATCTTATTACTTAGAAATATGGATTTGGATCCATAGAAGATGTCAAGACAATATTGAAGTACGAGATACATCTAGGAATTGTTTGTGCACCAAGCCGATTGGAAATGCTGTTGCACAGTAAAATAGACTGATAAACGTGGAAATCCAGAACACAAAACACTTTTCTGTCTTCGATGACAGCTATTCTGTCATATCGCCCATAATGCGCACAGCTTTGGTGTACTGAAACAAAATATTTTGAGTTCTCTCTCCATTGGCAAGAAATTTTAGATATCTTAATTTCATTAAACGTGAATCGGGAACATCATTTATATTATTTCTATTCTGGATGTTGCAGATTTAACTATTTCAACAAAATTGGACGAATATTAAATTATTATTTATATTATTTTATAACAAAGGGGTCTTCCATAAATTATATAATGCTTAAGGGGGGGAGGGGGTGTTTTTGACGGCGTTTCGTAGCGTTATGGAAAAGTAGGAAGGGTACCAGCCATGGCGTTACGTAACGCTTCTTTTCAGACTTATTTGAGACTAAATTTGTGGATTGAAGTTGTAGATTGACTTTCTAAAATTTCAAACAAATCCTTGATTACATCTCCGTGCGATCCCCTTGTCAAATAAATCTGAAAAGGGGATCGCTAGGTGACTCCGTCCAAAACACCTCCGCCCCCCTTAAGCATTATGTAATTTATGGGCGACCCTTTGTTATAAAAATTAAACAACAACAATAAGATTAATTTGTATATGTTAGGACTGTTTAAAAGTATTATTAATATATTTCAATAAAATTGTTGCAAATGATCTATAAATCTAAAAGGACTAAGGAAATGAATGAAATAGACAATAATATTCAAAAGTATAAAAAGAAGACAACATATGGATTGAAAATATATAAAAATTACTTACCATAATTAGTATTATAGCATATAATTACAATGATGTAAATGCAATAGTAATTTAAAACGACTAAGTGTATGTGAAAACAGCTAGGCTAAATGAATGTGAAAAAGCAACAATATTTAACAATTGAATAACAATTTAACTGGGCACGCCCAATCAACTTTCCTTGGACAGAGTATAATTTTCAGGATTTCTGCTCTACTTTCATATAAAAACATAATTTTAAACATTTACAAAATTTAAATTTTCTTATAATTTAATTAGTACGATATCCGCCGTTTCGCTGATGGCAGATTATAAAATTTCAAAAATAGAATGAGATTGATGACTACCTCTTATTGAGGCTTTGTGGTGCTAACTCAATTTTTATTAGCAAGAAACTGAAAAAAGATTTTGCGAAGTTTTAAAATTCTTTGAAACGGACCTTCTACACAAAATTAAGTAGATTTTGAGATGTCTCCCTAATTTTCCGTGTTCGTAAATTAGAAAAAATAAACGCCGGATTGAGTCATTGTTCACCACAGAGTTTTAGCTTTATATAATAATAGGGCGTTTAGGAGTTGCCATTGTTTCTCAGTTGTAGGTTAATTGATATTTGATATTGGCCTTTTTATACTTATAATTCAGGTGTCACACTGAAATTTTGGATTTCAAGAGCTTTTAAACCCATGATCCGCTACGTAGAATTAGACTTAAAGACCTTAAATTGTACTTCAGGTATACTAGCTTCAGACATCATATCTTTAGCTTTTATGCTGCATAAAAGCATTGCACATAGACTTTCTTTTCCGAATAACAAGAACATATCTTTGTTGTAACATCCCGTATGAAAGGAGCGAAATTTAATTCAATTAGAGAAAGGTTTTTAGAAATATTTCACAAACTCCTGATTCGCAATATAGATGTTTTTAAAATTCCTGGACGTTATTCAAAATGTGTTTGAATGGATTTGAAATATGTAGGATACTGATGGAGCCATGTTTAAAATTTTCAATAAACTTTTGATTATAATTTACAAATCTAAGCTTGTGTCATTATTCCTTTATTTAATCGAAATAATTAACTAAGTCTAGGACAGCTATAATTATCTTATGCATTTTTATTTATACAGATATCTTATAGCGTATTCAAAATAATTCATCTGATTTCAAGTGACTATATTTTTTTATTTAACAAATATATAGCGATTAGTAATACATCAACCGAAAGATAAACTGACCAAGTTTCTCTCTCACTTATGAAAACTTATCTTTTACAAAGTCGGACGATAGATAGTTCAGATACTTCTATACTCGTCGCCGTCATTGGCTCCACCAGCAGAAATCAATTCTAAGGTTCTTGAATAATTTTCTGTAAATTGTGTAATATTTGAATGTTTAATCATGTGTTTTGTCAACTGGTTTGAATGCATCTACCAATTCGAAATTGCTTGTTATATCAACACTATTAATTCGGCCATACATGACATAACGTCAATTCCTTCATTCATGTTGTTCTATGGATGTGAAAAACAATATTATAAAATGTAAAAACTTTTGTTTATTATAAATTATTACATTAAGTTATCTGAAACCTCACATAATTGCAAGTAACTAATTCTCTATTATTCGTTAACACGTATATGAACAAGGGGATCTCAAACGTATACATGAAAACTGAGAAGTTTTCAGTGTTAATATACGTAAACTCACAAATTTGGGTTTTGAAATCTGCCAATGTGCTTACAGTGATTCCTCACTCTGCTGAAAGCAACAACTTTTTTTTTTTCTTCGTTGTCGTTCCCTTTTTCCTCCCTCTCTTGGATCAATCGTAGTTTTCCCTTATCTCCTTAAGAGAGTCCACTTTCACGGTCCTTAATTCCTCGCAATTGGCTTTGATTGGATCTTTACTCCCGAAACCACGGCTTCATTTAATTGAAGGGAAAGGAAGAAGCAGTAGGGCCTGGTCTCGTAATGATGCTTATGGGGTTCCTCCAAGAACAGCTTGAAAATCATCCCTTCATCAGCAGAAGGAAGAAAGGCATGATAAACTTAGATGAGAATCAGATATAGAATATTTCCAAAAGAGCTTTAGGACTTAGAAATAGTTTGTACAGATGATCCAGAGTTCACGACTCACATTTTGTAAGACTGTAGCTTTTAATTAAATTAACTTATTTGAACAAAGGAAGCTGCAGTCGGTCTTCTAGCAGAGTTAATAGAAGGAGGCCCACTTCTATTCACTCTGCTTCTAGTCTCAAAGTTTAGTAAGACTAAACGTTTTTGACTATAGGAGCTATATCCTTACAAAATGTAAAGCGTGAACACTGGACCACATTATACTTATATTTAGAAAGAGAACAGAGAGAACACTATCTTTGATTGTTATATTGTGGCAAAACAACACTTATCATTTGAGGCATTGTTGTTTAGTATCTAAGGTAAGCTAACATACTGCAGCATTTGGGATAGTTAAAATCTACGTATCTTCCTGGAACATGTTCGTGACAGCCTAAAGATAAATTTGTACCTTTCTTGAAGATAACCAACACCGATATCTGGACATACTCCACAATTAGTTTCAGATGGCCAAGAAGGACACATTCATTTCTTAGAGGCGTGTTCTTTCATTATCTCGGAGAAGTGTGCAAGATAATCCTTAACATAACCATCTATTTCTACAAATCTGCGGCTCGTAGACTTATAAGAATTCGTTAAAGATCGCATATTCGTGCCGCTATTCACATCTCCGACTACGTACCGTTGCTGTTGATGTAGATGCTAAAAATGACTTTTTGCGTTTGGGGGAGAATCGTATCATTTCCCTGGTTGGTTGTCCTATCTCTGATCGTCTCCCAGTGAAACTCACACTGGCAGGACGGAAAGGGGAAAGTAACACTTTTTTTTAATAATAAAAAATATTAAAACACCGTTTTTGTAAAATATTATTAATTAATAGATATTTTTATTAGATATAGTAATAAATATACATGGAACTGTACCCAAAAATCTTTTTTTTTAATTTTCACAAATTTTCATTGTGAATAGTCAATTTTACAAACTCTGATACTATGAACAGTCAAAATAAATATTTTGAAAATGATATAATAAATATAAATTTCTAATATTTCTCCTAAGTTGTATTATTTCTCAAATTATAATTTAACGAAATGTTACTTTCCTCTTAGTAATAAAAAAAAAAAATAAAAAAAATCAAACCATTATTTAGAAAATTGTTAAAAAATAAATTTAAAAAAAAATTAAAATAAAATAAAAACCATGACATGCATTTTTCGAGCTTTCTCAGATTTTCGTCTCATTTTATTATGAACTAGATGATATACCCGGTGTTGCTCGGGCTGTTTGTTTGATGAAATTTTGCAAAATCTGAATTTGAATATAAGTAAGAACACATAAAAAATCTTTAATTATGTGTATATCCACTTTGGAAAAACGAAAAGCATTCTTTAAAATGGTCGCACTGGAATTTTGTGTCCAATTAGGTTTGCCCAGGAACATTCGACATTGCATCCTTAACATTTTAGAATATCAAAGAAAGGCTGTGAATATTGAATTATTTCTGTCTATATTAAAAATACTTCATAGATGAATATGAGAGGTGAGGAATTCTGTTAAGCGTGATCAAATCCTTCATCAACATGTATCCGTTTCAATAGAGTTGTATTTATCAGAGAGCGTGGAATCATTTCCTGAATGTAGTTGTTTATATTGACAGTGTCGGTTTTAGCAGCCAGGACTGTTCTCTCACACAATCAGTTGAGATCTTTTTAGTTTTCTAATGTTTAGAGAAACATTATCTATAACTTCTCTAAAAGAAGTACTACATTACAAAAAACATATGAAAAATAAATTTTCTCATTAGGGAAGGTACCTTCACTTTTCACTAAAAGCTTGAGAAGTTGTATTCTCTTATTTGTTTTAGAATAATTTCTTATATAAGATTTTAATAAAAAAAATAATGATTTTTATTTATTTATTTATTACTTTTTATAACTATCCTTCTTAAAACGCGAGTCATTAAGGCAAGCAACAATGTAACCTTTATTGTTTCCAACAAACGAAAAATGTAGATGGAAACAATGAAGATTAGACCAATTGTGTCAAATCATAGACCAATCAGAAAGCCGAATGCCAGCCACACGCATCTCAGTTTTATATATAAGATAATACAATAAAATATGCATTAAAA
>JAHWFO010112664.1:0-26719 GCA_023313115.1 Rhysida immarginata | reverse complement strand
CATCTCAGTTTTATATATAAGATAATACAATAAAATATGCATTAAAAACACAATAAAATTTAATTCATAAAGACCCGGCGATCGTTTCGAAATTTCGTGATTTTCGAGGAGCAGATGTTTTAAATTGTCAGAGATGTTCATTATATGCAATAATAAGTTTGAATATCATTTCCGAATCATATCATTCATACTGGCCATAAATCGATAAATTGATGAAACCACTAAAATATTAATTAACTCCAAAGACAATAACAAACTTAATATCTTGGAAAATATAGAAAATTTTAAGGCCAAGCCAACAAATAAATCGTGCATGTTAAACACTCAAATAGATTTAGGATCTAATGCCTTTGACAAAGTAACGACCTTTTAAAATAAATTTCCCAATAATGCAATTTCACAATTGAAAACTGACAATTATTATTATTATGTAACCTACAAAATTTAATAAAACTGTTCTGGTTCTTGTAATAAATTTTGTAATCATTAAACATATAATTTAAAATTTCATTTCAGTTATTCGCAATTAATTTAAAATTTCATGTTAAATTTTAATAAAAATTTTTATTTAAATTTCGTATTATTAAATTTTTATTGGTGATCTCTGTACATCTTAATAAATCTAATTGAAAACATTATTACGTATTTTTTTTCAAAATTGTTAATCAGTGAGTGTTGTTTGCCTTCCCTTTCGGAAGTGTTGTATTCTTTAAATTAAGGGATAGACCACTTCCGAAAGGACCTTAGTACCAATTTCGCAGTTTGTTTTCCCTGCTTCATTCACTCTTCCCTGTTTGAGACGACGAGAGATGATACGATTCTCCCCCCAAATACAAGTCTAAATGCTGAATGTAGGTAGAACATCATCCTATTACCATAGGAAGTAGCATCAAGCCATAAATATGCCAGTCAAAGTTTGATGTTTCCTACTTTGCAAATCAGATTTCTGAGATAACGACTGAAGTAATGCACATTCCTTGACCTACTAATTGAAAAGTAAACTGTATGGAAAATTAGTTTCTGGTTAAAAAAAAAAAAAAAAAAAAAAAAAATTATTTATTTTCAATACCATTTATTATGAATTTTCTGAATTCTGCTATTTAATCCTTTGAGAATGGAGAGCGTCACTTTTCTAAATCTTCTGCCTAATATTTAAAATTGTGACTTCCTTGTCGTTTTTCGTAGGCAATATTAATTTTCTTTATTAAGCTTACATAATTACTAATTTTTTATGAAATATTTATTATTCCTCTATTAATTTCGCAATACAAGCAAGAATCATATTTTTGAGCTGTGTATTCGGCTTATTTTCTGAATAATTTGAATGATAATTATTGACGTTTGAATATTGATACTTTTAGACTTAAAGAAATAAATTAATGAAATTGGCTTCGGTTTCTCAAATTTAATCCAGATAAGTTATAAAAAACTTAAGTTATGTTCAATTCATTTGCTCCAAAACAAAAGGTCATGGCAGGCAGCATCGTGATTGAAGAAGTATAGAGCTACATTTACCTGGGACAAGAAATCACTATGGATGGCAACATTCTGAATGAAGTTAACGGACGAATTAGAACAGCATGGAGTGCTTCTGGCAAGAGCAACATTATCTTGAAGAGCAACATGCCACTTAGCTTGAAACGAAAATTTTTCAACTAGTGTGTTTTACCAGCACTCACCTATGGAGCTGAAACATGGACTTTATCAAGGAGGACAACGCAAAGACTACAAACAACCAGCCCTGGATTTATACATAAGCAGACTAAGCACGTGCTTAGGGCCCCGTTAGACTAAGCATGTGAATAGGGGCCCCTGAATCCTCAGAAAAACAGGATTTATACTGAGAAAGATGTGTAATGCTTAGGGCCCCTAAAGGTATTAATCCGGCCCTGCAGACAACACAGAAGCATGGAACGATGTATGCTGGGAATTACAAGAAGAGATCGAAAATGCAACAGCTGGATAAGAAGCCAAACGACGGTGATTTGACGTCATCGAACGGATCAAACATTCTAAATGGCAATGAGCTGGTCACATCGCTAGAAGACAAGACATGAGATAGACCACAGTCATTCTGGATTGGTACCCTCGAGACCTTAAACGCCCAAGAGGACGTCAACTGGACGACCCCATGCAAGGTGGATCGACGAAATAAGGAAGGTGGCTGGCATCAACTGGAAATTCAAAGCTTCAAACAGAGAAGAATGGAAGCGTTTAGAGAAGACCTTCATCCAGCAGTGGATTGCAAATGGTTGACTGTGATGATGATGATGAAGTTATATAAATAATGAATTTAATGCTAAACTAATGATGGTATGAGCATCAATTTTCGAATCCCATTTTATCTCAGCTACATCAGCTTACCAGTAATGATTGTTGATGAATTGAGCTAAAATTACCACAAACTGAAGATAAAATTAAACCGATAAGCTGTTTCCCAAGTTCGTGTAAATATGCCATCAACATTATATCAATTGGCCAAAAAAAGGAAGACTGTGTTTGTATAGAATTAAGATGCAACATCAGTCAAAATTAGACAAATTTCGGCTGTGGGTTAGTAATGCAAGTGAGACTCTCTATAAAAACAAAAGAAAAATAAATTTATAAATAATTTAGTATTAATTTTATTCTTACAAATATTAAAACAACAGTTAATTACAATCCAGATTTAGACATTCATATTTTTGGCATGATAACCTATAAAATTATTTCATAATTATTTGATTATTTGAATATGTAGACATCGTTTTGAGACATTATAATAATATTAAACAATTTAAATTATTCATCTTTAGAAATTTTGTAATTGATTCAAGATTAGAGATTATTAGACATTCTATATATACATAAAGCAAATTTTTCCTATGTTGATATTAATTTAATGATATTTACTTTCAGATTGAGAAAAAATTTATTAGAAATTTTATAGAAATTTGAGATTTTCAAGATTATTGCTATCGCATTTTATATTTGAAAGTTTTGTTTATTATGAAGGTAAGTCGAAGAGAAATGTAATAAAATTTAAATAAATAAATAAATAAAATAATATTAACACTTTATAGATATTAAAGACACAGCCTTCGATTGTAAATAAGCAGTCCTGAATCGCCTTGGTTAACTGCCGATTTCCTTGTATTTAATGCATTAGCTTGACCAACTGAATAAAAATGAAAATTATTTTTTTTATAAACAGAAATATAAATAAAGATTTTTTATTATATACATATATGAATTATAATGAAGAAGAAAAAAAGATGAAAATTTGAGTCATTTTGTAAATGACGTTTGCTTCACTTTTCTAAGTCTTGCTTGAAATTAGATTTCTTTTTTTCTCAATTCAGCTGGAGTGTTTTAGAAAATTTTAAATGTTTTAGCAATCTTCCTTTGTAACTTCAATAAATTTATATTTTAAAACTCTTATACCTGGATCTTAAATATGAAAAACCATCGTTTTAAGCCGTGATTGTGATCTTATTAATATGCTGAATTTTCATTAAAAACTTCGTGGAAGCCCAGTTCATTTTATTGTATAATTATATTTACTTATGGTTCAATCATAAAATTATTATACAGAGAATCTGACTATTATATATACAAAATAGTAATCTATATACAAAAGATAAGATTTTTACATCAATGAAACGAGCTAAAAATCAATAAGGGAAAAAACGAATCTGTGTTGAATTGCTTAAGTACTGATTACCTTAAGAATAGATTTTGCTTTTTACTAATACAGCAATCGAATTAATTTTTCATCAAATAACCTAAGTCTACAGCGCACAAAATTCACAATGATATTGATTATGCAGGGTGTTTCAAGAACTAGATCAGAGAAAATGGCTGCTGGGTGTTTCAAGAACATTTTAGGAGAGTAAAATGTTGTTGTTTTGAAAGATAAATTTTCCCTCCGAAATCATTTCAGTGCTTTTTATTCTAAATCATCGATCGTGAATTTTTCTATAAAGATTCAGTTAGGGCTACGTGAAACTGCTTTTCGCACTAAATATGGTATGAAATTCCGTAACATGTCCGTTATGTCGATATTCTAGATAAATAAGCAAAGATTTAGGTAAACAAATTTCAACAAACCGTCTTTGGTGGTTAGAGATATGCCGAATTGATGTTGATTTTGATGTAGATTTATCGTCACCGTTTATAAAAGATCTTTTAATCATAGCTAAGAAGTACATATCACAGCTTTTGCACTGCAATCTGTAAACACCATTTTTATCATAAATTTGTGTGCTAACTACTGTAGGTGAATTGAAGAAGTAGGTACACATATTCTGAGAGCGAAAGGCTATACCTAAACCTAGAATTAAAGAAAACATTTGTAATGTTGTAGATCTCGGAACCTACGTAAGTAAAGGTAGCAAACTGATATGATGAATAAGATCTTCTAAATAAATGAATATGGAAATGGTCAAATTCTTGATTAATGCAAATTCTTCTCGGCGATGCTCTTCCTTTATAAGCGGTGACATTTGCTCCTCATCTATATCAAAATTGACATCTCTTGCATATTTCTTCTCAACTTTTATTAAATAATCAATTTCAATCTGACATTTTGTTATACACCAAGCATTTGGGTAATTAGGAACCTAAAGACAATGCTGAATACAGAGGTTACGGAAAATCGGTATTTGAATAAAGCTGTTTTTAAATAAATTTCATTTAATAAGGAATCTAACTCGAATGTTAATCAAGAACTTGGTGTCCATTGATTGTTTACTGTTTCTTTATATTAATAGTTAAAATGGGACTTCTCTTTTATAAATTGTAATAGAAAAATAGATAAAATAAAAGAATATAAAGAATA
The DNA here is from genome assembly GCA_023313115.1 of Rhysida immarginata. NCBI lineage: Eukaryota > Metazoa > Arthropoda > Chilopoda > Scolopendromorpha > Scolopendridae > Rhysida > Rhysida immarginata. The sequence continues at coordinate 21,900 of JAHWFO010112664.1, read as the reverse complement.
TCTCTTCCAATATTATACGAGATGGCTCAGCTATTGGCAGAGAGGATTTTTTTTTGTAGAAGGAAATTGAAGATGCTAAAGAAGTTGAAGAAATGTAGATCTTTGAAGATATATGAAACTATGAGATAATACATTTGAATATGGTAAACATTGAAAAGAGAAGAGACTTTTTACTTTCTCGGCAGTTAAAAATTTTAATAATCTACCTGATTATATTAAAAATACTAAATCTCTTCAGATTTTTACTCGGCAATGTAAAAGATTGGTAAAAATGAAAAAAAAATTATGTGCGTAAAATGTTCTTAGAAAAGCAAGTGTAAATACTGTGCTGTGTTAACTTATAAGTGGCATGTTAATTTATTTTGTTTATTTTTTTGTATTTTGTATGGCAGGTTACCATTTTTAGTATATTTTATATTTTATTTATGCCTTTGACTTATACCAGCGATGTCGCTGCTTGCAAATTATTCTTATACAAAATAAAAATAAATATCTTGAAGATAGAAATTAATATTCTTGAAGAAATGAAGATCAGAAGAAATGAAGAAGTTAGTCTTGTGGAAGGGAATTGGAAATGTTGAAGAAATGTTGTAGAATGTTGAAGTTTTTGAAGAAGTGAAGTATAAAATATATTAAAAATGCTAAATCTCTTACTATTTTTACTCGACAGTGTAACAAAATCTGATAAAAAAGTAAAAAAAAAAAATTTATATGCGTAAAATTTCTCTTTTATAAAAATAAGTAAAACTTTTGCTGTGTTAAGTTACAATTGGCATGTTAATTTATTTTAAACCGACTTCAAACAAAATTAAACAGATTATAAAAGAGCCGACTTTAATGAAACTTTCACTATCGCTTAGCCATATCAGTCCATTTCTTGAAAACTACTGAACCGATTTTGATGAAACTTGGATTTAATTTAACTTGGAAACCGATGTAATAATTCTTTTTTTATTGGATTAAGTATCTTTCAACTTAGGGATAAATCCAAGTTTCATCAAAAACGGTTCAGTAGTTTTCAAGATATGGACTGATATAGCTAGGCGATAGTGAAAGTTTCATTAAAGTCGGTTTTTTTTATACTCTGTTTATGTTTGTATTTTGTATTCTCTTTTTTGACTATTTTATTTTTTAGTTAAGTTTTTGACTTATACCAACGGTATCGCTGCTTGTCAAATTTTTCTTATACCAATTAAAAATTTAAAATAAAAAAATAAAATAAAATAAAATAAAGAATTATACCACGGCCTCCTAGAAACTACCAGGCCTAAACTACATTGTTGAAGCACTAAGATTGTGACGCTGAACTAACTTCTGCAATAGCATCACCAGTTCGACGTAACAATGTTTTATCTTTTCCATGTTTAGGCCTGGTAGTATCTAGGAGGCCGTTAAATTGGATATTTAACTGGACACACCCAGTTTTTCTTTCGTTGGACAGAATATAGATAAAAAATTAGATTTAAAATTGAACAATGAGATGAAATGCTTTTGATTGTTAAGATTGTTGTGGAAAGAAACAATGATGTTGTTAAATTGTTGATTTAGATTGAATTAACAATTCATAATTTTGTTTTTATTTAAGATTTTTATATTTGAAAAATTGGGAGAATGGTTTTTATTGATGCAATGGGATATTAATTTATTATTTGGGCCTTTATTTCTAAAAGCGCGTTCATGTTCTTTCAATCTGATGCTTAGTTGGCGTTTAGTTTGTCCAGTATAACTGAATTCACAATTTTGGCAAGGTAATTTATAAAGGAGAATTTCCATTTAAACTATAAATATAATGTAATCATCTTGTCTACTTAAACTAAGTAATTCAATATGTTTCTTTATATTTTTATGAAGTTTTACCTTATGTCCGTGATCCGGAACATGTCGGAATCGTATTGCTTTACTTAGATCTTATTTCTTTATGTATGTCTAATTACATCAATAGTAGTCCCTGTTATAGATTTCTTCAAGACCGATCTTCTAGAATTCGCACAGAATTGGCTAATACAATGGAAATTGGAAGATATAAAGAAACAACGGAGGCTTCATTATATCAGGAAGCTAAGTATATAGATACCATAGTGAAATGTTTTCATACCCATAGTGGCTTAGCGATTAAAGCATCTGAACAGTAACCCAAGAGAGTTCGAGTCCTAGTAAAATTCTAAAATTGTAGAATAAAGTTATCTTAGAATACCTCTGACTAACAAGGGAACCATCCGAACCTGTGTCTCCCAAGATTAAGATATGCTACCTAAATTGAAACAACCAAACATGGCGATATCTTATTTTGGAAGCGTCAATAGTAGTTTTAGGTTGAAACTGAGAGATACAGGTTCGGATGGTTCCCTTGAGAGTGTTAAACAAAATTACGCTTATGAAATGAATCCAAACAATCAAATGAAGCATGCATGCACGATTACTAGTCTTTTCTCAGAGCCTAGCTCCATTAGACACCCTGCATTTGTAAAGATTGCCATTTATACATAAAGCGAAGAGAAAACCATTCACAAATTACATGACTATTGAAAATGTATGTACCATGCTAAACATTAAGTTAATGGGATTCTTGTGCGGAAATTGCACTATTATCGATATAGACCTCTCGCATTCTTAAAAATTACAAAGAAAAGTAATAAACATCACTTTACGATTTATATAATAAAATGGAAGACGTTTACCAACATTGGTTTCTTAATACTGATACTTTTAAGTAAAACATACTCATACATGCATACATAGCCACACAAATAAGTATTTTTTTAAGTAAGTCGACATTTCTATTGAATTATGAGTTAGTAATTTAAGAACTATTGCTTATTTTGGAGAGATGGGTTTTTCGAACTTTCAAGTCTTGCTGTTGTCTGTGATCAGGATGGAGAGAGAATTTCTTGAATCACAAGTACACATATTTGGTTTGACCAAAATGAAAAGAATGTTTAAAGCTCGTTGGTTTGTAAAGATATTTTGGGGGTATAGAGGTAGGTTCATGTTTAATGGTATTTTCTTAGGGTGACCCATGACCCCTGCACTGACCTGTGAGTGAGGGACCGCCGAGGGGTAGCGGAGGCGGTTGGTTGGACCATCCGTTGTCGACTCGATCAGGGTCGGCGTAGAGGGCCTCGTCTCGCGGATATTTCCCTTGCAGAACCTCCGTCATGAAGGCGATGTAGGTAATGGCCAGACGCAACGTCTCGATGCGGGATAGGCGTTTCTCGTAGGCGAACGTCGGCACCTTCTTACGGAGAATGTCGAATGCTTCATTCAGGTTAAACATTCGTCTTCTCTCTCGTATGTTGGCGGCTCGTCGCTGAGCCACAGTGGCTACCCTGCGCCGTGGCTTGGCTTTGCCAGGAGGATGGTGGTGCAAGGTGCCCGACGGTGCCTTGAGTCGCGGGTGGTGCATCAGCGCTTGTCGCCCCGTCGCACCCGATCCTCCACCGCCTCCTCCGGCGAAGAGTCCCGGGAAATCGCATCCCAGTGCCGACTGGTAGGGGTACATGGGCTGGTGGTGGGGCTCCCAGGCCAAGTTGAACGAGTTTTCGTTGCCTGCCTCCGGGTAACAGGCGACGAAATTGGCGGCCCGTCCGGCGTAGTTGGCGGCGACGCTCAACTCGTAGCCGAAATCGGTGCTGGTGAATTCGAGCATGGAGGAGCCGCACTGGGCGTAGGACGAGTGGAAGGCGGCGGCGGCGCGGTTGACACTGTTGGACGGGATGAGGGCACTCGTCATGGCGGAGGAGAGAGCGCTGCTCCCGCCCCCAACGATCCTTTTTGGGGCCGGTGGTGGTTTACACTGCACGCTCGATTTCACTGCAGCAAACAGCTTTCGTCGACGCCGACGAGTAACGCGGAATAAAAGAAGGGGCAAAATGTAGAGAGCCACTATTATAAAGATGGGAGAGGGGGTCACGGAGGAGGAGACTGAGGGAATCCCTAAAACCAATCACAAGGGTCGTTCGCAATTTACGTGACGCACGAGGGGGAGGAGAGAGTTAGACAAAGTGTTAAGATGCTATTGACAGAACATGGGATGGGCTGTGCAAAAGCTTTTTTAATCTTTTTTTTTTTGCACCTAAGCGATTAGTCTAATTACTTTTAATATTCGATATCGTAATTTCAACTCTTGCAAAATTAACAAAAGGAGGATATTAAGTGACAGTCTTCATTATTCGAGACAATTCTCTTCGTAGTTTACACCAAACCAATTTAAAAGTATATTCATTTTTCTTTTCAAATCAGAAATCCAAATCGCTTAATATTTTAAAACTATGACTAAGTAATTTGGTACAGGATTTAGAAATTCTAAATTATGGTACAGAGTGTTCTAAAAGTTCCCGTATTCTGAAATTGAAAATTTATCATTAGATTATTGTTTTAATTTGTGAAATTCCATCGCGTGTTACACTGGTGGACAAAAGTTTGGGGTAGGTGTGTTTTCTAAGAAAACAGTTATTTAGAGATTTTATTGTTATGGCACCTTTTAAGTTACTATTGAATATATCAAAATTGATAATTGAAAAATTGATCTTTTAATTTGTTTTTAAGTTACATGCAAAGTATGCAAACTGAACTGGTCAAAAGTTTGGGGTAACAGGTAAATAACTGATATTTTTTACATGAATATTTGTCCATTGATTTTTTGGAATGTGAAGATGATTTCTGATGAGAAACGAAGGAAATCCATGCATTGTATGCTCAACACAAGAAATTCAAGCGAGAAGCTGAAATTGCTGATGTTGGCTACAATACAGTAATCAGGGCAATTAAAAATGAAAACAGGAAGACAGGAAAGAAGATGGGAAACCCATCTGCACTTACAAGACGGACAAAATCTAGCATAAAACGCCATGGGAGAAGAGAAATTGCAGCTGGCCACATTGTAAACAGTACGCGCATCGAAGTAAATCTTGATTTGAAGGCTTCAACCAGAACCATAAGGCCTGAATTGCAGCGTGAGAACTTTCACTATGAAGCTATTGAAAAATCACTGCCATTAACACCAAAAAATAAAATAGCAAGACTTCAATTTGCTCAGAAACACATCATGAGAAGACTGATTTTGGGTTGGTGGTATTTTCTGATGAAAAACGATTTTTCCATGGATGGACCTGATAACATGTGCAGTTATGTTAAAAAAACAAGGCCAAAAACCAATTGCTCTGGTCAGAAATAAGCACCAAATGGGAGGAGGAGATGTGATGCCATTAGGTGCCATTTCAAACACGGGTCACCTGAAGATAAAAGTAATTGAGGGCAAATATACGGCAACCAATACTTAGAAGACCTTCAAATCACATCCATTCTTTTCTGCAAGAGACTCTACAGACAAAAACAATGGGTGTGGTAGCAAGACAATGCATCTATTCACACAGCACGAATTTTTACTGAATGCTTTTCCTCTAACAAAGTTCTTACACTAGACTGGCCGGCAAGGAGCCCCGACCTCAACATTATAGAAAATGTTTGGCATCTTATGAGCCAGGATATTTATGCTGACAAACAGTATTCAACTCTTATGCAGCTAATCAATGCAATTGAGGCCTCCGCTGTTAAAATAGCACCAAACACCATCAAGAAGTTATTTTCATCAATGACAAATCGTCTTCTTCAAGTTATAAAGTCAAATAGCGGTCAGATTTCATATTAATTTCCTTTACTTTTGATATCTTGATGATTATTTACCTGTTACCCCAAACTTTTGACCAGTGTAATTTGCATTATTTGGATGTAACTTAAAAACAAATTAAAAGATCAATTATTCAATTGTCAATTTTGATATATTCAATAGTAAGTAAAAAGGTGTCATAACAATAAAAACTCTAAATAATTGTTTTTTTAGAAAACACACTTAGCACAAACTTTTGTCCACCAGAATTGGATGTACGGAATTATTGGTTCTAACAGGGCCATACCAATGTCTGGAATCATGGAATGCTTGGAGAATTTTTCGGTGATCGCCTCATCATTAAAAAATCCCTGGCCACCTCGTTCCCCAGATCAAAGAAAATTACAAAACATACAAGTAAACAGTTAAATGCAGCTGAAACTAGACATCTTTATCTACTTTTCTACATAGACACCTTGAATACATGTGAATACATTACCAGTTTCAGAATACATGTACCCCGCTCTTAGAACTCCGTCGGCTGCGAATACAGCCAATGGCGCAAGGCAAATTTGAGTTCCTCATCAGTCTCAAAACTGTGACCACCCAGAAATCTTTTCATGGGAGACGTGGTAGTCCAAGGGCGATAAGTCCGGACTGTAGCCTGGGTGGTCCAGAACCTCCCAACCGAAACAGACCCGTTTTGCTTGGACGACGTTGGCCATATGCGCGCATGCGTTGTCATGAAGAGGTTGAACATCCTTTCTTCTTTCTGGTCATTTATCCCGAATACGAGTATTCACAGGCGACAGATTTCTATGAGCGGGATATTCTGAAACTGGTGCAGCGTCAAGGTGCCTATGTGGAAAAGTAGCGAAAGACGTTTAGTTTCAGCTGCACTTTGTTGTTTACCTGTATGCTTTATAATATTCTCTGAAAAAAATAAACGGTGTTACTTTCTGATATCTCCTCGTAATACAAAGTGAAGCTGAAGACGGGTATGCCAAAATATGCGCAAATTTGTTGGGCTAGTATTTTTCAATGGTACGTACAAAAGTTTATTTCATTAATTCAATACACGAGGGGAAGTCAGTAAGTAAGTTACAAATGGGTATAGAAACCAAACAAATAAGAGGATTGACTTGAAAACTACTTTTATTTCTCCACATAATCTCCTTGTACAATGAGGCACTTGTTCCATCGTTTCACAAGCCCTCTCAAAACCAGCAGCATAAAATTCTTTGGGCTGCTGTCTGAACCAGGCGGTGACTTTTTGTACAGCTTCATCATAGTCTTCTGGGATCACTAGGGGATATTACTTACCATATTCCGGCAGCGAGTGTAAACTGTAAATGCCTACTCCTACTATAACATCCTCGACGGAAACGACCAGAACTCCTCACCAATAACGCCCGTCCTCATATTGCAAGCAAGACAACTGAGATGCTGTGAAAGTTGAGCTGGGAAGGTTTCGAGCATCCTCCGTATAGCCGATACCTTGCTCCAAGCTGCTTCCATTTGTTCGGCTTCAAGCATTACAAAGGAAATCCACCGCCTGGTTCAGAATAGCAGCCCAAAGAAGTTTATGCTGCTGGTTTTGCAGGGCTTCTGAAATGATGGCACAATTGCTTCATTGTACAGAGGCATTATGCGGATAAATAAAAGTTGTTAAGAAGTCAATACTCTTATTTGTTTTATTTCTATACCCATTTGTAACATACTTACTGATTTCACCTCGTATATAACCCTGTAAACTTTGATTTGATACAATAAATTCAGGAGTGAATGCAATAACTTTTAGGACACCTTGAAATACCTGTTGTAAGTATAATATCTGTATAGAAGAGCATGTTTTGAGACAGGTTCCTTACACCAAAACAAGAAAAAAAGTTCATATAAACATATGTCCGAAAATCCTTCGTTTTCGAGTTATTAATGTTCGTTTGACTCATTGTATCCCAGACGGCGTTATGTTGCCAGGGGTACTTGTTTACATTCGTCTTTCGTCGTCTATCTTCAACGTGTTCATCGACGTGTCATGGAAGCCTGCGAAACCATTCGAAACCGTCAGGGAGTATTTGAAAGGGTGCGACAGTGCATACTTGTTTAAGAAGAGGATATTTCGAGCATTTATTATGAGTTAATGTATGGATGAGCTCCAATCATCTACGTTGTAAACTTTCATTAATAACTCGAAAACGAAGGATTTTTCGGACATATGTTTATACACACACCGGCCAATGATTTAGAAACCTTCGTTCAATATGGTATTGGCCCTCCTCTGGCTGTAATTACAGAACATACGCGGTTTGGCATGGATTCTACAAGGTGTTGCAATGCAGGTAAGGTAATCGCAGACCATGCATTCGTCAGAGAGACCTTCAGGTCCTGTAGAGTAGACGAAAGTGGATGCCTTCCACGAATGTCTCTTTCCAACATGTCCCAAACATTCTCGATCGGATTCAAATCCGGACTTTGCGCTGGCCACGGCAGATGTTGCAACTCGGTGTCATGTTCAGAAAACCACTCCTGAACAATTCTTGCTCGATGGACAGTAGCATTGTCGTCCATGAAGAACCCGTCACCATTTGGGTAAAATGCACCATTGCAGGATGGTAACAATGTTCAGGTAGTCTTTGCCAAGGAATATCAGGGGATCCTTGCCATACCAACAAAACATGGCCCATACCATGACACCTCCTCCTGCAGCTTGAACTGTGTTCACAACACATGAGCGGTCCATCGCTTCGTGGGGCTACCGCCAAATTCTCTGTCGGCCATCGGTGCAAAACAATGTGTAACGTGACTCGTCCGACCACATCACCTTTTTCCAGTCGTCTACTGTCCAGTCACACCGTTCTTTACACCTATGTAGGCGAACTTTCCGGCATGCGACTTCCCATGCCTATTCGCTTCGACTCTCGGCGCATTGTTCTGGAGGAGATGGGTTGCGATGATCCTTCATTGAAGTCTGCCGTCAGTTACTCCACAGTCGACCTACGGTTTTTGCCGCACAATCCGTCTCAGACGACGTTGGTCCCTGTCTGTGTTGATTGTTTTTGATTGTTTCGACAACTCTTGTAGATTCCGTTTCCACGCATTGAACACCTTGGAGAGCTGACCTTTTGAGATACCGGTCAGTTGTACTGTCCTGGAAATCGTAGCTCCAGCTAGACGGGCTCCCACAATAACTCCTTTTTGGAACTCAGACAGGTCTGCTGTTTCCCCCATTTTTCTCAACTTGAGCAGCTGCAGCTTGTTCCTACCCTGTACCTGCAGCTTGGAATGAACACCTCACATGATTGCATTCATTTGCATATCACAATCTTTTCTGACCTGTGACCCCACTTTACATATGAGTATAGTCGACGAAAGAGACATGCTCGGGCACTGTGAAATCACATGACTACAGAAGACGGAGCAACAATCCAACCTTCATTTTTCCACAAACGAAAGAACATTGATTGTTAAAATCCAGGGGATTTTTCGCTGCTTTGGCTTGTCTCTCTCTCGTTCATGATATTTGCCATTCCTGCTTGCACAAACGAACGCCACGGCACGGAATGGCGTGGATTTCATTCAATCCAGTGAGATTCGGGCTGTGTGAGCTGTAGTTCCGTCCTGTTGATAATAACATTGCCTACATTCAATATGATCTATCTACTCTACAAATTGTTCGAATGTGTTGCAATAACGTTGAGTATTAAGAATATATGCTGTCGCATTCGTTTGTGCAAGCATGAGAATGGGGCCACTTTGAACATTTACTGTAGACTCAATCAGTGTCGCATTGATTAAAGAATATCCACTGCAAATTTGGCGTCTGTATGGTAAAAGAATGCGAATAAGAGAAATGAGTAACGGTCTTCGATGTTAAGAGCAGAATCCGACCCCCTTAATTCTAAAGTCTCTAATTCTATGTATGCATTATGTATAAGTTATGCTTACTTTTTATTTTAACGTATTTTAATTTCCATAAGTGCGAGATGTATCACTGACTACGTTTTAGTCTATAGCAATGTCTATGGATGCAATGCACAACAAAAAGAAAAACTCTTCCAAATTTCGCACAACGTAATTCTTGCGGGAACCCACTCCCCAGTAAAAACCAACACGTATTAAAACGGCATCATGCTAATGAGGGATCTTTATTAAGTGAATAAATCAAAAGCCCACGTGACAACCAATCTGAGAGCCTGTCGTCGCGGAGCCCACCAATGGGAGCGGGGACAAATGGTTCACGTGATCGATCCGGCGGGAGAAGGTGAGCAAGCTGTTGCGGCACCATTTCGACGGTTGAGTCAACTGGAAATATCGATTGAGAATTGAACGAAATAAGGAAAAGGGCATTAAACCTCGGACCGTCTTCAATTTTTCGAGAAGGAAATGAAAAGTTTGCAAATGGTTGTTGGCCAGCTGCGATAAATGGCGATTTTATGAAAACCTTTAAGTGAAAACAATTTCATAAATCTTGCAAACTTTAATGTTTTACTCGAAAAACGTCGTTTTGCCTTTCTCTTTTTATGCTCTCACCATGAATTCTCGTGCTTTCATAACGTCTTTATATCGAAATGTCGACGTGACTACATATTTTTTTCTCTTTGAAGGCCACGCGTAATAAAGTTAAAAAAATATTTATTTTTCGATAACTTATTACTATATTTTAAAATTATTTTTGAAAATTTAAAATCTCCTTAGCGTTGTCTCCACAGTTTTTTTGGCTTGTCGTGCTATTATATGAAATTATTTGAGAACTTATTTTCTATTTATTTTGTTGTGTTCAATATGTTTAGATTTGCGGCAAAACACAATATCACTCTTTGCTCTGGACCCTATGGCAGCCCACACCATTACAGATCTACCTTCACTTTGTTTTTGTTTTTTTTTTTTGTTTTTTTTTTGAGAGAATTTCTTCTTCTTGCCGCAGATCGTGTGGAATCCATCCGGGTCATCTAGGTTAAACTTTGTCTGTCTGTTTGAATACGCTAATCTTCAAAACTACTTGACAAATTTTCATGGGGTTTTCACAGGCAAGTTGTCGTAGCTTGCGGCAACATATAGGCTTACGAAAACAAAAGATATCTTAATTTAAAGTTTTTGAAGTGCGCTCAGCTTAGTACCATTCGTAGAAAAGTCAAAAGATGGCACTTCATTACTTGATTTTTAAAAGGCGCTCATATACAGGGTCTTTATAATTAAAGTTCCATTTTGACATGGCCATAAAAAAAACTACTGGACCAAAAGCTATAATACTTGGTAATATTATACAAGAGGGAGGGCATGGGAAGTTCGACACAGTAATCCGGTGTAACCTGCTTTCAGTAAATAGTGGAGGCCACATTCAACATGTAACTAATTTTAGTAACGATTAAAGACTTGTTAACCTGTGTCTTCATGTCTAATTTCGTATACGAATATTGCATAGAGCGCCATTCCATGCTGGTGGTGATCTTTTGAACTAATTTTTTTTTTTTGATGGATATGAACTTCCCATGCCCTCTTGTATAATATTACCAAGTAATATAGCTTTTGGTCCAGTAGTTTTTTTTTATGGCCATGTCAAAATGGAACTTTAATTATAAACACCCTCTATAACAATAGCGAAGCATTGCCGGGTCTGCTAGTATTAACATATCAAACAACTCGTAACGACAACCTATAAGCAATTATAACGTTATTAATTTCTGTTTTCGCCAATCGATAAATGTGGTTCCGCGCATGAACCATTTTGTAGATGGTCGTAATCGTCACATAGGCACGTGCTCTAATGGTACCCTTATGACACCCTCTAAAATTTTCAATGATAAGATATAGCAAGTTGTACATCAAACAACTCGAAATGACAAGATAAGAGCGAATATAACGTTTTTATAACGTTTCCTCCCATGCATGCTCAATCGAGTTAATATCCGAGGATCTTGTTGATGCGTCTAATATCCTCGCTTTCCTGAAAATCCTTTGTCGGATCATTCAGTATCGACCATAAGAATAAAATCTGGACCCATGGCACCTCTGAACCCTCTAACTTGAGCTTCTAGTGAAATTTTTTCAGAAGTATATGTTTTAATGTTACCATTATAGCACCATTGGAGATTTCCTATGCAAAGATGGTACGTAATATATCAAACGACTCGTAACGACCTGTCATGAATGAATATATAAGAATAATTATAACGTTAGAAGTTGGTTGAATTTGATTCAATGGTGAATGTTCTAATGACACCATTCTGGTACCAGTGAAAAATTTCAATGCTGAAATATATCAAACTATAAGAGTAACGACATGCCATGAACGAATAAATATCTAAGAGTAATTAATAAGTGCGAGATGTTCGATTTTTATTCAGGGGTACCTGTGCTAATGATACCACTACGATACCATTTGAAAATATTCATTGAAAAGCAATTCAAAAATTTTGGAAATATGTTTCAAATAGTTTATGCGATTAGTTTAATCTTTCGGTATTTGGTTATGTCATTCCTTAATGGTTTATTAAGATATGGGTCGTTCAAAAGAGCTCAGCGACGTCTAACGTGGAACCGTCATAGAGCCACTCATGGAACAAGTCATCCGTGAGATTTCCACCATTCTACAAACACCCCATTGTACAGCTATAGGCAATGTGATTGCGCAGTGGAAGACCCAGGATGCAATAACTGTGCAACCACGAACTGGCAGCCCAAGAAATTAACAGACAGAGATCGTCGAATGCTTGCACTTGAAGATATATGGAATTAGATGTAGCGCTGTGTTAAAGCTTGGTGTGCACTTATAACAGACGAATGGGAAAAGCTTATTTCTTCTATGCCCCGAAGAATTAAAGCTGTCATTAATGCCAAAGATGGTTTGTAGCGGATATAAAAGGGAAGTTTCCTTCTTTTTTTTTCACTTCTACCTATTTTAAGTAGCTGTTGAAATTATCATTTACTCTTTTCTCATTCTTTGCCGCTAAGCGACATGTTTGTTGTGGTCTAAGAAGATTCCATTGTATGTAAATGCATTAATACAAATATTCCATAATAGAATATAAAAAAACTTCATTTTGAGTTGAATTCTCTTCTCGGAAGTATTCTGCTGAAAGATTGATGTATACGGATGCGTTGATGTTCTCACGAATCACTTTAAAGCTGCTATGACCTTTGGATTGTCTCAATTTAAGTACCGTGAACAATTATCTCAATTTTCAATGTACAATCTGCACGATATTCTTCACCTTTTTTTTTTCTCAATACTTTTTGTTGACCATCACTGAAGAAGCAAAATCGTGATCCGTCACTGAGCATTACTCAACTCCATTATTCAGAAGTCCAGTCTTTGTATTTCTTGCACCATTACACTTTTTTTTTTTTACCATTGCTTGTTTCTAGTGCAGCTGAATTTATATCCCATGTTTTCAGTCTTCTCGTTAACTGTTCCGATAAATCTTTCTTAATGATATATTTCCATTCTGATGTGATTTCTTTGAGTGCTTTCTTTCGTGAAGATCTGATCAAGCTTCTTAAAACTTTATCTTGGACCTTTTTCGTCTTTCTGTGTCGACCAGATCTAGATTTCATTTCAGCGTTTCCAGTCTCTTCATAGGTTTTTATGATTCCTCCAATTGTTGAACGATGTATTCCAATTTCTTTGACTATTTGATTATTAAATGTGCTAGTGGCATGTTTTTTAAGATTAGTTCTCTTACACTTTTTGGAAGTGGTTTACAGTGTGAGGATTCCATCTTAAATGAATGAAATAAATAAAAAGTAATAATGGAATGTTCTGAACATTTGCATATGACTTTAAGACAACTTGAAAACAAAACAAAGCAACAAAAAATTAATTAATTAAAATAACAGTTGAAATTCAATGCATTATTAGCTGTTTTGCAAGACTTTTGTTATTATTTCATACTGTTGCAAGAGTTTTATACAGGCTGGATACAAAAATGACCCCCCTCCTTCTTTTATTTTCGTAAGCGAGGTAGATATGTCAATTTTGATGAATCCAATGAATAGGAAGTTGTGGTGACCTATCCCATGGTGCACTTTTCATCATCCCAGATATCCAAATTAGGACACATTCAAATCTATCTTAAAAACCGTAACAGATACAGGACAAATTCCAACTGAAGACTTGTTCAGCATGGAAGTCCGAACAAAACAAAAAAAAAAAATTCCAAAATCCGATGAACGGATCACCAACAATCCAAAGCAGAAGATCATATTGACCATTTCAGGAAGAGTGTAGCCTGCCATCCTGGAATTCTGTCTTCTGCATGCTGACACATGCCTTTTATTTGCTTTTCCTCATGAAAGTGAATGTTATTATGGTAATTTTTGGTCATTTCTTGAATTACATGTTGAACATTCAAATGTCTTTGTGAAGTGCACAGGGAGGTAACTAATAAATTCAACGTGTGATTATTGGTAATGTGTTCATCGGATTTTGGAAATTTTTTTTTTCTTTTGTTCGGAATTCCATGCTGAACAAGTCTTCAATTGGAATTTTTCGTGTATCTGTTACGGTTTTTAAGATAGGATTTGAATGCGTCCTAATTTGCATATTTGGGATGATGAAAAGTGCACCATGGGATAGGTCACCCACAAAATTGACATATCTGCTTCGGTTACAAAAATAAAAGGGGGGGGGGGGGCTCGTTTTTGTATGCACCCTGTATGTACTCAGTTGTTTTCCTATTTTTGAAAACGTACCAATGCATTTTGTAAGAATTTAGAATTTGATGTATAATAGTAGAAAGCCAAGTACATATTACTGATTGTTTAATTTTTCATCAAATAAAATTATTGGAATGGTTGTTGGTGAAATGAAAATTCATTATGAATTGCAGGATTTTTGTAGTACTGGATCATTATGGCTATAGGCCGCTCCACACTTTCGCGAGAACCTCGTCGAGAATCTTGCTGAGAACTGTAATGTTCAGGCCACAGATATAGAGGAATAGATCGGCAATGCCCGTACCTTTCTCATTGGCGCTATTCAAGCCGACTTAAGCAGCTGCCGCCATCTTACCGTACTACACGTGTAAGCAGCAAGTACTCGATTCATATGCTTTTTCTTAGAATATTTAATGTTATAAAGTTAATTAAGTAAGTTAGAATAAAATACAAGGTACAATGGTGAATAAGTGTGTGGTGTTTGGTTGTAATTTTTCGTATTCTGTAGTGACCTAAGATGGCGGCGTGGCTTCAACGAACACAATGGCTTGGCCGATCTATTCCTCTATATCTGTGGTTCAGGCTCCACACTCTCGCGAGAATCTCGTTCGCATCTCCTTTGTCTCGGGCAAAAAACCGACAAAAATCGGAGTACCCGCGAGAACGAGAAGAGAACCAGGCGAGAACCCGAGAATCGGCTCCACATTCACGTTCTTGTGTTGTTCTCAGTTTCTCGCGAGAGTGTGGAGCGGCCTTTATGGCATTTCTGGAATTTCGAATGAATTCGAATGTATTAGCAACAGATCGATCTGATGGTTAGATTAGCTGAACTATGAAAGCAATGAAACAAAGTTAGATAAACAGCTTTATCAATAATTAAAATTGACACTAACTATAACGCCTACGTATTATGCGAGAAAATGTTATCATGCTATACACCGTACATCAAAACCATTTGGATAGTAATTGAAAAGAAAGTATAAAAATTGTTCATTTTCTTTCCTTTATTTAAAAAGCGACTGCTGGGGAATAGGACTTTAAAAATCAGAGCTTATCCTCATATATCGTCAACTTATCGATAGTTTTTAATCCTTTGGCTTCTAACGATGGAGGAGAACGAGCCTATTGCATCGCACCCTTTAGACACAATGCACGGCTGCCGAGAGCAATCGTAAATTTCAGTCTTTGCATTCGTTTTTACAGTCTTTTTTTATGCACACATCGCCACATTGCAAAAAAAAAAAATAAAAAAAAAGTTTTATTATGCATATAAAAAGAGTAACAGTATTTTCTTTAAAGCTCCAGCGATTCTATCTCATTCTTTAGAAAAGCTGCATTATTATATGTGCCTTAATAATAAGAATATATGAAAGCTTACATCGACAAGGGAAGGAGTCCAAACTCTTACTTAGGGAATACGTTTTCTAAGTATTAAAAAATAATAAGATAAACCTGATTAGTGTAGACATGTAAGAAGGATTATTACAAAATGTTGAGCATTTTTATATAGAATTGAAATTATATGAGATTGTACAACTCAGTTGCAACGATGTACAATCACTAGACAATTTCAGTACATCTTTATTTTTGATGTCATTTTGCTCAAAAATGAACGGGAAATATAAACTGAAAAGAATGCATTTCGGATATGTAGAAATCGTTTTTAAAAAAATGTCGACAAAATTCATTCATTCAGATTGTTACAACAGAATAATAAACATACTTGTAGGCCTTCAAAAATTTCCAATCACCCCTCAAAAAATGGGAAAGTTTTAGCTGACTGCAACTTAATTTGCATTTTTATCAGCCAACTTGCATGCAAAAAAAAATTCGCAGCTTCCCTGTGATTATTTTGGGACTCAAGTCACATGCTACAACAAAATGGGACGAGGTAAAACAACCAGTAATGAAATACGCAATTTGATTGTTGACAAACACTTACAGAAATATTCTGCTCGCAAAGTAGCTACTGAATTAAATATATGTCAAAGTGTAGTTGTTGAAATCATTAAAAAAAATGGAGAGAAATAGGAAACTCTTCCGCAACTAAGCAAACTGGTCGACCAAGGAAAACATCAAAAAGGCAAGACAAACTTCTCCCAAGAATATTGCAGGGCAAACAACATGTCACCATATCTGAACTCACAATTGACTGGTGTGAAACAACAGGAGTAGATGTCTCAAATGCTGCTACAAGGCGACATCTGAAGGAACAATGTTACGGATTTTATACTGCAAAAGTCAAACCTCTACTGTCACGTCTCCAAATGGTAAAAAGGTTGAATTGAGCTAAAGAACATCTTCAATAATCTTCAGAAACGTGGAAAAGTGTCATCTTCAGTGATGAGTCTAAATTTACAGTTTATGGTGAAGAAAGTAAACGTGTTTTTCATAAGAAAGATGAAACATATAAGCCAGAATGCTTAAGTACAAGTGTCAAATTCTCTGACCCGCTGATGGTATGGAGTTGTATGAGTTCAAGAGGAGTTGGCCAATTGAACTTCATTGAAGGGACGGTTAATGCTCACAAGTATCATGATATATTGGAGGAATGTCTTCGTTGCCAGAATTAAATCATAACGGTCAAGTAGTGTTTCAACAGGATGGAGCAGCACCACACCGAGCTCGAACAACTAAGGCGTGCTTTCAGGCAGATAAAGTTGAACTGCTTAAAAATTGGCCACCAAACAGTCCCGATTTATCACCAATCGAAAATCTATGACATATTCTGAAAAAGAGGCCCGACGGAAGAAACCACGGACCTAAAAGGAATTAAAAGCTACCCTGACCATCTCTGTGCGAAAATATCAGGTTGTTGCAAAAGTTTTTTCCGGATTTTTATTCCAACACAAAAACGATTGAACTTGAATGACAGATTCAGCTCATGCAGATGCCGGGCAGTGGTTGAAAAGTGAACCTTGAACTGTTCTGCGAGTTCCCTCGTTGTTACATTGTGATCTTCATCAATTGCTTGGCGTAGATCATCATCTGAAATCATGATTGGCCGACCAAAGAGGTGCATCTTGAAGAGTGCTATCTCCGCGTCTGAACCGGCGATACCATTCTTCTATTGTACGTAAACTAACAGTGCCATCACCTATAAACGTTGGCAAATATTTCGATGACATTGCGCAACACTGATCTTTCCAGAATACTCGTAGAAGATTATTGCTCGAATATGCTCGCGTGAAAGGTCCATTTCAGACCGTTGATGGCACTCACAGATGTATAGTCAGAAAGTTGATTCTTAAATGTAATATAGCAAAGATATTCAGGAATCGAATGCAATAACTGTTTGAAAAAATATGAACATCCCCTTCGGAAAATGAGCCTTCTTGGGCACGGGCTCTAGAACCGGAAGAAACTTTTGCAACAACCTGATATCTTCTGGCCAATGTGGGAAATTGATTTCCAGGATGCCAAATGATTTGCATGCACTAATTTCTGCTAAAGGTGTAAATGTTAAGTATTGATTGGAAATTTTTGAAATGGCATTCTGGGTGATTGGGATATTTTTGAAGGACTAAAATTATTTTTAATGTTTTGTTGTAACAATATGAATGGATGAATTTTGTTGATATTTTTTTAAAACTATTTCTACATATCTGAAATCTATTGCATTCTTTTCAGTTCATATTTTTTCGTTCATTTTTGAGCAAAATGACATCAAAAATAAAGATGTATTGAAATTGTCTAGTGATTGTATATTTTTGTAACTGAGTTGTACATGGATACAATACAGGGTGAGGCATTTATCTTGAGACAGCTGAATATCTCGGAAACTAAGCATTGCACGAAAAAATGTCCAAACTCAAAAGTGAATTATTTCGCGGGGGAAATTCATTAGTTAAAAAATTACCCCCCCCCCCCGCTTGTGAAGTGGGGCAGGGGGGGGGGGGGAATTTTGAAATCTTAAATAGGAATCCCTATTTTTAATGGTATATTCAGATTGCACACAATATTCGAGAAATGTTTTATTCTTGGTGTTATTTCAATTGATCCAACCGTTTAGGAGATAGAGGCCCTGAAGGTGTGGGAACTTTTAAAGGTTTGAACCCAATTTTATCGATGAAGACAAAGAGATAGAGTGGGTCTGCAGACATTCCTATGCTATTTTTTGATGGTCTTTAAGAATCCGAAGTCAGAATTTCAAAAATGGTACACCCCCGAATATCGATTTTTATCAGTTTTCGCACCCTTAAAATTCGAATATCGAAAATCGGGGAAACTACTTTTTTGGAGCGGTAGCTAAAAACCTTCCTGCAAAATTTCGAAGATCTGCGTATATTGGGGGCGGAGCCAAGCGACCGAACGTGCAATTCCTTTCTGCCCCCCTGGGTGGGCAGAGGGTCCGAATTTCGAGAAACCCCGTCTTAGCACGCCCCTACGCTATCCGTCCTATGACTTCACCGAGTTTCGAGTTTGTGGCTTCAGTAGATTTTACTGTGCGTTGATGAGTCAGTCAACCAGCTTCTTTATATACTGTATTGGTCGCCACGAAAAGCCCTTTTAGATAATAAGATACATTGTATTCCCACGCGAAAGACTTCCAATTACCGTTGATACTGTTTCATGGAATAATCGCAAAGTCTTTATTAAACAAAGCAAACAACGACGTCACAATTTCTAACGCTAGAAAAAATGCCATTCAGATAAAAAAGAAAAGATACCGTGCGACCAATGACGTATATTAAAGATAGACTCCGAATCCTATTGTTAACAGCGGCAAAAAATGAAACAAATTGAGTCGTGACAGTTCTGGGCAGGAGTGAGCCGTGGAGCAGTGTTGGAATGGGTTGATAATTATAGATACCTTGGCGTTGTTATTGATTCAAAACTATCATGGAATATGCATGTGACTTATGCGATGAACAAGGCCAAAAAAGCAAAGTTTAGCTTAATTGCTCTGTTGGGTCGTAACAATGCCCTCAGTGTTGATAACAAACTATTGTTATACAAAATAATTGTTCGTGTCATCTTGCTATATGGCATGCCCGTCTGGGCTACGATTTGCAAGACAAGATGGAAGGAACTCCAAACTTTCCAGAACATTATCCTAAGGACTATTGCACAATTAGATAGGAGAATTGCTCGCAATTACTCCATTCATAATGACTTCGATATGACCCATGTCGGGAAATATGTTCAAGAGCTCATGAAAACCGTGTTGCCTATTATGGCAAATCATGAGAATGATCTAGTCTCTGGCATTCTAAAACATTCTCTACATAGAAAAAGGCATCGTAATCCAAGACATATCCTTGATGTCAATTTTGATGACATTGATAATGTCATCTTCCCAGATTACTGGGTTTCATAAATTCTTTCATTTTTTCTGTGGCTTACTATGTAATATACTCCTACTTCAGACAATCGTCAATCAAATTTTCCTCCACCAAGAGGAGGCAATTTTCTTTCATACTTTGGATGACCTTTGTGGGTACATCAGGCTTCTTTTCTAGTTCAGTGTATTTCCCTTGGAATATGATTATGAAGGGTGAGATTATGGAAGCTATGCTTCAAGTTCCACACGAATACCGATACACTACACTGTTCGATTGTCGATTGTCGATTTTTGAAAATTTTGGGCCAGAGGAATAATTAATTCAAAATCATTCCCCAAAGTTGTTCTGCACACAATTGTACAAACAGACACGAAAAAGAATCGGGAATCATTTTCCACAAGCATAAATCAAAAATACGTAACTGAAAGACGATCGAAACGAAATTGAAATTGGAACCATGATCGATAAATTATTTATAAAATATAATAAAATACTTCAAATACAAAGTAAACTAAAGGATGAGGGTGGCCGTGGCCTGGTTGTCTCGTCGGTTGGCTTGCCCATCGATGGAGTTCAGCAACTTCAGGCGCGGCCAGCTGCTGGTTGGGTGACGGCCTGGGCTTGAGGGCCACCGCTGGCGGGACAGCTATTTGGGGCGTGGCTGTTGGGGGACTTTGGTCTGACCCATTTGCCGATTGACCATAGCTGGTGTTCCAGCGGTTGGTGACAGCCTCTGGTTCGTTTATCCCCAGCAGCTCTTCCATCTTGAAACCCCCGTTCGGAGGGCACGTTAAGCCGTCGGTCCCGACTGCTACTGTCATCTCGTAGCAGTCGTTATTAATGGGGTGGCGCAAAACTCCCTCGTAGGAGTAGGTGCCGCAGATTATCGCTTGCGATAATCTACCCTCTGTACCAGATAAGATAAGATAAACTAAAGGATAAACTTATCAGTCCGTGATCGGCGTGTGAAAGAATTATTAATCAGCTACTCTCATGTTTAGTCATGTGTTTTGCATCATCTTCACTCACTTTCGGCCATGACAGTTCTGGGCATGGAGCTTCACAATTTGCTTCAAGTAACAACAATTGCTTCGGAGTCTATCTTTAATATACGTCATTGCGTGCGACAGCGAGACCAACGAGAGACAGGCCAGGGCACTCAAAAGTCACCTGATCATCGGGGTCCGGGCAACAATCCATCCTTCATTGTTTCCAACAAACGAAAAAATACTGATTGTTAAAATTCAAGATGGAGGCAATGAAGGATGAATTGTTGCGCGGACCCCGATGATCATGTGACTTTTGAGTGCCCTGGCCTGTCTCTCTTTGGCCTCGGTGCGATAGACTTGCAGTCATTGTTGATGCTGCTTCACGGAACAATCGCAAAATTCTTCATTAAAGAAAGCAAACGTCACAATTTTTTAAAGCTGGCAAAAATCCCATTCAGGTAGATTGAATTTTAAAAATAATCTACAATGAAAAGGAAGAAAGAATAAATAAAACCCTTTCTTAGCGAGCACCTAGAATCCAAAAGAAATATACTTGACAAATTTCAAGTTTGTAGGCTTCATAGTTCTGGAGATTTCGTGATAAATGAGTCAGTGAGTGGTATTTAGATTTTATATAAATAGGAGAATTCGACCGATCTAGTCGCCATCTGGCGGTTCTAGCAGGAACTAGTGAAAGAGTGATAACGTAACAGTTACGCTCAACACCGGAAAGCAAATGAATGTAAAGTAACGAAAATGAAATAGTTATATTTATTAATCAGAATTTTATGCGTTTTCGCAAAGACATTTGTGAAAATGAAAACTAATATTGTTGACATTCGCTCGGATTTACGCAGTCTGTTTAAAAAGATTTTACGCAGTCATGTATAAACATATTTTTTATAATAAAATTAAAAACTTACCTATTCAGTTATAGCAAAATAGCAACACAGTGTTTGCACTGTCAGCTTAATCCGGCTTTACATGAGAACTTTATTTCAAACTCGTCGAGATTGTGTTTGTTAACATTAACAATTACTTCACGAGCATGGCTAGTCAAATTACTTGTTTGTAGATTAAATACAATTATCTGCTTTTCACTAATTTCTCTAATACCACAGCAAATAATATGGTTTGCGCAGGTTTTTCATTTAGATATTTGATAATAGCGAATAATGGCAACCGCGTGGTTATCACTCTTTCATCCGCCATTTTAAATTGCTGCCATCTACAGGGTGACCAGATTGGGCGATAAACCACAAATTGGGCGTTTTTTAATGGCCATTTGCGCCTAAAATTTGATTTGTGCGCTTTGCGTTTTTTTTTGCGAATAAATCAAAAACATGCGACTTTTGGGCGAATC
>JAHWFO010112661.1:0-17780 GCA_023313115.1 Rhysida immarginata | reverse complement strand
ATATATAATAATTTGAAACTATACACTAAAAATTACAAAAGCATGCATAATAATAATAATAATTCAGAATGGCCAAAATTCATAGTGTCCCAAAAGTAGTGATGTGGGATGGGTAAATACCCCAAAACTGAGTATTTTGAAAAAGAAAGTATTTATGAAGAGTAAATGGGTAATACATTTTTATCTCGAATTAAAACATATAAAATTTACGTCATACGAAGTTTATCATATTTTTTAACTAAATATTTTCACCAAATTATTAAAAAAAAAAAGCTAATTTCCCTGCTTCAACAAGATATATTATACGAATAAAAAATAAAACAGAAAGTTTTAAGTTTACATTTATGCTCAGATGTAAATATACACTGAGTTAGCAAAACTCATGGGATAGTTACTGAATATCTGGTCGGGCCACCTCTGGCCCTGTGGAGTGCAGTAATACGGCGTGGTAGTGAGTCTGCAAGTCCCTGGTACACTTCTGGAGGCAGTTGACACCAGATAGTCTGCAGAGCCGAAGATAGTTGCTGCCCGTTCGTGGGCGGATGATCCAGTGCCCGGAGCCTGACTTCAACAGCATCCCAGATATGCTCGATGGGATTCATGTCAGGGCTCCGGGCTGGTCAGCTCAGTCGTTGGACCTCTCCTGCATGCTCCTCGAACCATTCGCGGACGACATTGGAGCGATGTGGTGGAGCATTGTCATCTTGAAAGACTGCTACGTCGTCAGGGTGTTGAAATGTCAAAAACGGGTGCAGATGGTCTCCGATGAGTTGACGATACCGTGGACCATTCAACGTTTGGTCCAGGATAACCAGAGGGCCCATTCCAAACCAGGAAAATGCACCCCAGACCATCACTGACGCCCCACCACCCTGCACCACCACCTGTTGGCATGCGGGATCCATCGTTTCGTGAGGTCTGCGCCACACACGGTGCCTCCCATCTGCGTGGTACAGTTGATATCGTGACTCATCTGACCATATGACGTTACGCCACTGTTGCAGAGTCCAGCCAAATGGTTGGTGGCAAATGCACGCCGGAGTGTCCGATGACGCTGGGTAAGCATTGGCACCCGTGTAGGGCGACGGCTGCCAAACCCGAGGGCATGCAGATTCCGACGGATTGTCCACCGAGAGACGTTTCTAGTGCGGCCAGTATTGAACTGGTCTGTGATTTGCTGCACTGTTGCGCTCCTGTCTCTCTGAATCATTCGTCCCAGGTGTCGCCGGTCACGATCATTCAGGGCAGCTGGACGCCCGGTATGGTGCCTGCTGTGGACTGTGATGCCTTCATCCAGCCATTCCCGATACACCCTTGAGACAGTTGAGCGGGGAAAGCCAAATTCCTGCACCACTGCCGAAATGGAACATCCCATGCGTCGGGCACCTACTATCATACCCCGTTCAAAAGACGTCAACTCGCGACGACGTGCCATTTCTGATTAATCACTTATCCAAGCTCTTCCCACAACGTCTAATGGTCCATTCCCAGAATCCGTTACCCCTGTGAATTCGTGAGCCATGCCCATCAATCAATGTGCTTGCTATCCCATGAGTTTTGCTAACTCAGTGTAATTAAATGAATTAAATGACTTTAAAGTATATTAAAACAAAGAAATAATGGAGCTATAAAAATAATCTCATATTAAACGAACAACTTCCCTTATTATTAAATCAATAAACGTCGTTTTCTAATAATACGATCATTATTAATGACTCTGGACAAGTAATAATAGTCTTATACGTATGTACAGTTTATCCTACTTGTTAAAATACAAGTAAAATTGTTATTTCTATTTGTACTCAAGCAAATACAAGGTGACATATGTAAATTTGATAAATGAAAAAGAGTGGCAGTGGAAGTTAAAAATATGACAGAGGTCGGGTAAATTTTAATAAAGTAACACTTTTTATTAAATAAAGAAGTAAATAAATTAAGTAACTGTAAAATGACTTCTAGTTAAGGCTTAAGCTAGCTTACTTAAACATTTGAACTAAAGCACACAAATAAAATAAGAAACTTGAATACTATCCTTAGCACAAAATAATTCTACTACACAAGCACTGTAGCACATATATTAAACTGACTGTAGACTGATAACCTTATATCAGTAAACATTTAAATGACCGTATAATGCTTCTATCAAAACACAATACTGAATAATTCTCGATGAACACTTGTCGTACACTATATGAGACAATTGCTGCAACTGGAGCCACTTTATTTCACAACTCACGCAGCTAAGGATGAAGTACTGGTATACAAGTATAAACTGTTTAATTGGACGCAACGATGCCACGCCGCGCTTTAGCACATAGATGGGTCAAACCAATTGACAGTATTGATAATGAAGCTCGGGGAGCAATCTTCATTTATAATTAATTCCGGAAACGCTGCGGAATAAGAGCAATTAATCAAAATGGAATCACTGTTCATAAGTTATGCAATGCACTTCACCTATTCCAGACGTATGGCGGAAATTAGACGTTGCACTGAGTTAAGAACGTTAGATTGTGTGGAATTGGATGATTTTTAGCATTAGGTTGTGTTCATATACCAAGCAGCACAAACCCCAGACCATAGTCTAGATAGGATTCCAGTCCGTACGGCCACAGTCCCTTTATTACTGAGCAATAACGTATACGATAGCTACGGAGTTCAAGAAAAGCCTGCACTGCCGCTTTTCCGCTTAACAAAGCCTGTATCCGGGCTTGAGTAATAAAGTTAACATTTGCTCTGCAACTCCAACGGTACAGCACTGGAGAACGTGGGAACTCGTGCTCCGCGTAAAGAAAGTTCACTCGGCTTACCTCGCCACGTCGACCGCTCTCTCCGTGTGTTATAACGAGGTCGGCTTCATTGACGGCACTTTCTTCACCTCCCGCTCCGTTAATTTCCACGGACTCCGGAGAGATTCCAGTCCTCACCGTATGTGAATCCACTTCCCGACTTATCGTCGACAGCTCTCGGGCGCTCGCTGTCGCTCGTCTTCCGGATTCCTGCGATGAGCTCTTTTCGTCTTCTTCTTCTACTCAGCCCGCATCTCCGTAGAAAAGGGAGACTAGCTGATGCAACCAGTAGGAGACCTTACTTATTTTTGGGCTCTAGCACGATGATTCGCGGTCCGTTAGAGGCCCCTGTATCCTGTAGTATAACCCAGTGCTTTTCAAAAAGCTATAAAGAAACCTTACTATAAGATGTCTGTAGCGAGAAGGGAGCGAGGAAACTATAAGTACGTTCCCCAAAGTGAGTTCTAAGTTGTTTTTCAGTAAGCCCCGAATCAGTGGCTCCCTCTGACGCTGGAAAAGGGGACAGTGCAAAAGGACGTGTTCAACTGACTCAGTAACTCCACAATCACACAGGTCCGAAGCAGAGAGCTTTAACTTGTAAAGAAAGCTTTCCAGAGGTGCATGGCCACTCCTCAGTCTGAACAAGATAGACTTTTGGGGGAAAGTAAGCCACTTAGGGGAAAGCGCTTTAATACTACTAATATCAGGTATGAGATCTTTATAATGTTTCCCTTTTGTCTCGAAGCGCCACTGTTGGTTCCAGATAGCCCTAACTTTACTCCTCACACAAGCACTGAGAATCAATGAGTCTATGTGAGAAGAAACAGGCGACTTCTTCCCTTTCCTAGCCCAATTTGCCAACTTATCCGCAAGTTCGTTTCCTTGGATGCCTTTATGACCAGGAATCCACAGGAATTGAACGCAAAACCCTTTGCTAAATAACGTGTACAGCATGTCAATTACATACCCGAGAAGATTACCAAAGTACCAACGACATTTTTTTAAACCTGTCTGTATAGACAACATAACACTTTTAGAATCACTAAGAATTAAAAAGGAGCCCACAGGGAGGCAAGCAATACGCGACAAAGCAATCAGTTCAAGATGGAAAGAACTAGTAGCAGGCTCAACCTTCTGCGAAATGACATATCTGCCTCTTAAGTATACACCTATGCCACCAACATCACTCCCTTGAGATAGCGAAGCATCAGTATAGATATATCGATGATTTGGGAAGGTAGACTTTAAAAAGTCCGCAAATAATAGAGGAAGCTGACAAGACGGGACTGTTTAAAGCCAATCCGGTGTAAGTGAAACTAGGTCAGACGGATACGATTCCCAGATATCTGTCATTAAAGTTAAGTCACAGAACTTCCTCCGTTCACAACTGAATTTATTTAAGATTCTTAGAAATAATTGTCGCATTCTGTTCGACTTAAAAACCAGACCACAGTTGTCATTTAATGATAAAGAGCTCTTACCCCACCTGGAGGTTTGGCAGTAAGAAAAAAATAGCTTCATAGCCTTCCCCTCCCATCTAAGAGGGGGGGGGTGTAATATTAGCCTCTATATAAAGAAGCGGACACGGCGATGAGAGCGTAGCATGCAGACTGTGCCTTATTATTTTTCTTTCCATCTTAAGGAGGGGCTCCAATACCTTGTTTGAAGCGAGGAGAAAAATGACCGCTGAGTAGTCCATAGACGTAACCAAGGTGTTAGTAAAAGTGGAGACTTCACTCCAAGGAGGACCCCACTTAGCTTTAATTATTAACTTAGTCCGAGCTAGGTTTGCTTGAAGTTTGTTTCTCATATCAGAGACATGGGTTCTCCAGTTTAATTTATCATCTATAGAGACTCCGAGGAACTTGTGGATACGCCGACATGGAAGCTTACAATCCTGCAGGAAGATCGGCAGAGAAGGGCGGGGGCCTGCCCCCGGGATACACATAACTACTGATTTTTCTACTGAAAATTTGATACAGTTTTCCTGACCCCAAACCTCTAGTTTATCGCACACATCTTGAAGGACAGCTTTAATATCCGGAATCGACTTGCTGATGTACCAAATCGCCAGATCGTCTGCGAAGATGCTCTTCCCTACTTCACGAGGGATATTAATAAAAACATCACCGATAAATATATTGAATAACGTGGGGCTAAGAATTGATCCCTGAGGGAGGCCCAGGCGCTGAGTGGTCCAAACAGTCACCCCTGGAATTTTCAAACCAACCTTCCTCTTCATAAGGAAGGAGGCAACCCAAAGAATCATCCTGTTAGGAACATGCATATCTGTCATTTTATCTAGTAGCAAATGATGCGGAACTGAGTCAAATGCCTTTGTAATGTCTAGGAAAATGATTCCAATGTTTTCTCCTTTCTGCTTAGCCATAAAAATGTCATCAATAAGATTGATGACCGGAAATAGATAATTTCTACCCTTGCGAAATCCAAAAGAGTAGTCTGGCAGAAGATTATTCAGTTCTAAAAAATGCTGCAACCTACTATTGATCACACGCTCAACTAACTTGATTAAGCAAGAAGTTAGAGCAATGGGCCGATAACTTGAGGGCGATTCAGGCGACTTCCCTGGCTTCAGAACAGGGTGAACAATAGTGTCTTTCCAACTTGACGGTATAATACCAGTGCACCAGGAGAGATTAATTGACTTTAACAAGAAGGTTAATTGGCTTATATCCAGCTTAAGAAAAGTGGGGTTAATCAAATTATCCGGGCCAGGCGCTGAACGCTTAGACCTAAGAGCCGACTGTAAGGCAGAGAGAGAAAACGGCTTTTCCCATGACGATAGAGAGCTATCATGACGATAAGTAGAAACCAGAGGTTTCGGCCAGGCGTAATCATTTTTAACTGTAGACCCCGCAACCAATGAGAGGATAGCTTCTGCTGACTTGTCCGGTGCAAGAACAGTTCCCTCACAATTCCTGATTAGGGGGACAGGAGTCCGTGGTCGTTTCTGCAAAACTTTAAGAACTTCCCAAACATTCCCTGGTCGATTCCTCCCTATAAGTTTCCTCCAAAATGTTCTTCTGCAACTCTTTAGGGAGCGTTTACACTTAGCCTTAGTCCTCTTAAGCTCAACCCAACATTCGTCACATCTGCATTTTAGATATGCTCTTTTCGCCCTATTCCTGACCTGAATAGCGCTCTCACACTCCTCGTTCCACCAGCAAGGCCTGGGGACAGGAGACTTAGCATATTTTTTTGAGGAATTATTCTGGAAAGATTGCATAAATTCTACAACATCCACATTCCTAGTGGGAAATTGATCACATGACGAGGAAACCAAAGTTGAAGAAGGGGTGGACTTACCTCCCAAAAGATGAGGAGAGTTATGATTTGAACCTCTATTTACGAAGTTACCCAAGCTCTGTGCTTGGATGAAAAGACGAATAGGGACATGATCACTGCCAAATTCCCCAGGTACAGTGTCTAGGTACACCTGAAAAGGACAGTCCAGAGATAGAAGAGCCAGATCCAAATTTGCAGACGGCCAAATCGGCCTGGCCGGAAAATACGTGTGTGATGAGGTATAGAGAACGTCAAAGTCGTATAAGATACTAAGATCTTCCAAATATCGCCCATTTGAATTGTATCCCTGACACCCCCAGGCCGGGCTCTTTGCATTTAAATCGCCCATGACAATATAAGGCTTAGATAAAGAACTAATAATACTATTCCAGGCTATCCTTCTCAGGTATCCCGGAACATAGATGTTATACAAGTGAAGCCAACTTCCATTAAGATAGATCGTAGTGTCAATCATAGCCACTTCGCCAAAATTAGTTTTTTGATTTAAAAAGTGTGGGACCTTGTGATTTACTGAGGTGAGGATACCCCCCCCCCCATGTTTTTCTCTACTATTAATGTATGTAATGGAATTTGAAAATTTTATAACCTGTTCTGGCTTTAAAAAAGTTTCGCATAAGAATAATATTTTAGATTTTTTTTGAAGTAAAACCGCATCCTCCCAATTTGCCATAAGGCCTCTAGAATTCCAATGAATAACTTCAATACTGGTCGACATCCCATGAGACCTGGGTATTGTCGAGAGATAGGGGACTAACCATCTCTCGCCACCATCTGAAAGTGTCCAAGTACCACGCTGGGGTATGCGAAAACTTTGACTTTAAAATGCTAAACGTAGCCTCAATTTCTTTGGAGTCGCCCTGATTAGTAACCTCCATAAGAGACGAAATAAAAGTTTTTAAGCAGTTCGTAGCAAGCTGTTCAATTGTATGACTCCCTAAATTAGACAAGTTTGCGGACTCCTGTGGGTTACAGTGATTCAAAAGATCAGAGGTTAAGCCTAAATTTTGCTGGTCCGACATCGGGTTTACAAAATCATCAACACGGTCTAAAGATTGCTTCTCTAGTGAGAAAGGGGAAAGCTGAGACCACGGGATTTGGGACGGCGTAATAGTACTATTTGTCAAAGGTGCTGGAATGGGGGAATGATAGCCGAAGATAGGCGAAAGATTATCTCGCCCGCACGTGGAGCAAGTAACTCCAGCCAGCGTATAATGGTCATCGTCGTTTGTCGGGTTTGGGGAATGAGTACCCGCCGGAGAGCAATTCCCTTGCTCCCTACGAAATTGTGAAGCAGAGCCCGTAAGAGGTTGCCTTTGCAAGATTTTACGAGGAGAATCCACTTGTGTTAAAGGATGAGCAGCAGTGGCAGCAGAGGCATAGGATTTACGGCCCGGAGACTCATTTCCAAGCTCCATATCAACTAGTTTTTTCGCTTCATAATATGAGATATACATATTTACCATTTTAATTCTAATACGAGCTTCATATTTAAATTTAGTGCAGCCTTTATAGTAGGAAGAATGATTCAAACTGCAGTTAGCACATACAAAATTGTCTGAAACGCACTTATCCCTACTATGATCCGGAGATAAACACTTTGAGCATAACGGGGTGTCTGAGTCAGGACATCTAAACTTCGTATGCCCCAGCCTGTGGCATATCATACATTGCATAGGCCTTGGAGGAGGACATGTCACAGGAAAGGACTCATGTTCAAATTTAACTTTAGCTGGGGGAGTAGGAGAATTGAAGAAAATAAGCAGCTTACCAAATCGAGCTCCCAAGAAAGGAGGGGCAAATTTCTTGATATCAGTGATACAATTTCCACAATCTGACAAACTTTGGAGGTCCTCCAGGGTAACTGAGTTTCTAATACCATAAATAAATCCCACCGATGACGTAAGGAATTTCGGAATTTCATAATGTAAAAAGACTCTACCAATATCAGTAAACTTAAGGCAAGTGGCTGCTTGATGAACTGATTGGAATTTCACTAAAAATTTCCCCGAGTTCAGTTTTGTTACAGACGGAGAGGAACCGGTAAAGGACCAAATGGTCTTCCTTAGAAGGCCAGGCGAAAAGCTTTCATCTATAAGGGAAGTCCCCACTTCACCAGGGCCTGACTTGTCACTATTTTTTACTTTTTCCAGACTGAGATCACCCTTCAAAACAGAAACCAATAGCCATGGGCGAGCAGCAATTGAGAGTTGCTCTTCTATTGCTTTTGTAGCTGATGATGAATTAACAAGAGGTTGACGTAAAGATTCTGACGAATTTAGCGTATTCGATGCACCTAGGTCAGTAGTTGTAGACAGCGACGACAAGTCACTGTGTGGCTTCTCCATATTAGTTTTTTTTATCGCTTCTTTATCTAAATACTTATCCCTGCTTTTTTTTGCTTTTTTTTCACCTTCACTATCACCTTTCTTGTCACTTTTATTAGCGACTCTCCTACCACTTCTAGACCTGCTTCTAGACCTGTGAGATTTAGAGATAGAATTATCTGATAGATCCTCCATAGACACACTGCTAGACCTGCCCGGACGTTTACTCAAGTCCCGACGCCTTTTCTCCGAGGGAGGAACGTCTCCCTTCCTCTTGACGTTCCCATTCTTTTCAGCTTCCGATAAGAGGGGAGCACTCGAGTCCGAGGGGGGGAGGATCCCCCATCCCGGCCCCCGAGAAACACCGAGGCTAACCGGTTATCACTCGTAACAAACTACGAGCAAACTACGAATCAGACCGGTGTAAGGGAACGCAAAATGTGAGTAGCAAAAAAAAAAGTTTTTTGAATTTTAAAGATTAGCTAAATTAGCAAGTTCAGGTAAGATAAAGCCAGTAGAAACTAAAGAATGAAATGCAGAAAAGGATAAGAAACTGCAAGCCTGGGATTGAAGGCCTAATGTCTGATAAACAAAAGCGAGCGACCGCTCCCACAGCAGCAATCGTCCCTCTCTGAGCTCTTTTTCTTCCGTCTTTCCGCTCCAACCTCTCCATAGCAAAGCTCTCGATCTCGTGTCTTTCTCTTCCGATTACGAGAAACCCGCCGTTGATCCTGATTGGCTTCCTGCGTATTGACACGCTGGTGACGGGCCTCCTGACGTTTCCTCCTCCACTTCGCACCATAGAAGTAGCGAGTATGGAGACGGATCTTTGTGTCCTCGGAATTCAAGATGGCGTCTGAATTCCGTGACATAAGGTAATATGGATTTCAGATCAAAAAAGATTGCATACCTTATATGATTATTCCGTAGGAATAAGAAAACAGCAATTTCTTAAAGAGAAATAAATACTGTTAATATGATGTGAAAATAGAATCCCACAAAATAAGTGTTAAAAAGTTACATCAACATACAAATAATTATATTGAAACATATATGTAACATATTAAAACATATATAATAGTAAGTTATAACTTACTTTTTTTCTTGGAGAAACAAACAAAGCAGGAAGCGAGCGTAGATGTCAATCTTCAATAGTCAATTGTCAACCAGAAATAAAGGCGCGCTTTCAGTCAAATTAGATCAGAGGCGCTTACTTTAACGGTCTCTGAATTAGATGCTGCATTGCTCTTCTGCGCATTTTTACTGAACAACACCACAGATACGTCAATTAGTGAACATCGAGGCCAACGAGAAAGACAGGCCTCGAAGCGGAAAAGTCACCTGATCATCTGGGTCCGAACAACAATCCAATCTTCATTGTCTCCATCTTGGATGTAAACAATGAGTGTTTTTCCGATTGTTGGAAACAATGAAGGTTGGATTGTTGTTCGGACCCAGATGGTCAGGTGACTTTCCGCTTCGAGGCCTGTCTTTTTCGTTGGCTTCGGTGAACATCCAATAATGGATCGCCATTTTATACGAGCCATGAGTGAAATTATATTACGATTTCCCAACGAGTACCAAACGTAGGAATTACTTAACATCTAACCGTTATCTAACCGAACACTTTAATAACAAGATCTGAACATTTCCATTCTCAGCTCTTACGGTTTACCAACCTAAATACCAGTTTCCAACGGAAATATAACATGAGTGCTAGCTGGGTACGCTGTTGAAGCAGTTTCGCTGGGACGTCATCGAACACCCTCCCTACAGCCCGGACCTAGCTCCAAGCGACTTTCACCTTTTTTCTCACTTGAAGACCTAGGAGACCAACGATTCGCTTCAGACGAGGAGGTGAAACACTTCGCGACAACGTGGCTGAGCAGGCAAGAACAGGATTTTTACCAGGAGGTAATATTCAAACTCATCCGACGAACCGACAAGAGCCTAAACCGATATGGAAACGATGTCGAAAAATAACCTAAAGTATGTACTATCAGTTGACTGTATTGGTTCTATGAAATAAAATGTACACGTTTCACTGCAGGCTTTGTAACCTTACTTTTTGATCGCTCCTCGTAGATTTGACGTCATGTACGCGCATTTCAACTGCTCTTCATGCTTTATCAGCATGTAAAACAGCGAACAGGGAAAGAAAAGGGGTGCGATAAACGATAAGTAACATTGGCCCATCTTATTCTTATTTTAATCTTCTCAATCTGTAATCACACGAATCACACGATTGGCTAGTTCTGTGTTATGTTTTACATTCTGTGTTCCGTCCTTCCTTCAAGCATGATGATGAAGACTGCAGACCAGTTGACATGCGCAAACATGACTTTAAATAAAATAACATTGTGGGAAGTGGTTCTTTTCCATCATGATCTTTACTATTTAAGAATTTTACAGTGATTATACATAGATATAAACTCCATTGTTTCGTCATTCATTGCTAATCCATAGCCAACTAGAAAGACAGGCCGGGGCACTTAAAAGTCACATGACCAAAGTAGATCGAGCAACAATCCAATCTTCATTGTTTCCAACAAACAAAAAAAAAACACTGATTGTTGAAATCCGAGATGGAAACAATGAAGTTGGATTGTTACTCGATCTACTTTGGTCAAGTGACTTTTAAGTGCCCCGGCCTATCTTTTTCGTAGGCTACGTTGCTTACCAACACCACCTAGACAGAAGGCCTGCGCACAGAAACGTCATACTTTGTTACTTTACACAAAAGCGGCTATTGTTAATCCTATTTCTACCAATAATAAACCCTAAATTTGGCCGTTTGATGATGATGTAACAATGTATGGCATTTCTGTGCACAGGCCTTCTGTCTAGGTGGTGTTGGGCTTACGCGATAACAAGGCCTGGAAGCGAAAAAGTCACCTGACCATCGGGGTGCTAGAAACAATCCAACCTTCATTGTTTCCAACAAAAGAAAAAACACTGATTGTTAACATCCAAGATGGAGACAGTGAAGGTTGGATTGTTGCTAGCACTCCGATGTCAGGTGACTTTTTCGCTTCCAGGCCTTGTTATCTCGTTGGCCTCGTTGCTAATACAAAGAAATTTTTATAGCCTCTTTTCCTAATGCGAAAGATTAATCTTCTATGTCTTTTTAAAAATTCCTAATCCTATAAATGTTCAAATTCATTATGACCCTTATTATACGAGTATTAAGGTTTGTATCACGACTTTACAACTTCGGTGACGATCAACGAACGTGTGTTTTGGAATGAGATCTCAAAAAATTTCAATTCGTACTACAAGTGCGTTTTCTTTCTTACGACAACTATAGAGAGTTTGTTCCTTAGAACAAAATTTTTTTGCATGGGTTGGAGAGTGCATTTGAAGAAAATGGCCTAAATTTTTTGATAAATATTCATCTTACCTGGCAACGCCATGATGTCATCATAATCGCTAAGAAATAAGGAAACAGATAACACAGGATGGCTACATTTCTCTTTGTTATTCTTTTTGCACATCATATTATAAGAATACCGTATATTTAACTAATTATTTTTCATTTTTACCCTTCTTAAATACAATGCATCTATTCCATATTAATTAAAGGAATATTACTTTTATATTGTGGTGAATTTTTAATGTCATATCAATAGTAATATATTTTCTATAGATTTAAACTCTGATTATAAATTTAAATAAATATGTGCATACTAGCAGACCCGGCAATGCTTCGCTATTGTTATGTATGAGCGTCTTCTAAAAATCAATCTTTTGGCTCTTAAAAATGTTATTATTGTATTATGTTTCATTTCTCTATAATCACCGGCCCTTTAGCTGAGTAAATTTGACGCAGGGCCGGAGATGAAAGGTGAAGAATAATGTTCACTTTTTTTGTAGATTCACATTCAGATATTGCAAAATTTCATCAACAAAGAGTCCGAGCAACGCCGAGTATATCAGCTACTTCATAATAAATCGAAAAATAGTCATGGATACTTTTAAATAAATTTTAAATCAAATAACAAAATCGATATTTTATGACCAACAACCACGTGGCCAAAATCCGACCAATCACGATCCATGTGACGTCACGCGGGTCCTCCAAGATGCTTCAATACTTGGTCAACCGGATCAAACCGACCTAGCATGTGGACTTTGATTCCGGCGCCTCGAAGACGTGCGCCCATCTGTTAGGAGCCTTTTGGGTATGTACAGTTTATAACCTAAACAAACAAATCATGCGAGTCAAAAAGAAAAAAAAGAAAAAAAAAGACCAACCACATGGCCAATTTTTTTTTAATTTATGGATTATATGGCTACTTATGAAAACGTCAATCATTATAAATTATTTTTACTTCAACCTCCCCCCTTCTCCACCTGACTTACGAAGATCAGATAATCGAGACAAAGTATCGATATCGCAATTGCAGATTTTACGTTATTCATTACATGCCTTTATAACCAAAATACTGTAATCAACCCCTCCCCCCACATCATCCGGAGATTGGTCGCCACGAAAAGCCCTATTAGAAAATAAGATACATTATATTCCTGCGCGAAATATAATCGTAATTCCTGTTGATTGCTGTTTCACGCAATCCATTATATTCCTGTTGATGCTGTTTCACGGAATAATCGCAAAAGTTTGGATTTTATATATATAGATAATAGTAGCAAATTGGAAAATTGAGATTATGATTACAAAATGGATTACTGAACTTCCGTACATATTAAGATGAATTTAGGAGGAAAAAAAAAAAAAACATTTCCGAGGACGGGATTCGAACCCGTACCTGCAAAATAAGACACCAGCAACATACCGCTGTGCTATAACAATAAGCTCTAATTTGACACTAAATTTTTGGTATTTATGAAGTTTTTTTCCTCTCAAAACTCATCCAGGTGAATGCAGAGCAGTTTCTTTTCAATATTCTTTTTATTTTTTGCCATATTCTTCGAAGTTCGCCAAGGGAGATGGAGAGAATGCAGACTCGATTCGATAGACACAATAATGGCGGCGAAGCGCCAGACCGACAGCAGCGAAGTCGACGCGATGACGTTATGACGATGGTGCCTTCTGTGGCGAAACGGAATGGAAATTTTTCTTCAACACCAGAGACAAACTTTCCATCGACATTTTGGTGATCAAAAACGAAATGGAAAGGAAGTTGCATTATAAAAATTTTCCGTTAGGGTTCCGTTCTGGCGTGATTCCGGGATGTGGAAACCACGCCTTACTGTTGCGGAATAAGCGCAAAAGCAAACAACGACGTCACAATTTCTAAGCAAACGTCACAATTTTTTAAGGAATGCAAAAATCCCATTGAGCTCCAGGTAAATTGAGTTTTAAAAAACATCTACAATGGAAAGGAAGAAAGAATAAATAAAATCCTTTCTTAGCGAGCACCTAGAAGCCAAGAGAAACATACTTGTCAAATTTCAAGTTTGAAGGCTTTATAGTTCTGGAGATTTCGTGATGAATGAGTGAATGAGTGAGTGAGTGGTATTTGGATTTTATAGATATAGATTCTTAAAATGATAAACTAAATGCATATCTTATGCGCAATGCCTGAATTTCTCCATAGTAGCCTTCCTTCCACTCTTCCTCCCCTCACACATACACTCTTCGTTAGATTTTCTCGTGTATCAAATTCATTTCAAAATGAATCTTTTAATATAATCATGCGAATATGTAAACACCTTTAATGGACATAAAAAAGAATAGAAATAAAATAAATTAGAATTAAGTTAAAAATTAATAAAACAATTCCACTTTTCCCGTATTTCATTACCTTCAATTTGGTGACTTTTGCATTATATTTCCTATTTTATTAATTTTTAATTTAATTTTAATTTTGTTTTTATTTCTATTCTCTTTTTGTTCATTAAAGGAGTTTACACATTCATATGATTCTATTATTATCAATCCACTCCTCACTCCATCTTTTAAATTTGCCAACTTCTCAACGCTTGAGATAATGGCATTTTACATGTTAAAGGCATTTTATATTATGTTTATTTTTCGTCTTGAAGTAAATATTATTCGACAGTATGACATCTCAAAATTTCGCATCCTTGATATGATGAGGAGAAAACCGACTCACGATTCTTATCGTCAAAGCTTCTATTATTTTTAAGCTAAGTTTTCTCTTTAAATGGACTCAGTTCCGACCAGATTTATTAATGAATAGATTTTTTACACTTCATACATTATTTCATATTTCTTATTCACTACGTCTTATTCAAATGAATTTATACCGATCATTTCGTACAAACATAATGTTAAATTTTTTTCTCTAGAAACATTAAGTTATTGAAGTATACTACCTGTAGTGGCCAATGACTGTCAGTTAAGGAAACGTAGGCAAAGATAGGTTGATCAGTAGGCTTGTAATTTCTTATAATAGTTACCATGCGTTGAGTATATATTGCCTTCAAAGAGAAATAAAAGCGATTTATTAATATACGTACATATGCATTCACATACACTATTAAAAAAAACATTTTATAGGCAAATGTAATATTAGTGATATAAAACCGACATAATTAAGTAAATTAATAGCAAAATATTCTTTAAGTAATAACAATGTGAAGGTAAAAGAGCTTCTGTTTTACTTATATATTTTGCAACGCATGTTCTAAATGTATCGTGGAAATTAGCTCTGTTATTTTCTTCTTTCATATTATTTTTACTGAAAAATTTCTTGATATCTATCCAATTTCTTTCTTTCTAATTAACTTCAAACCTATTCCATATGTACTTGGAGAATTGTTAAAGGTTTTATTAGATACAAAATAAATTGCCCTTCAATGGTTTATTAATTTCGAAAGTGCTATGTGATTATGATGGGTTGCAACAGAATGAATAAATATCAGAAGCCAATTTCTTGTATGGCTACGATGTTTCGCAATGCAAGTAGGACATGATATATCCACAGTAAATAATCGCCCGTTTTATCTGAAAATATATTAGGTATTGGGCTGGGTATCAGGATGTTCGGATGATTTGCGTTACAGGGCTGTTCAAAAAGGATAGTGCAAAAGTAAGACTGATTTGTTTTTTATTGCACTGACATAGAAAAAGCATATTGAAATGAAGTGATACAAGAATTTCATAAGTTTCGCGCGCGTGTTTGCGTGTGTGTGTGTGTGTGTGTGGTACGTGTGTGTGTGTGTGTGTGTGTGTGTGTGTGTATGCGGTTGGTGTGTGTAGGGGAATGTGTCTGTGTGTCTACTCTACGAAGATGCTGGATCGGCCGTGCCGATAATCATGATTTGCCGATTCTGCTCCGATAATCCTACGATTTCTTTTTGTGTTTTTTTTTTGTGTGTACCTAATCTGGGATCACACCAACTGGAAGATTTGAAGGAATGCATCTCTGGTGCAGTGGACCTGATAACCGAGGATATATTGAGACACGTCTGAGAAGAAATGGACTATGGGCTATGTCATTTAGACATCTGCCTTCTCATCCAAGTTGCTCATATCCATCACTTGTAATGCCCATATGAAACTTATTATTTACCAATAATATTCCGGAAACTATACCTATAAGCATATATCGCGAACACACTTATTCTAATTTCTGTACCTTTTGTGGAAGGCTCTCCACTAATTTTTGGTAGAAATTATCTTGAATTTATCTCCATTCCTCAACCAAAGCTGTACCAAGTTCAGGACAAGTAAGTCTTGACCTCACCAGTTTTTCCAATTCGTCCCATAGGCGATCTGTGTGGTTGAGGTCAGAGCTCTGTGATGGTCATTGAATAATAATCGCGTTATACCACTCCATAATATCTGCAGCTTTGTGGCAAGGTGCGTTGTTGTCCTGATAAGAAAATCGTCCACACCATAGAACAGCCAGAAAGTATCTGATTATCCAAAACGTCCAGGTGTTGAACGGGTTTCATATTTCCACGAACAACGACCAGTGATCCAAGTCCAAACCAACTAAACGCACCCCACAGGAACATTCCACCACCATCAAATTTCTCCGTAGGAACAAGGCACTCTGGAAACAGGCAGTCTCTGGGCTGCCTCCACATACATCTTCTACCATCGGATTGGAAACAGACGAACCTTGATTATCCATTAAAACCAATATTCTTGAGGAAATGAATCTGTGAAAAAAGTTATCTTCATAAGCATTACTATAATTGAATACAATATCTCAGATCCTGTAATTTGGGACGCGTTGGACATATGCGCATTAAACGCACTTAGTGACATCACTCAGTGCGAGCAGTGAAAAAAGTGTAATGCATTTTGTGTGTGTCAAGAAGAACAGGAAAGAACCCGAAAGTGGGATGTTTACCACCAATGCTACCATGACTAGTATGCCTACTACTAAAAAAAAACCCAAAAAAAAAACATCATAACATCTGCCTGCATATAACAAACCGAAATCGATCATTACGCAGTAGAATACCGTAATGTCAGTTTAAACGATACACGGAATTCAATTCTTATTATACATGTTTGCTGTTTACCAATAACTGAAACTGAAACTCTACACTATCGTATCACTGCCAATGATATCTATAAAACTAGCTGGAATTGTATAGATATCATTGATCGCTGCATTTCAAGCTCTAGGACAGCACCATCCTGAAATGCACTACCCTAGGTATAGTGTCTAGAATATAGTGGATAGAATACAGTGACTGCTTCTATTCTAGCCACTCTATCCTAGGGTCATTTGGTGCGCGGACTCGCGATGACGAACAACGCACAGATTCCATGACGAGTATGTTAGCGCGTCCACTAAACCATAGCCTACATGATAAGAGATAGTCTGCCCATTCGCGCTGAATGTATTGAAAAAAATGTCGCCGTTTTTTCCAAGGGCATTTACCGTTTTTCTCACTAGGTGCGCCACTGTTGATCTGTTAAGGTTAGCTATATCTTAAGGCTTCACTCGCTTATTCAGTGGCTGAATACTTTAAAAACACAATACAAAATAATTAAAAACAGTGATATATAAATAAAATAAGTATTTGACATTGCATTAAAATTATTCTTACATTTTTGTGAACATAAAGGCTGTTTTAATAAAATTCGTTTCATGCCAAACTTTGTAATTTTCATTATAAACAGTGAACTTTTTTCCTGATCCCCACGTTTTCAAGAGATTTCAGGACACCGTTTAGAGGCCAATGGGCAGGCTATCTCTTATCATGTAGGCTATGACTAAACGCACAAAGGCATTTTTTAGTGCGCGATGCGAACGCGGCTTTAGGATATTGGAATTGAAAATTTTCAGTTTTGGGGATTTTAATTTATCACTGTTTATGAGTATTGTTATCCCATATTAATCTATATACAGGGTGTAAATTTTAAGTTGACAAAGCAGAATAACTCGAA
>JAHWFO010112660.1:0-13074 GCA_023313115.1 Rhysida immarginata | reverse complement strand
TATAACTTTACGAGGTGCGTTCAAGTTCTAAGGTCTCCAAATTTTTTCTGATAAAATACTTAATCCAGTAAGTTGTAACTACTGTTACTTCTCGACGTAATCACCGTGAAGTCGAAGACATTTTTCACAACGGCGGCGCCATGATTCCATGGCTGCTGAGAACTCTTCTTTAGGGGTATATTTTGCCCACTGGTAAATCGCTGAAGCAACGGCAGCACGGTTGGGAAACGAGCGTCACGGAGAGTGTCCTTCATGATTGGAAAAAGCCAGAAATAGCTAGGAGCGAGATCTGGTGTGTATGGAGCATGGGAAATCACCTCAAAGTTGTTATTTTGAAGAAACTGTTGAATTAGGAGTGCCCGATGAGCAGGGGCGTGGTCTTGATGAAAAAGCACCCGTCCAGTCTTGTCTGGTCCTTTCTCATGCAATGCTGGAAGGAATTTTGTTCTCAAAACATTTTCGTATGAATTAGCTGTAACAGTTGTACTCTTTGGAACACAGTACGTGAGGATTACGCCTTCGCTGTCCCAAAACATGGCCACCATAACTTTCTCGGCAGAGGCTGTGACTCGAACTTTTTTCGGTGGCGATGAATCAGTGTGTTTCCTTTGTGATGATTGGAATTTCGTTTCGGGGTTAAAAAATGGAATCCACGTTTCATCCATCGTCACAACTGATGAAAAGAAAGCACCATTCATTGCTGTATCACGTGTCCACATCTGCTGAGAAATTGCCACCTGCGCAGACTTGTGTTCGTCGATCAGCATTCGTGGGACCCACCTTGAAGAAACTTTCCACATTTTCAGCTCATCATGCAAAATGGACTCCACAGACCCCACGGAAATGCCAAGTTTAGAGATAATAAATATCACGCACACCTAAGCGACGGTCTTCCATAACAACTT
Organism: Rhysida immarginata; assembly: GCA_023313115.1. Lineage (NCBI taxonomy): Eukaryota > Metazoa > Arthropoda > Chilopoda > Scolopendromorpha > Scolopendridae > Rhysida > Rhysida immarginata. The sequence goes on along the minus strand of JAHWFO010112660.1, from coordinate 12,169 downwards.
GTTCCACACGAGTAATCGTGGCTTCCGTCCGGCTGGTTCGTGGTCGTGGCTGCTTCGATTCATTCTCACATGATTCTCGACCTTTTTTAAACTTTCGCATCCATGAACGCACATTTTTAACATTAATAACGCCTTCATCGCATATCTCATTCAATGGGCGATGAATTTCGATGGGCGTTTCACGGTATAGTGCTGCCATCTATGTTAGTAAAGACGAAAATTTTCCCGCAAAATTTTAAAAGCATCCGGATCTTTTTACTTAATTCCAGTACAGAGGAAAAAAATTGGAGTCCTTATAACTTGAACGCACCTCGTAAAATCGTTTAATTCTGGAAGATGAGAAGACAAACTCCAGGTAGAACTATCTATGTACAGTGGCGCTTGCATTTTAGTAGGTGGCCCAATCGCCTTGTTGTTAATAATGACTTGACATCTCCGGGGCATGCTTTCTACTAAGTTGACAACAAACTCGTTTGGTAAAGACTTCTAAATCTGTCGAATTTGTCGAGTCATCCGGTTCAAACTTCAGGTATGTTTCCTGCGAAGCTTATATTAAGCCCATACATTTTCTATGGGTTGGCATCAGGTGACTGAAACGGCCAGTCTAACTGTGCAAAGTTACGATATGCCTTCGATTGCGCCCACAGCCTACTACGATGCTTCGGGTCATTGTCCTCTTGAAGAGCCCAGTTTGGCCCTCTTTTTCTAGAATTGTGTCATTCTTCGAGTGTTCAGGTTTCCAGTAAAGATGTGCAAATTCCCAAAGCCATTTTTTGAGAAGCAACCATGCTCGACATGGGGAATCACATGGCAAAAACGAGGATTCATCCGAGAAAACGACATTGTCCCAATCACGATCCATTGGGGCATTTTTCTGTGCCCATTGGAGGCGTTTCTTCACATGGATTTCGGATAGGAGAGGTTTCTTCATCATACTCTATTTTATGTTTTTCTCCCGCAAATAACATCTTACGTCTCCTAACCTAACCTTTACATGTCAGTTTTTCCTTTCCTTTCCGCATTTTTAAATGCCCATCGAATACAAGTCCGTTTCCTGCGAATACAGCCACCGGCGCACTTCACCTCGGTAAACATTTTGCACCATGCCCACACTTTTGTGTCGGCCATACAGTCGTTGCCGTACACTTTCTGCATTTCACTGTGACGTCTGGGGTTATAGCACACGTTCTTTACTTAGACAGACTGTATACCCTTGTGCAAGGTCGGAAACGGTGCCCTAATGGTAACTTTTGATAATGCTCTCTTCATTCTAGAAAGAAAAATTATTCAGTCTTGCCTCCGTGCCACAAGATCCTCCTGTTCTGATTTTTATTAAAACCGGAAATTTTCCCTCTCAATATCAGATGGAAAAATCATAGTAATGAAACAAATTTCATCTTACTTACTTCACTAAACTACTCTTCGAAAACAAATAGCACTTGCAATATATTTTCCTCGATTCACTCGCTCACGTTGAGATCGCTAGCTTGTTCCCTTTTCGAAAAGTTTTTAAACTGAATGAAATGTCTGTATGTAACATCAGAATACCACACAATCTACCCACTAGTCTCAACCCTTCAGGGACTATATATCAATTCCTAAGGAAAAACACAGATTTACACGATAAAATTATAAAGAAAATAATTATAGCTACTTCAACATATGACTTTTCAGGAATACCTTCAAATCTACACAGACGCTTCTCTATGTCCCACGTCTCAAACAGCATCTACAACGGCAGAGACATCTTGTCTATAAAAGTCAAACTAGTACGCAGTTTTTTCATGGCAGAATTACGTGTAATCAAGAAAGCTCTCCAACTTTGTCTCAAGCTCCCTGATTATAAAAGTGCAGTAACAGCCATCGAATCGGACTAAGTAAAACCTGTCTATAACGACCACCCACGGGACCAAGTAGAAGTGGTCGTTAAATACAGTTACAATCAAAAAACTTATAAATCAACAATAAAGTTAAAAACACACGTTTATTTCTTCATAAAAGAATATAAATTATTCTAAGAATCACACGCCCCCGACGTTTGTTGCAAATGTATAGATACAAACTGTTTATCTGTAGAGAATCATACCGTTGTAGTTTTGCGTTCTGGAGGTCTAGCTTGTGTGCTTGGCATCAAGGTCACCAGCCAGGACAACTGGAAGAGTTCTTCGAGCTCGTTAACGTTGAAGAGACTTACGAACTTTACTTCACCGAGGGAGAGGTTATTGATGACGATCGAGGCCGATTTCATACCCGTGTAAGATTTGGGAGACCAATTCTTTGTTTTTCGTTCCTTTCTTGATTATGATCGCAGCGCTACCAGAAGTGTTTCTTGCATTGTTTGGATTCATTGTGACACACAATAATTAAGTAGCTTGAATTCGTGATTTGGCTTGAAGTGTTTCACAAAGGAGAGCAACGTCGATTTCCTGCTTCATCACAAAGTTGTGAAGCTCGATACGCTTACGGGGAATCGCCCTAGCGTTCCTTATCAGGCACCGAATTTCACCTTTATTGCTCGTAAGGAGCCCACTTTTCTGCGGGAGAAGTGTAGTTCTTCGTGGTACCTTCTTACCACTATTGATTTTTAGTGATGAAACAGTGTTTTCATACAAGCGATAAAGTTTCGCGCCAAAATGTTCGCATACAGGACTTGAGAATCCACATCAAATTGTAAACTGATGACATATGGCGGGCGTCCAATCTTGCAAATCGTTGATGTTGAGGGCTTTATCATCCGGTCTTCAGTTGCAAAGGAATTGTCCGGAATCACTTTGGGACTACGCATTCTTTTAACCTAGGGATACTTTAAACATTTCGAGTAGCTTGAAATGTGCTGTCCTCTACATATTGAGATCTTTGGGAGGGGGGGGGGTGGTTCTTCAATCTTGGGGCAGTCTCTTGAATGGTGCCCCTCTGCACATGACGTTTGAAGGTGCTTGATATGACACTGCTAGTAGTAGCACACAGTGAACGTGATTGAGTCACTAAAATGTACATACGTTGTCATAAATAAACTTTGTAGAAGTGTTTTTCCTTTTCGTTTTTACTTAAGTCATATTATTACCTCAATGACAGCACTTAAAATTATCAATAGAGGTTCAGCTGTATAACCTTAGCTGCCAGAAACATAATGCTAAATACAAAAAAAAACTGGGCATTAGCTCAATGCGGCAACAAACCCCACGCCCGGTCCCAAGAACCTACCTGTAATAATTAAATAAAATAATATTCTAAATCCCTTAATGAGCTACAGTATGAGTCACTTAATGTGGTCGCGGTTAATGTTATCAATCGGCTGTTATCATTTTTATGGAATGGACGGTAATATGACAAATACATTGAAAATCCGTCGTTTATTCTAATCAAAAATTAGCCAAAGTTAAGCTGAATGTTGAAATTTAAAAGACTGAAATCCTTTGATCCAACTAAAAACGTCAAGAAGGCCTGTACAGGGTGAGTCTGAACCCCTGTCACAAACTTCGCATGCGCACTCCCCATGGCCAAATAAGAAACAAATGTCCTATCAACAAGGGTCTGAAACTCAACCGTTAACGAGAAAAATGGCGTCCAAAAGTGGGTACCTCTGTGAGGTTTATTTTACAGATACTGTTCCAAATGACGTCCATGTGCTTCAACACAGGCGTGCAGACGTCTCTGAAACAAACGGCGAACACGTTCTAACACTCCTGTGCGGTTTGTATGGCATCAAATTCGGCGACAGTGCGGTCCCATATCTCATTCGCATCCTGGGGCCTTAGTCTGGACTTTTACTCACCTCACCTCACCTCACCTCACCTCACCTCACTTCATCTCGAACTCATCGCGGTTGTTTAACACGTATAAATTTTCTCGACTCACAAATCGGTAGTCTGGAACAGGTTAATTCGATCAGTGAGTCAAAATTCGCAGCCATCGGCCGTACGCGTTGCTAATTGAATTATGGGATATGCAAAAAGGGATCTTAGGTGGAGGTTAAAATGCTATAACCAATCAAATCGCAAGATTATTTCGCAAGGCTTTAGTTCGTCAATTAGCTGATTCGCTAATTCTTTTGTAATCCTAAATAATCTGCGAAAATGGTCGTCATGCAGATCAAAGGCATTCATTCGTGGCCTAAGAATTCTTTCCCTTTTTAGCGCACGTCTTTCATCCCTTTCTAATGTTTCGATAGCTAACAGCATAACATATCACTGGCGGCTAGCGACACGGCAGAACATGACGTCATGGCGAAAAATGGAAGGGAGAGCGCAGTTTTTCAGAAGTTTTTCTATCAGTTTTTCTGCAGAAAAGACTTTCGCACAGGCCTTTTACTATCTGGCAGGCCGTGTTTAAATTTAACAAACTTTTACCACTCTCGGCGCTTCGCGCCTCACGTCGGCCCTGCGGGCCTCATTCAATGAGGCTCATTGGTCACTGTTTTCCGTTACTCGAACGCCTTCGGCGTTCTGTCTACGACGTCCCCCTCCGGGGGTAAATAATTGATATATACCCCAACCTATTTGGTTACAGGGGGCAGTTGGTTTCCCCTCGGCCGGTTACAGGAACTTGCCATGAAGTCATGTTCCACCGTGTCGCTAGCCGCTTCTAACATATCCGTCCACATATCCGTCCTCCATGATGGAAATCACCAACACGTATAAAATTCAGACATCTCACTGGCAGTCGACCACATGTGTAGCAAACGCATCAGGCGAGTAAAGTGAGTAGTGCGTTCAGATGCGTTGAGTGTCGAGACTACCATTTTCCTCTCGCCAAACGTGTTTGCACCACGTGACACCGTCAACACGTCTCACGATGGAACTCACTAAAGTCCAGACTAAGGCCCCTGGACGGGTGTTGCTAATCTTACTTCCAGTGCCTCCATTCTTGATCGCAAGCGTCCTGAACATGTCAACCTTCCTCAGACGTCTTCTTTTGGAAAGGAATTCCTTTAGAAGAGTATGACAGCGAACGCGCCTTTTTTAAAAAGAATTTCAACAGTTTTCTCGCAAGTTCCAATAAGTTAAAGCCTTACGAAACCAAAGAGGGAGTGAAAAGCTGTTCCAAGACAACTCGCTCTGGGGTACAGTGAGGGCCCTAAAGGGTGACAGACCCATCAACTTGCCACCACTACTTACTGGCAATGGTAATCTTGTCGCCAGGGATCAGGATAAGGCTCAGCTGATCACCAACTCCCTGAAGACTCAAATCGTCACACTGTCAAATCAACATGGACAGCCTCTTAAACATTTGTCTAGTTAATGATGCTTGTGTTGCTTGCAAGCTCATTCATCGTGTTCCTACCCTCCAGGAAGTTATTTGTGTCAACGATGCCTTTGATGTCATCAAGCGTCTAAAAATCAAAAAATCAGCAGATATTGATTCCATCACCAATAGTGCTCTCAAGAACTTGCTTTCTTATGTCGTCTCGATAATTACTAGGGCCATAAATGACCCCTGGAAACCTGGTGACTTCACTAATATGTGGAAGAAATCCGTTATCATTCCAATACTGAAGCGTGTTCTAAAACCAGCTGTCGTGGTCAGTTATAGGCCCATAAGCTTATTACCTATGAAGTCAAAGGTCTTGGAAAGCGTGATCTTGAAGATGTTGAACGATTTGCGTGTGGACAACAGTCTTGTTTGTGAGCAATATGATTTTCGCCCAGGTCATTATTGCCAGCTGCAGCTCTGGAGGCTTATTACTGATCTAAATGCTCATCTCAACTGCTTTATATACACTATATGATCACAAATATTCGGACACATGCACGTTTGCGCTCTAGCCACGATTTCATGGAAATCAATAGGGCGTTGCGCATCCCTTTGCCCGAATCACAGCTTCCACCCTTCGGGGAAGACTTTCCACCAAATGTTGGTAGGTACTTTCCGGAATGTTCCTCCATTCCTCCCGAAGAGCGAGAATCAGTTCAGGTACAGAAGTTGGCCGATGTGATCTGGCCCGCAAGCGTCTTTCCAATTCATCCCACAGACTCTCTATAGGATTGAGGTCGGGACTTTGTGCCGGCCAACCCATTTCTTCGACCCCTGAGTCCGCAAACCACTGCTGTACACGCCTCGCTTTGTGGCACGGAGCATTGTCGTGTTGGTAGAGAAATGGCCCGTTTCCGAAAAATTGCCACAACGTTGGAAGTGCACAGTTGTCCAAAACATTCAGATAACGGTCGGAGTTCATGATTCCTTTGCACAGGAACGAGCTGGCCCAGTCCGTAGCATGAAAATGAGCCCCACACCATGACTCCTCCTCCTCCGAACTTGACTGTGGGCTCTGTGCACTCAGGTAAGAAGCGTTCTCCAGGTATGCGCCAAACCCAAACTCGTCCATCGGATTGCCAGAGTGTGTAGCGAGATTCGTCTGTCCACATTACACGTGTCCATTGTCCAGTTTCTGTGGGCTTTGCACCACTCCAGACGTCGCTTGGCGTTGACCCTGCTGATGTGGGGCTTGTGGGCAGCAGCACGGCCATGGAATCCCATCGTGTGCAGTTCCCGACGAATTGTCATGGTACTGGCATCATTTGCAGAGGCGTTTCGAAACTCTGTGGCAATTTTTTCCGCCGAGGACTTCCGGTTGCTGCGGGTGACACGACGAAGCACTCGACGGTCTCTGTCCGTTAGTTTCTTGCGTCTACCGGTTCGTTGTTGAACTGTTGTTGATCCCCGGGTCTTCCATTTCATAATGACATCGCCTACTGTTGACTTGGGTATCTGAAGAAGGCTGGAAATGTCACGCACGGACTTGCCGCATAGGTGACATCCAACGATGGTTCCACGTTGGAACTCACTGAGCTCTGCCGAACGACCCATTCTTGCCAATGTCTAAGCAGAGTTGTGTCTGAAGGTGTGGGAAGCTATTTAAATGATGTGCAAGTCATTATCATGTGACATTGGGCCAATCGATGATCTGTGAGGGGTGTCCGGATATTTTTGATCATATAGTGTATATATGTAGATGTCCATAAAATTTTAATTAGGCTTGGCGTAACGGCCTTATTTATTCTAAGTATTTAGGTTGATTCATAGATTCGTAGCGTTTTGTTTGGCATGGCAAAGTGAAAAAAACGCTACGAACTTAACGCTGCGTTAACCTAATATGATTACTTGTGGATTTCTCGATATACACTGAGTGGCCAAATTATTATGACCATCCCCTTAATAGTGTTGGGTCACCATTCGCTCTTATTACTGCTTGCATTCTTTGGGGCATGGATTCTATGAGATGTTGGTAGGTTGTAGGAGGAATTTGAGACCAACTCTGAAGAACTGCACCTTCCAATTCCTGCAGATTTGATGGTGCTGGATTTCGCTGCCTGATGGCCCGTTCGATCTCATCCCACAAATTCTCAATGGGATTGAGATCTGGCGATTGTGCAGGCTAGCGAAGCAAGGTAAACTCTCCGGCATGTTCTTCGAACCATCTGAGGATGATGCCAGCCTTATGACAAGGAGCATTGTCCTGCTGGAAGTATCCATCCCCGTCAGAGTACACCATTAACATAATGGGATGTACTTGATCTGCGACAATACTTAAATAATCTTGGGCACGCACACGTCCGTGTAGAGGAATCAAAGGACCCAACAATGCCAAGAAAACATCCCCCAAACCATAATACTGCCGCCACCAGCTTGACATGTGGTATTGAGTATTGTCTCACAAATATCGGTTTGCTGCGATCCACAATGTAATCCGCGACAAAATCGTGTATGCCTGTGAGCTTTGTATGCCTTCTGCAAAGCAATCCGTATATTTAGCTGTCATTTCAATCATTCGTTGCCTAAGGTCGTTGTCCCAAGCCCCGACCAAAGTAGCTTCATTTGCTACTATTACCTCTTGGGTGCTTTCCCTTGCTTGTATCGTACCACCTAAAGAATGTATTTCTTTGTGTAAGTACCTGATCACCTCTCATAGATCTCATATTTGTCTCTGTAGGTCATCATTTATCGTCAGATTTCCTGCATTCTCTATTCTCGCTATTCTGTCAACTGCCTCTTCGAATGATTGTGGATTAATATATAGCCACAGTGTTGTGAAATGAGGTAGGAGGCCCTGCTGGAGTCTTTCCAACAGTAGTTGTTCTCTGGGTTTGATGTACCCCAGCTCCCCGATATCGACTTCTTCGTATTAAGCCAGTAACCGCGAGGCAAATGCTCTTACCGTTTCCCCACATATCTGTTGTGCGTTAAATAGTTCCTGAACTTTCCGTTCGCTATTGTGTTTACGAATGTTAAACAGTTTCATGAGTCTATTAACTAGAACGGAGTATTCTTTAATCTGCAAGATACCGGCTTCCTCAGCCTTGACTGCTGCCGACCCTTTCAGTTTCATGTGTACTATGAAAGGCAGTATTTCCGTTTCAGAATATCGATAAAGTCTTTAATTTGTATATTTTGATCTTCACCCGTGAATTCCGGGAAATATCTGATTTGAGCCATATCAAATTCCGTTTCTTCGGTATTTATTTTGCCCATGTTTTCCTGTGGAGCCATGTTTACCTTATACGCTGTATTAACTTCTGTACGTATCCAGTATATTCCACTTGTCGTCTCTTCTCAGATGTTCTAGTGGCAGCTCATGTGATACCCTATGCAAAATTAGTAATCTGTTTGAAAAATTTCCACCCAGGCACAGCAAGTGTGTTCACCGAGATACTAAGTATGGTATCCGGCGCTATACTACTGACTACTGGCTACTGGTCACAAGGCATCAGTGTGCCGATCCCTGCTTCACTCTTCAGGTGAAGTAGTTTTATCATATAACTAATTAATATTGTCAATGTAAAGAATGGGTGTCATTCAAATGTAAGATATAAATTATATCTTACAGCTCGTGATCGTATAGTCTGGTTCTTTATTGTGATCATAGAGCTTTAAAACCTGATATGATATTTACCCTAATCCCAGGAAGTGATCTTAATTATTATTCAAATTATTCCCTGGATATGCTTACCTGATACTCAATACTCTATCTGTTAGTCTTAAGGACCAAGTTTATAGTGCCTCTCCCTTTTCTTTTAATTAACCTCTTAATTTAAATATGCGATTACTTAAATGAGTAAAGTTAAGTATAGTATCAATTACTTTTATTTTTGATCAAATAAATAAGAATTAAATAATGGTTAATTAAGTTTAGTGGTATTAGTGATTGATAAAAAAATGATTCAAATGTGCTACACTTCAATATACTTGGTATTCAAATTACAATAAGGAATTAGTCCTATAATTCTTAAATTAGTTCTTGTATTTCCTAAGAACTTTAATTTAATTAAAGTCAATGGAAGTATCAAAATTATTTAAACTGAAATGTCATTCGTTAGAGTTTGCGTGCAAAATTAAGCACTTCTCTTAACTGTTAAGTTTGTGATGTTGCTGACCCGACTATAGTACAGTTTGTTAGACACGGGTGTGATTTTGATTCACAACACTTATCTGTAATTATAAGCTGTTCTTGTAGTTAGTCTCAGCTGCAATTTGTGTAATATGCAGGTTTATTTTGTTCCTCGAAGTGTTGTAGTATCTGGCTGACTGCTCCACCGACACTCGACAGTACTGGAAACGATTGCTGACGCTTTAACGGCCGTAGCTCTCCTACCCACAGCTCTTCCCGCTCAATATTGACATCTCACCCACGATGTCGTTTTACTCCATGGTCGTGCCTACGAGTTCGGACGTCACTACCCTCGCAGTTACTTGCATGCTGTCAATCGCTGTTGTTGTTGTCTGTTACATTGCAGTGGTAACACTCTATGTAATGTAGAGTTGCTGAGGTAGTCATATTCACTATTACAACTACCCTTGTGTCACACTAATTCTATTAGACATCAGTCTCTTTTGCTTTTCACAGCCACTCTCTCCTCTTGTCTCTCTCAGAGCAAAAAAAAAACGTTCGTCACCAGAATCAACCCAGGAGTCCTCCCCTCCCTTCTCTCTTGATTTCAGGTTGGCAGGAAAGTGTAGGCCTACAAGGGCTCAAACGAGGGCTATCTTATGAACAAAATGAACAAAAAGTAGATTACATGATTAATTTCCTTTTTTAGTCATAAAAATTAAATAAAAGATTAATATCATATACGAGGTACATAACACTAATAAAATTTCTGATAATTGAAAATTGGCCGTCTAAGCACATCACATATAATTCTGAATGATATGATTTGAATTTTAATGGAATTTAATTTCTTTTGACTAATAATCTAGATTACTTACATGCTTCTAAACAAACTGTTTAGAAGCATCGTGATGGGCCAATTGGTCCATCACACAGAAAACGAACACCACTGGTACGGAGTCCTTGTCACTTAGTGCCGGCTTCACGGACGTCCTCAAAATGTCACAGTAGTAGGGCGCATTTATGGTTGGACATTCTTCCAGAAAATCGACATGAATGATACCCTTAATGTCCCAGAATACAGTCGCCATCATTTTCGTTGCCAAAGGTGTCATCTTGAATTTCTTGGGTCGTGGTGAGTCAGTGTGTCGCCACTCCATGGTTGCATGCTTGCTTTTAGGAGTATGGTGATGATTCCATGTTTCGTCGGTGGTCACAACATGCTTTAGGAAGCTATCAGCCAAAGCTGCTGTTGACGACCTGTGATGCATATATGATCTGACCTCATGGTCATATTTTATTCCAAGCAAGGCTATGGTGAGCAAACAACAACGCTCTCCTTCACCAGTTTCTCGAAAATTCCGTGGAATAACCAATAGCGCTTTCGAAAATCAACCTCATCTAATTGTACAAGGTAGATAATCCTTTTTTTTTGGTTGGATTCTTCCTTTGCGAGGAATGAATTTGTTTAGAAAAAGACTGCATATCCTCCTCCATCAGGCCCGTTCTTAGGCATACGCTGACTACGCATCCGCGTAGGGCCCCGAACGTGAGGGGGCCCCCGTGAGGCGCCCTCGATCCCCCGGGTTTTTTTTTTAATTGGCACTGCAGCCGTCTGTGTCACTCACGTTACCTTCCTCATCCTGAAATTTATTATCCTGAGTTGAATTCGGAGGCAGGGGAAGGGAAGCAGCAGGGGGCGGGGCTTTGGGAAACAGTTCAAACTGGCTAAATTGTAGCATCGAACTACTCCGAGGGGGCGAAAAAGAGACGCAGGGAGATGACCTCGTAACGTAACAGGAAAACGTCTCCTTGGTCTAATTTCCACGCATTTTCGCAGAGCTTCCAGGGGGGGCGGAGCCCCCTGGACCCCCCGCGTAGGGCCGCATAACACCTAAGAACGGGCCTGCCTCCATGTTGTTTTTCTTTGGCTGGAGCGGCTGGAGATACAGTGCGCATGCCATCAGCCTAAGATTGACCATGGCCTGTGATAGATAAAGGCCTGCTCATTCATCTTCTCATTCAGTAGTAGCAAATGAAGTAGGTCGAGTTCGGCTATCCTGCATTCAAGCTACAAATGCCCTCAGGTGTCGCCAATAGGAACTACACAAATCAGGGGGTATAAAACTGCAGTTTTTTTGTTCTTTCAAAATGGTGACGAATGCCACCAGTTAGTTATCAAAGTGGCTGGTTTTGACAGTAGGACGGTAGTGTCGTGGTTGCGCATGTCATGAAATTTATTACGACATTAATCAAGATCAATGGAAAAATTATTATTCTCTCATTAATTAATTGCCAATGACGGTATAAATATTATTAAATCCTCATAGAAACTACATAACTGTAAGTGATGTCTGCTAATCTGGACTGATCAAGACTGGTGGTGACATCTGGCGACCAGGATTCCTGCCGGACTCAAAAATGTGCTTAGTTTCCACCTCGTGTATAGTAATATCTATCTCTATGGCACAGCAAAAATGACATTTAGAATCTATTTAGAACTTTAGCAAAAATGACATTTATGGAATTGGGATCTATTCTCAATGATTTACTCAATTTTATATTGTATTTTTATTAATATTAGGTTAATAAAATTTATAATTTATGTTCTAGTTTCCAATAGCGTATATTTCATACCTTCATTAAGTTATGAATGAAATTCAAGTTCTTATTGATGATCAAATAAAGGTAGATAATTTATTAATGAACAGAATATAAACTTAAATGTCGTTTAATAAAGAAGAATAAATTTCACGATTAATGTGTAATACTTTTATTTTGTAAGGTTTCATCGATTTCACATTCGTAGATAGACAAAGACAATATATGCTATTGATGGTTTAA
>JAHWFO010112659.1:72018-94825 GCA_023313115.1 Rhysida immarginata | reverse complement strand
CCTCTTCTATCATCTCCCAAAAAATCTGTACTCAATTCAAAAACACCTTGTATATTCGGGTTCTCAAAAACGGCTCTAAAGATTTCCACGAAAATCGGTATACAGGGTTTTTTGGGTACCAGGAATTCATTTCTATTGAACTATTAAATGAAACCTTATTTCATTGCACAAAAAATTGGCAAACAGGGGTTTTAACTAAGTCCGCTGCGTCGTTCTCGAGGGAAGCGAGCTCTCCCGACGGTAGTTCAAGCCTTCCCGCCTCCACGCTTATCAGATGAGAGGCCAGTTCCGCTAGCGAGCGAGGACAAGTGCAGCAACTTCAATAACTTGTTGTGAGGACTCTTTTTCGTTATACCAGCGTAATTTTGGTATATGCACGCGGCTTCGCGTTGCAGCGATAAATAGTAGGCCTGTTGGCTCTTTAGAAATTGCATTGTGTGCATTAGTCTTGGTTCAGGCTCATAGCATCCTGCGAAGCCTTAATGCGTTTAGAGAAGACTTCAGCGAAACTCACGTTCACGATTCCGAGGAACTACTCGTTATGCCCTGGGGGCTCTCGGCTTTATGCAACGAGAATTTGGGCGCCATTTATTGTTGAGGCTCTTTTCTACCTATATCTTAGGTATACTTTTAGTCTGTGTCTATTCTATAAGTTAGTCATAGTACCTGTTGTTGGTATTGTGAGGGGATCATCTCCAAGGACTGGATTCCCTGGGGTGATGGCTCGTCAGTCTCATAGAATTTTTATGTGATATCCGCCTTCAAGCTGGTAAAAGCATGGGCGTCCCTGGATCGTACTCCAGACTATATGCTATCCAAGCCCTGTGCGCCCTTGTGGCCGATTGGTTTAATAATTTGTAATAGAGCCACCCCGAGTGTGCTTCTAATCTATATGCATGTATATGAGCATAAGTGATAGCAGCTTTCTTGCATAGCTTAGGTATAGAAATATATAACTTGTTCTTCTAGTCGTTTATATAAGTTTTATCTCTTATTCCGCTCGAGTCTGGCTGTGGTCGTGTTGGAGGCTGTCGCTTACGATTAGCTATCAGCAAGCTCTTATTCTTGTAGTTTGCCTTAAGAGATTTAAATCGACTTTTTTGTATCCTACCTAAAGCTGTTTTCTTTATTTCCACTGCGCCAGCATACATGTACGTGACACTTTTCAGTGCGGGAGCCTGTGTTTCTTGTCAGCCTCGCGGTAGGGACGATTTCGGGATTATTATTGGTAGAAATATGATTAACAATACCCTACCATAGGTGATGTAACAATGTATGAGGTTTTCGCGCTCAGGCTTTGAGTGGAGTTGGTGCTGGACAGAAGGCCTGACCACAGAAACGTCATACACTGTTAATCATACAAAAGCGGCTATTGTTAATCGTACCGTATAGACGCGCTTTTACCGGCATGCCGGAAAATCTGAGGTTCACCAAATTTCCTGTCTCCTTTTTCTGGTTCCTAAACCGGCATGCCGGAAAAAAGTGAAGAGGGCCGCAAAATGTGAATATTTTTTCGATAATTATTAATTACATTGTGTTTATAAACAAAGTGTTGCGTTGCAAAGTAACGTTAAATTACGAAGTTTATTCTTGTTTAGGTCGAATGTAGGATGATTATATTAAAGGTTTATGGGCATATATAATATTTGCTGCGTTGATATGCAGCTTACAAATATTACAAATTTAGTCAAACAGAAGGAACATTCTGAAAATGAGAAAACAATGCTAAATACAATGAGAACACGCTTGACATATGCAAGCAATCCAAATACCACCAAACAAAACAAGAAAATGAAAATAAAAACAGGAAAAGTTATTCGTCATCTGAAACGATCAGTATCACTAATTTCGCAGTCTGTCAAGTTCCAGTCTGTCTTGTTGTCGTCATTTATATCAGTAGAAGGATTATTGGTAATTGCCCCAGAATTTAAATCATCCGCCATTGTCAAACTGAAGAAACAACAAGCGCCTACTAGTGAGGGTGAAACTCAATTTTCTGTCTCGAATTTTCCGGCATGCCGTATAAAACGGGGTTTTACGGCCCCCTGGTCGTCCTCGATAATATACGGCATGCCGGTCAAAGCGCGTCTATACGGTATTTCTATCAATAATAAGCCTTAAATTTGGCCGTTTGATGATGATGTAACGATGTATGACGTTTCTGTGGGCAGGCCTTCTGTCTAGGTGGTGTTGGTTTGATGGTCGTAGTCAGCAGGCTGTGCTTTTTTTACACACTATTATTTATCTTCATATTTTTGTGATTGTGCACAAATTTTGTAATCAATATTTTTGCCCACTTCCTGGCTACCAGCAGCTCTGTAACTTTCCCCAACGGCATTATTTCTATTTTAATAGTTAGTTTCACTAGTCTTACATTTTTTAAAGTAATTTAATTAAGTTTCATACCCATACAGTGTAATCATGATGTAACGACTGCCTGTGTTGTTGTTTATTATTATCCTTGTTAATTGTTGTATGTAACTTTTGTTAATTTGATTATCAATGCTAACAAAGTTGTTGATTATGAAATCTTTGTGGACAGGATTGTTTATGATTAGCCAGCGTAATATATTGTAAACGATTTACCGAGATACAGCAACATCTCCTAGAAAGAAACTCCGCACTGAAACGTCATAGGAGGGGTGTTTAAATTTGACCTGAACTTTAATTTTTATAAACTCCGATAACTACGAAAAATAAAAACTACACACACCAGTTATTTCTCAAAAAATTCTCCGTGCTTCTCTACACATTTTTCCAGCGATCTGGGAGCATTTTGATACCGGTTCGGTAGATATCTTCAGGCTGATGTCGAAACCACGTCAGGAAAGCCTTTTTCACTCCCTCTCAAGAGCTCTTTCTAGGTCCAAAAAGGTGATAGTCGCAAGGAAAGAGAACCGGGCTGTATGGAGAATACAGTAAGATGTTCTATTTGAGTTCCGTCAGTGTGTCCATAGTCAGTTTGGCTGTGTGTTGTCTGGCATTGTTTTGCAGAAAACAAACACCACTACTAAGGAGCCCTGGTCGATTTTTCCTTAGTGCTGGCTACAGGGACGACCTCAAAATGTGAGTGTAGTAGAGGGCATTTATGGTTCAACTTCTTCCAGAAAATCGACATGAGTGATACCCTTAATGTCCCAGAATACAGCCACCATCACTTTCGTTCCCAACGGAACCATCTTGAATTTCAGTCAGTGTGTCGCCCCTCCATGCTCGCACGCTTGCTTTCAGGAGTATGGTGATAAATCGGTGGTCTAATCGGTTGTCACAACACGCCTTACGAAGCTATCACCTTCCCTGTCATATCGCTGCAGCCGAATGAAACAGATTTCCACCCGGGTGGTGTTGTGATTCTCAGAGTTGCTTATGGACCCATATGTCACAGATCTTGTTGAATTTCAGCTTATCGTGGATGATGGTGCCACACTGCCAGTGCTGATGTTCAGTACTGAAGCCAATTCTCGATCAACAACTTTGTCTAATTTTTTTTTTTTTTTTTTTGGGGGGGGGGGGGGGGTGAAGTGAAAGAAAGTTGTCCTGTAACAAATTTCATCCTAGGCCATCTCATAAAAGGTAGAAGCCGAAGAAAGAGAGGAACTATTGGAACCCTGGAATGTTTCTGGATGAAGACATGGTAGGGAAATGAATCCGCCTGTTGTCCCTAATCACCTCATTTGTTCGTGCGATAATGCCATCTTTAACAGCAGTTGCTGGCCTTGCCTTATGAGGTTCATTGCTGGTGGATTCTCGCCCTCCTGCACACTTTTGATACCAAGCAAAGACGGATGATCGAGACAAACATGACTCGGTGAACTGTCTTTGAGGTCTCTGGTGGCCAAGCAATGTCACCGCGCAATAATAGGATACGCCCAGGAAACAATTTTGGGTACTTGAATGGAACTTTTGGGTACTGAAAATATAATCTGACCCGAGGTCAGGATGAGTGATTTTGTAATGTTTCTTTGTTTCTTCCACAGATGGCAGCAATGACAACCATGGCTACCCTCCTTACATCGTCGATGGTTGAAGAAAAGCGTTCTGTGGTGCAGTTCTTCTGGGCTGAAGGTAAAGCACCAATGGAATTCACGCGAGGATGAAGCTGGCGTATGGCGATGATGCCCTGTGCTGCTCCGCCATTGGGAATTGGTATCAGGAGTTCAAGGCTAGTCGCCTCTGTGTCAGGAAGAGGAGTGGCCCGAGCATCCTATGAGAATCCAATTTACAGATGACATAATCAGGAAGCAGCGCTGTTCAAATTTATCGTACAAATTTGGCATATCGTACTCCATGGTGTTCGATATTGTCCACGCAAAGTTGGGATACCGCAAAGTCAGCTGCGTGCTGGGTGCCGCGACAACTGAAGGACGAGCATGGTGTCTCTCGACCATTTGCTGCAATGCGAGTTGAAGCGAACGGCTCTCTTGAACAGCATTGTAACGGAAGATGAGTCCTGGGCATACCACTTCACTTTGGAGATGAACATATCAAAGCAGATAAACAGATGTCAATGGAGTAGAAACACCCGACCTTACCAGTTCGCAAGAAATTCCGCGTGAACCAGTCAGCAAGAAAGGTGATGTTCACTGTATTCTGGGACATGTTGAGGGGACTGTTGATGGATTTCATGGCTGCTGGTGGAATAGTCAACATAATATCCTACACTGTCTCGCTTACCAAGCTACACTGTGCCTTGTGTGATAAGCGACATAGTGACCACATCCGCTTCCTTCATGACAATGCAAGGCCACATGAGGCCATAGCGGTCAAGGAAAAAATCGCTAGGTATGACTGGGAAATCGTAGACCATTCGCCATACAGTCCAGATCTGGCTCCCTCGGATTATCACCTCTTTGGCCGATGAAGAAGGCATTGACTGCCTAGCACTTCTCATCTGATTGTGAAGTGCAACATGCTGTGCGGCAGTGTTACACCAGTAGCTGATGACGTTTTAGGCAGCTGGCATATCCAAATTTGTGTCACGGTAGGAAAAATGCTTTGCTATCCGTGGTGGTTATATAGAAAAATAAGTACTGCAAATCCTGCACACCTAATGTCGTCTTGCTTGACCATAAATTGTTGGAAAAAATTCGTGGAACCAGCATATTGATTTCTCCATGTACTAATTTTCTTTTGTTTTTTGGACATCCTAATTTTTTCCTGAGACCCTTTACAATCTTCTCTAATTACCTAACTACTTTGTATGAAGGTGCTCACTTTCTTTTTTAATTTTCAAATAATTTTCAAAAAATTACTGCCTTTTCTCAGTTGGCTATCCATGATCTGGTGAAGTTGTTGACAGGTGACTGAACTCACATAACTTGAGTTATTATTTAACCAATTTTGATTTATAATTTAACTTTTTGAGACTGTTCTGTTTACCTACAAGTGTAATTATGCCGAGCAACGCCAGGTCCTCTGCTAGTAACTTATAAACACTGCTGTCCACTACGAATGGTTTAATTTAAGTGGCTGACATGGATGAAACATTTTCCAACCCTGGAAATCTAGCAGGATTTGGGGACGTTCGTAGTTTAGCTACACAAATAAATCTTTCTGAAAAAGAGACATGTGAATGGCTACTTGTTTGCTAGTGACTTATACATTGCATACTTTGCGGCACTATTATCCACGCAATCGCATGACGTTTTTTCTCCATTCAAACAATTTCAAGTGGAATTGGTTGAACTGAGTAGCCTGCCAAAGTGGAACGATGGGTAAAAAATTTCTGCTTACCTGCATTGATATCTTCTCTCGATATGCCCGGGTTCCCTCTAAAACCGAAGACAGGGTTCGAGCTTCAGAAAGTCTTTCAAAAAATATACATAGATGGATGTGTTCCTCATAAAGTGAACAGAGAGAAAGGGAAAGTTTTTAAACAAAGTGACGACATTGTTTGCAAGCGTGGAGCAATTGAACTTGACATTGTTGGCCAATTGTAAAGAGTGAGAAACAATAGCAACTCCGAGATATGAATTTCGTTGGAAACCTTTGTTAATCTGGAGCATAGCATTTAAACAAGACTATTTTAAAGAACTCAACATTCATTTCCTTGCTAAAGAATCAGATTTGAAAGCTGCAATGGTTGAAAGATTTAATCGAACGCTAAAAACAAATATATTTAAGTTTTTTACATTTACCAATAAACGTGGATAGGGAATATGTGAATTGGACAAGTTCAACTAGGTGCTGGTCAAGTGGACAAAAGTCATCTGGAAAATAACCAAATGGGCGACAGAAAAAGTGAATGAAAACCAAGTGGATGTCAAAAAATTTTTATAATTTAAAAAAGAACTAAAAAAAAACAACTTTACTGTACCATCCAGTTTTTTTATAGATTCTTTCACCTTTTACACTTTGCCGCACGTTGATAACCTGAAATACACCTTTTATACTCTTATCGTAATGTCTCCGAGTTCTTCGCAATCTTCTATATATATAAAGAAGGATGTTTGTGGGTCTGTCTGTGGGTCTGTCTGTGGATCTGTTTTTTATACAAATCTACAGTTTTATTCCGATCTTGATGAAATTTCGCATACATGACCTTCAAAGCATGAGGAAGGTCACTGTCTACCTCAGATTTCGGAAAAATAATAAATATCGATAAAAAATCGATATTCATGGTTATGGCAAGGCATATTAATGAGAAATATCGCATGACCAACAATGCAAGACAAAGGTTTTGCAACAATGGTATCAACACGCAATTCACAAACACTCTGCACGGACCAACAATATATATCTCATGACCAACAATGCAAATAAAAGTTTGTGCAACAATAGGTATCAACAATGGTTTCAACACGCAATTCACCAATAACAATGAGCTCAAAATGATGATGCAATGATAAAGCAATCCTTTCCAAGAATTATAACAATGAACATAAAATGATGATGCAATATGGATAAGTTTCAATTTGTAACAATGCATAGAATTCCTGTTATTCAGGCTTTTCTTAGAAAAGAGAGTTCTTAGTACTTAACAATTTCTTGAAAATCTTTAAAAATGATCAGTAAATGGAGACAATGGAGAGTTAGCAGACTATTGAGAAAGAGTGGAAAGACGAGAGAGGAAGCACTCCTTTAGCTCCGTGATGTATTGAGCAAATGGGAAGCAAGTAAATAGAAGAATCCGCGACCGCTAGACTGCACAAAGTGATGAATGGCCAAATTTTGCTTCAACACATCGAGAGAAGAGTGGAAATTGCAACAACACTAAGTATACATCTGAGGTAAGATTACGTGAGTAAGTGGCATCCTTGGAGGTCCAGCCATTGTGAGCCTTTAAAAAGCTTTTTTTAGAATTTTCATTAAGAATTTTTACTGTATTAATTCTAAGCATTTTCATGTGTTTATTTTTAAGATATTGCAAAATTTAATTTAATTGTTTGAGATTGTTCTGTTTACATCCAAGTAATTATCCCGGGCAACGCCGGGTACCTTTGCTAGAATTCACGCAATTCACAAACGCTCTGCAAGAACCAACAATCAATATCTCATGACTAACAATGAAAGGAAAAGATTGTGCAAGTGTAATTATCCCGGGCAACGCCGGGTACCTCTTCTAGTCTTCTATATATATATAAAGAAGGATGTTTGTAGGTCTGTTTGTCTGTATGTTTTTATACAAATCTACAGTTTTATTCCGATCTTGATGAAATTTCGCATAAATGACCTTCAAAGCATGAGGAAGGTCACTGTCTACCTCAGATTTCGGAAAAATAATAATTATCGATAAAAAATCGATACTCATGGCTATGGCAGGGCATATTAATGAGAAATATCTCATGACCAACAATGCAAGGTAAAGTTTGTGCAACAATAGGTATCAACAATGCACCAACACGCAATGCACCAACACAAGGCAGGGATCAACAATCAATATCTCATGACTAACAATGAAAGGAAAAGTTTGTGCAAGTGTAATTATCCCGGGCAACGCCGGGTACCTCGTGCGTCTATAAAAAGCCTGAAGTCTGGATGTGATACACCAAAGCCTAATTGAAACGTTTGATGGCAGGCTTCAGCAAAATTGTGTGTTCTTTTCGAAAAGGAAAATAAACATACCTACAGTGTTCGACACTCCTTATAGTTAAATGACTAATGCAAAATAAATATTATCGTTTCAGATGAGGTTTGTAAGCAGAGAACTTTTCACATCAAGCTTACCGATTGGGCACATTTTATTTGTCAGTCATTGAACATTAGGAATTTATTTTATTGGAGAACTAAAAAAGTTATAAAAATTACTTAACACACCAGAGGTGGCGCGGGTGTGTCTAACAATTTATTTGAGACAACTTTTTGAAAGAATTTATTTTTAATATTCACCTATTAAATTCATGAATCTTTTTTATCTATCACTTAATTTACTTCATAATTAATGGAAAACTTCAAACATTTTTCAATATTATCTAAAAAGGCATTTTAAAAAGAAATTTAAACCCTTTTTATTTCCCTCAGGAACGCCATTTATAAAAATAAAATATTTTATAATTTGTATTTTGCACTATTTTTATCCTTCATACATATATACTTTTCTACATAAAAGAAAACAATTGTAACCAGTTGAGATTGAGCAAGCTTTCATTACAAAAAACAAACTTAAAAAATGTATGCGTAAATTAAATGTGAAATAGTATGAATGGGTAAATGTATCTGAAAGCATGAGTCGGTGAATGATATTGTGTGAACATGTTTGAGCGATGTACAAGATAGGGGTAAATAGCGATCAGACGCTGAGGGTAGGGGTGAACGGGATAATGGCAATAACCTAAGAACAAATCACCATATAATCAACAGTACATTCCCAAAATATACAATTTTTTTTATATAAAGAGTAACCATAAATTATTTGTACCATAAAAAGGTATACAGGGTATTTTGGAATTGAGTACAGATTTTTGGGAGATGATAGAAGCGGTCCTTAGAAATATTTTTTGTCATATGAACATGGGGTCCCCGCAGCTCCGTTTACTTACAATACTGCATTGAACAATCAAATGACACCGGGACGCAGTGTGTGTTGGTAGGCCCAGATTATTTTATTTTTAACAATTAACACAAGCAATCTACTGTAATAACCCGTAGATACCGAAGAAGAATTGGCGGCTCGTGTTGTCGCGGCAGCAGTTGACATCAGCGACCGTGCAAATCAACTGTTTCCACGCGTACATCAATCCATCATAAGGCGTTGCTAATAGTGCTATGAAGCAAATGGCGGTCATTTCGAACAATTACTGTAAAAGTCATACAGTAGATTGCTTGTGTTAATTGTTAAAAATAAAATAATCTAGGCCTACCAACGCCCACTGCGTCCCGGTGTCATTTGATTGTTCAATGCAGTATTGTAAGTAAACGGAGCTGCAAGGAACCCATGTTCATATGACAAAAAATACTTCTAAGGACCTCTTCTATCATCTCCCAAAAAATCTGTACTCAATTCAAAAACCCTGTATAACGTTATAACTACACTGCTGGCAAAAAAATGCAACACCTAGAAGGAATGGGTCGATTTATTTGAAATTTTGCACACATACAGCATTGGTGGCATACAGGAAATAATTCAAATTTCAAGAAAATATGTCCAGAAGAACGTTGTAGAGGGTGGCTCCCATGACCCAATAAACCATATTAGTAGGTCATATCACTGCCGCGAATTTGAATGCAGGCCTCGACTCTTGCAAGCATTTGGTCATAAAAATGCTGGATGTCGTCTTGGGATAGGTTTTTCCAAGCTTGCTGAACATGGTGGTGCAATTGTGGAATTGTCCCATGATGTTCCACACATGCTTAATTAATGACAAGTCTGGAGATTGTGTTGTGGGGATACCGACATCTCATTACAAAACAATTCGCGACAAACACAGCTCGTTCCGAAGAATTTGTGAGACTCACAGCTTATAATTAAAAGAATGTACCACAAATTTAAACAGATTAAAACAGAAGAAATCATGATTAAAACAGAAGAAATCCTAAAATCATGCATTTTTTTGTTAAAGCAATGAAAAAATCATTTTTACAACTTCAATTATACAATCAAAAAAGCAAATGTTAGATCATTTAAACCTTTTAGAATCTTATAATGTCTCCTTAATACGACTTGTCGCAGGAACAAATTGCCTGTCGCGAATTGTCTTGTAACGAAATGTCAGTGTTCTCATGCTGTGAGGCCTGCAAGATAGTGCATGAATGGGCGTTATCCTGCTGGAAAGACATGTTACCCTCCTGTTGCAAGAATGGCAGAAGAACAGATTTCATTATCTGCTTGATATCCCGAATGCTGTTCAATGTTTCATCCACAAATACCAAGAGTGGTCGCGAGTTGTAACTGATCGCACCCCACACCATTACGCCAGTGGTTGGACCTGTTGCCGTAGACGGATGCGCTGTGGAAAATGATGCTGTCTTGTTCTTCGCCACACACGTACACGTCCATCATTGTGTACAGACAGAATCTGTTTTCATCACTAAAGACCACAGACCTCCATTCGGCTCTCCATTCGGATCTTTCGCGGCTCCACTGCAACAGCGCAGCACAGTGTTCTTGCAGAAGGGGGGTCTGGCTAGAGGGATCCTTGCCCACAGTCCTGCAGCTAGTAAACGGTTAGCAATGATCCGTCTTGACAAAGCTGGTGCCACTCTGCTGTGGATGCCATATGGTTGCTCAAAGCTTCTCGAACGATTCGACGATCTTGGCTTGGGCCAGTAGTGCATGAGCATCCAGAACAAGCTCTACGTGAGTGCATTCCTTCCGTAAGCCACTGCTGACAACATAGAGCCACCACAAAAACATTACGACCGATCTGTGCTGTTATACGCTGATGAGACCATCCAGTCTTTCGAAGTCCCACAATACGACTTCTGTCAAACTCCGTGAGTTTTTGCACAGGAGCATGGCGGCATATGCGAGGCATTGCAGTTGTTGTCCCCACACCTGCAGTCAACTGTTCCAGTTTAATGCAAATGCCAAACTGACGATTTCATGCAAATCTGGTCGGAACTATTCTTCTCCAGGAGGGGCATGGGAGCCACTCTGCATAAAGTTCTTCTAGATGTATTGTTTTGTAATTTGAATCATTTCTTGTATGCCATCAATGCTACATGCGTGCAAAATTTCAAATAAATCGACCCGTTCCTTTTTTCCGTAGGTATTTTTTGCCAGCAGCCTTTAAATGCTATGTCGACATGGTCTGCAACTATGAAAAGAAAAACTCTCAAAGATTTTAGCTGCTCTCATTACACGAATGATCGCAGCATGCAATGCGGTATTTCACTATAAACAAAATGGCGACTCCTGACCGGAAAGAATTAAAATTTCCGATTAAAATTCAACGAAGTTACCATGCAGACCCACATGATAAGAGATCATTAAATCGCTGTATAAAACAAGTTCAAGCAACAGGTTGGCCAGAAGGGCGCGGATAGGCCATCAACATCGAATGAAAGCGTTGCAAAAATGACAGAAGCGTTCATCCGCAATACCCGGTCATTTGGCCGACGGACACTTGGCCGAACGGACATTCTACCGAACGGATGTTGCAAACCGAACGGACATTTGACCGAACGGACATTTCTCCGACGGACATTTGACAAAACGGAAATTTAACCGACGGAGAAATGCCTGCATTTCACCGACATTTGGACATTCGACGTAAAGAGATGTTTTCGGCAATATAATTCATTTAATGGAAAAACATATTTAAAGGAGGTTATTTCGTATAACAAATCTTATGAGACAAATCTGTTTAATTCTTTCTACTAAGCAAGCATATTGTATGGACCTATAAAATTATTCTTTTTTGTATGTATTTTTAAATAAATGTTTGTTTTCATATCGTTAGGTAGGTTAAGATGGGAACCGAACAAAATGCAACTCAGGGTCTTGCATTATTTAATAATATCAAGTCTTTTCTTGTATGTCTTTTTAAATGAATATTTTACTTCTATAGAATGAGATACTCATTAATGATGGGCAATATGTGATATTAGTATCGTGGTATTAAAAGTTTATTCCATACACATCAGGTTTCTGTCTTGCTTTATGAGGAGACATAAAAATTCCAATATCGGATAGTATCAAATGCGAAAATTCTGACAGTATCGATGACTCTAAAAATAATCGATAGCGATTTTTTGGTTCTTAGTCGATTAAAAGAGTCCAATAATTCCAACTCGATATAGTCGTAACTATATCGGATTTTTTATTCGATTATTTCGATTCATTCCGGCATTTTTATTTTTCGTTATTAAACCAATACGAAAGCTCATCCTCGGGAAAAGTCAGGGAATTTTACAAAATATCAGAGAATTTTACAAAGTCAGGAAAAAATGAGAAATTGGAACGAAAAATTTGAAGAATGTCAATGATATTCTATCAAAGTAGATTTTTTTCTCTGTGCTGGTGACCAGGGAAAATTACGTGATCAACCGGGAAAAGCACGGAAATTTATGAAATCGTTTTGCTAGACACCCTGTTAATTTCTTTAAAAAATTAGTCGTGTTGTGTGATTTAGTCGAATAAATTTCCAAGCCATTCAAATAAAATCGCCGATAACTAACATTTTATTCCATTAGTCTATTCGACTAACGGCAAATGAATATCGCACATCCCTAATCGCCCATCACTAATACCCACCATGAATTTCATTAGGTTAGGTTGGTAAAGAGATGGCTTTCTATACGGTCCACGTTTTCGGCAGTGAAATCCCATTGATGTTTTAAATTTCATAATTACACCATGCACTATATATGTCAGATATTCGGGTAGAGTGTCCATATTATTGAAAACTCTGAAAATGTACTCTACAGTGAAAAATGTCAGAAATACTCAACCCATTAACAGTTGATTTCCATATTTGATACTATCCGATTAAGAATTTTTATATCCCCTCATAAAGCAGAACAGAATTTAATGATGTGTATGAATAAATTTTTAATACACGATACTGGTATCAAATATCGCCCATCACTAATTAGTATCTCATTCTATAGAAGTAAAATATTCATTTAAAAAGACATGCAGGAAAAGAATTGATATTATTTAATAATACAAGACCCTAAGTTGCATTTTGTCCGGTTCCCATCTTAACCTACCTAACGTTATGAAAACAAACATTTATTTAAAAATACATACAAAAAAGAATAATTTTATAGATACCAAACAACATGCTTGCTCCTGAAAACATTTTGTTTTTTGCATCTGATATTAGAAATTTTATGTCTCCTCATAAAGCAGGACAGAAAACTGATGAGTATGGAATGAACTTTTAATACCACGATACTAATACAAATATTGCCCATTACTAATGAGTATCTCATTTTATAGAATTAAAATATTCATTTAAAAAGGCATCTAAGAAAAGACTTGATATTATTAAATAATACAAGACCCTGAGTTGCATTTTGTCCGGTTCCCATCTTAACCTACCTACCGATATGAAAACAAACATTTATTTAAAAAGACATACAAAAAAGAATAATTTTATAGGTCCATACAATATGCTTGCTTATTAGAAAGAATTAAACAGATTTGTCTCATAAGATTCGTTATACGAAATAACCTCCTTTAAACATTTTTTTCCATTAAATGAATTATATTGCCGAAAACATCTCTTTACGTCGAATGTCCAAATGTCGGTGAAATGCAGGCATTTCTCCGTTGGTGAAATGTCCGTTCGGTGTAATGTCCGTTCGGTCGAATGTCGTTCGGCCAAATGTCCGTCGGTCAAGTGTCCGTCGGTCAAATGTCCGGGTACTTCATCCGCAGCCCAGAAAAATCAATGCTTATACCGGGTGTTTCAAAAATAACCGGTATACCGGTGTATTTGAAAATTCAGTAAAAACTAAACGGGCAGCGATAGAAATACACCGTTTGTAATTTCGAAAGTTTATCTGCCTGAAAATTTACCGTTGTCCCAAGCATATTGCAACACACGGTGTATTTCTATCGCTGCCCGTTTGATTTTTCAAATATACCGGCCACTTTTGAAACATCCGGTATGTTACGTTAGGTTTTATCTCTAAAATTTCCAAATGGTACTTTTAACCCGAGGTAATGAATACAGCCATAAACGTTTCTGTTTTCATTATTGCAAACCGCGTAGAGACAGCTTTTCTAGATATAACGTTTCTTATAATATCAATAATTTATGCACACTCTGTATAACAGCGCGAGGTGTGCACTTCAAATGTTTTACACCATAATTTACTTATGGTTTTTGTGTAAAACGAGAAAATGTGGATATGGTATACTGATAGTTATCCCCCCAAGTGATGGGTATAGGTAATCATAACGCATGTAAATAAAAAATAATACTCAAATAAAATAATTTCTAAATTCTAAATGCACAAAGTCGGCTAGATAATAAATTTAAATTCACTAGAATGAAATATTACTTAAGCAATTAAAAAAAAAAAACAAAAACGAAAACCTACTCCAGGTACCGAAAGTGCAATGAAGGGGTCACTACAAATTCACACAGGAAACGTGTTGCACACAAATTCATCTGCTCTAACCTATCTAGAGCTTTAGAGCAGAGTTAAATTATGCGGTTAATGAACATTGTATATGCAGACTTAGATACATCATAGTACAATTTATGGTAATAAACATTGTATTTGCCAGTGAAAAGCAGTCATGTAGGGTAATACCTGCATGCCAATTCCAAGCCCGGATAAATAGGGAGGGCTGGGGAAAGATCCGGCGACCTACCCTTGAAAATTCGCCTAAAAAATTCTGTGGAAGGCTCTCAAGTGTATCATCAGATATCATGGCGAAATCTATCTCATAGAATCGCCAAGAGTCAAAGACTGCCACGTGGATTAAGCAGAGTCAGAGACAAGAGAAGAGAACGATATTATAGTAAAAGAAAAATATTTTTATTTATTTTCAAAAATTGTTTTTTTTTTTGAAATGTAAAGCGATGAATTTTCAAAGCTTTTGAAAATCCATTAATCAATAAAGTTTTTGGCAGTGGAAGTTCTTTTAAAATTATAATGCAAATAAATAGCTTCATAGATCAAAGTTATTTATCATAGCTACAAAGTTCATAGATCAGGTAAGTAAACGTTCGTTAATGCTCAAACAAAGACGTAAGTTCATGGAATGACGTAAGCCCAGGTATGTCGTCCGATCGAAGACTTCTGCTGCTGGATGAAGGATGGGTCCCCTTGCCGTCTCTAGTTAACAAGTCCCCGACTTGGCAAGACGAACAAGGGAAGGATCCTGAAGATTAGCTAGATCCAAGTCTTGGAACGTCTTGGTTGATGCAAACTCGAAGAGAGCTGTCGATATCGGGTAGCTGAACCTAGTGAAGCTCGCTGAGTGATGAGCAAAAGCTGACCGATGAATTGATATCGCAGAGAACTCGACGAGTTGCTTTCTATTGGCAGAAGAGCAGACGAATAAATAGATGCTGCGATGATGTAGCTGATGTCGTTGTTAAAGCAGATGACCTTCACCAAACACACGGGAAGCGACGAAACGTAAATACAAACACCAATAGCACATTCTAATGAAAAAGGGTTATGATCATAGCACACTTTCGTTTCATGAAACACCACCTGCATTTAAACATTCACCTTGATAAACACTTATCTTATGCAAGACACACATCGCATGGTGACTGTCGAATGCCTTGCTAGGTACTTCGTAACGCTATCAGCAAAAATTAAAAGCACTGAATTTCGTTCGCCGATTCTCAAAATATCGTGAAGCACAATCTTTAACAAACACAATTACTTTTGTCGTAATCAATTAACATAAACAGAGGTTAATATCTAACCATTTTAATGAAGCAGACACACACACTTCAATTATAGCACTAAATTATAACGGATCTTGCACAGACGAAATGATGAGCTACATGACGACGCTACGTTGTCGATTTCCTCCGTAACTCGTTTCGTACAGCGTCCGCTGAATATTTAGTTCGTTAACGGAAAATAACGTTTAGAGGCTTTCGCACGAATCCTCCAAATCCGCTGTCAATATAATCTTTTAATGACCGCGGGAAGATTCCAATAACATTCTCTCCCTCGTGCCAATTAATTGCTTCGTAGGCGAAGAGAATGCTATTCAGTTCTGTTTGCACTTTAGGTACAGTTGCTACCAAAAAAATTTGCACTTACCGCATCGTGACAAATGGAGCGTGTTTAATTTTTGCGCCGCCAGGTGCGCAAGATTTTGGAATTACCCTCTTGCCAACAGTGAACTCCATGCAAGCAGTTTGTATAGAGTTCACTGCTTGCCAAAGGTAGATTCCGTAGTATTCCGGCTTTTAGTGACAACGCACCGTTGAATCATGGGAATAAGTTTATTTGAAATAATTCTTTGATGAGGAAGCGGTCTGTGCTGGAGTGTTTCTACTACAAAGCAGATGCGGGATGCTCTGGTAACTGGTAATAGCCACTAACCATCATTAACCGTTCTACCCTGTATAAGTGAGTGCATGCAAATAAAACGTGAAACCAAAAATCAGAATATACGTACATGTAGCCAGTATATAAATTGTAAAAATTATAAAAATTTCTAGGGTCCATCAGTTAAAGTAGCCAAACTACCTATTCCATTTATGTTGTCTTTGAAATTTGAAATCACATATCGCTTACATGTGATTCGTGTTATCTTGCCCATTTCTTCAGTTGGCAAATGTACACATAAACGACAGATGCATTGTTTCTGCTGATACTTTTGACCATGTGATATGTTCTATTTCATACTATTGATGCAATCTGACTGTCATTTGTTCAGTTGATAAATTGTACTTCAGTCCTTTATGGTTTAGGTTGTTAAATTTATACACCATATGGAATTATGATTGATTACTGCAGTTCATATCATCAGGTTGAAAGGCATATCTTCGTAACGATTGGTCCAATTTTGAAAATATTGAAAATTTCTATTATTATTATTGAGTCTAGTATATGCACATACACTGAACGACCAATTTTTTACAGACACCTCTCATGGATCGGCCTGCCAGTGACACCCAAACATCCAGTGTTTAAAAGGGATGCATTGGATCACAAGTTGCAGTTAGCAGCAGGAGTGGACTAAATATGGATAAAATCAAGGATTTGACCGATTTTGAACGAGGCATGATCGTTGGAGCTCGACGGGCTCAGTTGAGCATTTCGCAAACCGCGAACCTCCTCGTGTTTTTCCGTGAATGGCAGTTATGCCAAAAAACAACCTCCAACAAACACAACTCCAGACAAAACAGGGTCGTGGATGAACGAGGACAACGACGACTGGCATGAATCATCCACAGCAACAGGACTGGGACAGCCCAACAAATTGCAGCGCAGTTCAATGATGGAGCATCCCAACTCATTTCGGAGCACACGATGCGGCTCACCTTGCACCGAGCTGGATTTAACAACAGGCAGCCAGTATGGATATCGTCGCTGTCACTGCAAAATAAGAAAGCGCGCCTGCTATGGGAAAACAGGCATTGCCACTAGGCACTGAATGAGTGGAATATGGTCGCCTGGTCCGCCGAAT
Source organism: Rhysida immarginata (assembly GCA_023313115.1). Lineage (NCBI taxonomy): Eukaryota > Metazoa > Arthropoda > Chilopoda > Scolopendromorpha > Scolopendridae > Rhysida > Rhysida immarginata. Next base: position 77,322 of record JAHWFO010112659.1, on the reverse strand, counting down.
CGCGGTTTCTACTTCACCATGCGGACAGCAGACTGCGCATCTGGGGCAGACAGCACGAGGCCATGGACCCATCCTGTCAGCAGACAACCGTACAGGCGGGTGGAGGAGGAGTGTTGGTCTGGGGTGTCTTCTCTTGGGACATTGGGTCCTCTGATATCCGTAGCACATCCCTGAATGCCGATCAGGTGCACCCGTTCGTGATGACTGACATTGTTCATGATTGACAGTTTCAGCAGGACAATGCTCCCTGTCACTGTGCTCGAATGGTCTAGGGACTGGTTTGAGGAACATGACGCGGACTTCCACCTGCTTCAGTGGCCAGCTCGATCGCCCGATCTCAACCCGATCGAGCATTTATGGGATGAAGTGGAGAGAATCATCAGATGCCTTCCCACATTGCCGTCCAACCTGCACCAATTACGGGATTCCTCCGCAAGAGTTTCAACACCTAGTTGAATCCATGCCAGCACGTATTCAGGCAGTTCTCGCCGCTAAAGGAGGCGCAACACGCTATTAGCGGGGTGTCTCTAATAAATTGGTCGTTCAGTCAATATACGTTCTATTGATATAGGATGCTATATAAGGAAATATTGAATATCGATAGTATCCGTAATACATTGAATTTTTGTGTACTATTAAACTGTTTTTGGTTCCATTTTGCTATGATTAAAAATTTTGGAAAGTATGTTTTTGACCGGTATCTCGAAAACTATTGGTCAACCAAAAATTTATATGCGATATTCGTAATCAACGATGGAAGACGCATTCATTTCATATATCATATCTCTCACCATAAAAAAGTGCAGACAGACGGTAATATGGAATTCAGTAAACAACTTTTTAACTTCTTTGAATATAAGAAGAACTGTGCCGTGGCCCATATATGACAGAAATATATATGATTGAGTAAATCAGATTTTAAGTGAGCATATTTGAGTGACATACATAAGTGGATGTACACTGTATGAATTTTTACTGTATTAATTCTAAGCGTTTTCATGTGTTTATTTTTAAGATATTGCAAAATTTAATCAAAAAAACAAAGAGCCCGAGCCAGGCTGGGGTTATCACGTAGCTTATTTGGTAGCATAGCAGTTCCAAACATTTCATAAAAATACATTTTGTCTATATTCTGTGTGAATGTGAATGTTTTGGAAACTCTGCAGCTAAAACAGAAGGCTATGTGGGCATTGCAAACATCTGAACAACTGAAGTTATAATTTAACTTTTGGAAATTGTTCTGTTTACCTACAAGTATAATTATCCCGGGCAACATCGGGTCCTCTGCTAGTAATGTATCGGGTCGACTTATGAAAATAAGGTCCTCGAAGAGCTATCACAATTTGTTAAATTAATTATTATTTTGTTTGTTGCGTATTGCTTTGTAAGAGGTTGTGGCCTGCTTACAGCATTGTATGTTTACATTATTTATAAGTTGCCTTAAGTATTGTTATATGCCTCTATTGTTAAAAGTTTGGATTTTAAGCTTGGCTTCTGAGAAAATGAGCAGGGGATGATTAACGATTGTTGGAAATATCGAATTCGTTTTTTTAAATACTGGAAGGGAAGCAAGGAGGAGGGCTTCTTTTTAGAGATAAATGTCGAGATAGAACGCATCAAAGTAAAGGTACACCTTAGTTGGTTATTGCCGAGGGATGGAAAGTTCAGCTCCATGATATTCACAACAGTATGGATTATGCCAAAACGTCTGTGAATATTTAAAATAATTCTCCTGGAAGATATATTTCGGCTGACAAAGAAATGTATGACATTGTTTTGACGGAATTTTTCGGAACATAAGACAGTGGACTATGCTTATGAAAGTTAAGTAAAATATATATCTTGGATTGTTAAGCTGAAACTATCGTTAAAGAGCCTTTCATTGCGTGTTGGGTGAAAAGGACCAAAGAATTTACACTTTCTCTATTGCTTACTGACCTAATTTAATGTTAGATTGCATTATTGTCGATACAGTGTTTCTTTCAAACCTTTACGGAATTTTCAATATGGGACCTGTAGAAATGCTATGACATTGCTTAGATCGCACACTGTTGATGCAGTTGATGGACGTCTGTTCATAGTTCTCCAAAGATAACCTGCTAGAACGCCTTTTCTCTGGATTTGGTAACACTGCTCAAATTTTAATTTTCAGGCATGTTATTGTGGGCTATTGGATGCTGAACATCGGATATCAGGAGGGCGGGGAGTTAGGTGTATCGTTTTCTCTTAAACAAAGCCAAGAAATATCAGTCACGGCATCTTTATGTAAAATACATTTCATTCTAAGAGCCAATAAAATGCAAAGTATAATACTTTATCCGGATTGAACTTATTTCTATGTTCGTATCGGATCTGGGATCGTATCCTGGTTGTCCTCATTTTCGGGTGAAAGTAAAAAACCCATGGGGCCAAAGTCGCAGTGTATCTTGGTGAGACTGGCAATACCATACGTGCCAGATTTGCCGGACATAAATTCGACATCCTTAGCATTGCTGACACCCCGGTCGCTAAACACTTTAATTCCCGGCTAGTTTCGCCATTTATTCCCGGCTTTATCAAGGATACACACAAGAGGACATAAGCTTTTATATACAGAAAATATGGTATAGAATGAGAACATGATTGGATGAAGAAATAACAAATAGTAAATAAATAAATTATACAAATGAAGTTATCACAGAGTGTCTAAATTATGACCCCCTACCTAATAACTAGAATAGCCTCCTTTTACAAGCAAAACAGCAGCTAGGCGACAGGGCATGGACTCAATGAGTGCTCGAAAAGTGGCAACAGGAATCTGTGTCCATGCGAGCAGCAGAGCATCACGTAACTCATGAAGATTTCAGGGTGGTGGGTCTCGCTGCCTGACATGTTGATCCAGATGTTCCATTGAGATCTTGGGAGTTTGGAGATCAGGGTAGTAAGTGGAACTCATCCTCATGCTCCTCGAATCATGCAAGACAAATTTGGGCTACATGGCATTATCCTGTGGAAAGATGCCATCATTTGCAAGATACCCAGTTGCCATGTAGGGATGCACCAGGTCGGCAACGATGGATAACTATACATAGTTGTTGACAGTACCTTCCAAAGGAAATATGGTTGCATAACATGTCACGAAAATATGCCCCAGACCATTACTGCCTCCTCCAACTTGTTGTCACTCAACAATGGTTTCGGGTAGTTTGTTTTTGGATGTCTCCTGGCTGATATGCCAGCGCCCATCAATACGATGCAGTAGAAAACGCGACTATTCAGAAAATGCAACCTTATTCCACTGGTCTAGAGTCCAAGGTTTATACTGCAATGCAAACGAACGTCGTTTCTTGCGATGCACACTTGACAACATGGGCGCTGGAACCAGCCACCTGCTGTGGAGGCCAAGACGCATCAATGTGCTTTGCACAGTTGTTTTCGATAGCTGTCTGGTGCATTCCTTGTGCATTTGGGCTGTCGATGTATTTGCAAGCGCACTCACCCCAGTCATTAAACGGACCATAGTCCCCTACAGTTTGCACGGCTATAATGAACATCTTGTCCATTCTTCCATTCATTGTACACCTTCACTACGGCAATAGGCGAACAGTTCACGAAAGCTGCGGTTTCCGAAATGCTACTGCCATTTGCACTGTACCGATGATCATACTGTTTTCAAGGTCTCTTATGTTGCGTTCTTTTCCCATGACAGCGAATATTGCTGTACGAACTGTTCCTCTGAAACCACTTCATATATTTTCCAACAGGCAGGTTATCCACCCTCCCTGTGAATGGGCACAACTGTATTTACATAAACCTATGTGGCGGTTATAATTTAGTGACACAACCCTGTACTGTTTATGTTGTAAAAGTTGATAAATTTTACATCATTGCACTAGGATTTACTGCTTTATACTTAAACGCCATATTGAATAATGATTTAATACTGCAGTTCATATGATCCAGTTGAGAAGTTATATCTCTGTAACGTTTGTTCCAATTTTGAAACACTTTCAAATTTATATTTATTGTAAAGTCTAGTATATGCACATATACAAATCTCCTCAGTATCGGCTGCCATATATATGCAATGAGTGGCCAAAAAATTAGATACCTCCTCTAATAACGAGTTGGTCCACTTTTAGCTCTGATACTCTTCTTGGCACGGACTCAACCAAGATACTGATACCATTGCTAAGGATTGTTGGGCCATGCTGACATAATGGCAGCTCCAAGTTGGGTCAGATTAGATGTTGTTGTTTCCAAGCGTTGATGTGCTCAATAGGATTGAGCTGGCCATGAAAGCAGAACTCTGATTGATGTTCCTCAATCCAATTTGTAACCAATCAAGCATGGTGGCAAGGTGCATTGTACTGCTAAAATTAACCATCTCCAGAATGGAACATCATAGCCATAGACGTGTGCACGTGATCGGCAACGACGTTGAATTAAGAAGCTGTGCTGTTCAGAGTTGTGTCCACAGTTATCAAGGGACCTAGAGTACTCCAGGAAAACATTCCCCACACCTTAATTCCACTGTCACCAGCCTGAACAGTTGTCATTCGGCAGGAGGGGTCCATGAATTCTGTTGTTTTCACCATAATTTGATCCTGCCATCTTCATGATGGAGCAGGAAACGAGATTCATGGGACCGGGTTACTTTTTTTCCACTCCTCAAGTGACCAATTACGTCATTCCTCGGCCCACAACAGGCGCCTTTTTCTATTGTTCTGTGATAACGAAGGCACTATTGATGGTCTCCTGCTGCTAAAACCCATCCTTTGCAAAATCTGTCTTGTTGTGTGTTTGGATATGCTTTGTAATGCACCTTCATTGAATTCAGCTGTAAATTGTCGTGTTGTTGCCCTTCTGTTGTTGCGGACTATGCGTGCTACCTCTCAGCATATACCTTATCGCTTGAAGTTATTTTTTTCTCAACTGCTACTCTCTAAACACCCGAGATACTATTAGTTGAGAAAATCATAACAGTCGTCGTTTTAGAGATGGTGGCACCAGCTCTTCTTGCACCGACAACCATCCCTCTTTCAAACTCACTTAAATCTTTCATCTTACCCATTTTGACATTAACTTCCGTGATAAGTATCTCGTCCGAAGCTGAGCATTCCTTATATAAGCAGCACTGTCATTACATCACTCTATGTCACTTTCAGACAGGTTTATTTTAAAATAAGGGGTGTCTCTAATTTTTTATTAACTCATTGTAGATCTTGAATATGGATTATCAATAAAATCTTGTAAACATTCCAAGGAGGGGCTTTAGCAGTGAAGCAGAAATACATTTATACATTTATTAAAAAGAAATTGGGG
>JAHWFO010112659.1:13215-50647 GCA_023313115.1 Rhysida immarginata | reverse complement strand
CTCCATCCATTTTAGTAAATAATCTTTGTCAGAACTGTTTTTCACCCTCGATCGAAATGCCCATGTGATCGCCAATATATATCCACGGGGTCGTCTGTGGCGCAGCTTCATAATAGCCAAGCAGTTTCAACCACAGAGCTGGCGCAATCGATGTGCTTTGCACAAGGGCAGGTAACATATCTATGTTTACTGGTTAAAAAAAAAAAAACAACCCAACTCTTGTTTTTAGCTTTTGGTTAAATCTATAAACCATCGTATTTTTCACTTAGAAATGAATTTTGAGTTCTTTAAAATAGTCTTGAACATATTTATTAAAAAAAAACCATCCCTCTATCACTGTCCATTGTAGAAAATATTCACTACCAATCTGTGAATATTTTTTGAAAATCTTCCTGAACCTCGTTGTTAAAGGCACAATGCAAGCATATCAAAAGAACACATTGATTCAGGTAAGAAGAAATTCACACCCATCGTTCTGCTTTGAGAGGCTACTCAGGTAAACCAAGTCCAGTTGAAATTTTTAAAATGGAGATAAAATCCACATGAGATAGTACTGTCAAACAGGTTTATGCAGTGTATAAATTGGTACACCACGTAGCCATTCTTGTGTCTCCTTTTCAAATAACTTGTTTCTGTAGCTAAACTACGAACGCCACTAAATCCTGCTGGATTTTCAGGATTGGAAAATGCTTCATCCATATCAAACAGTTAATTTAATCCATTCTTAATGGGCAGCAGTATTTATAAGTTATGCAAGTTCAATAACCTGTCAACAACTTCACCAGGTCATGGTTGGCCACACCATTGTCAACTGAGACAAGGCAGTATTTTTGAAAAATAATATGAAAGTTAAAAACAAAGTGAGGACCTTCAACAACGTACTTAATTAAAGAAACATGCAATTGTCTCAGAAAGTATTCGGGTATCCAAAAAACAAAGCAAAATTAGTAATTAGGCAAAAAAAACACATTGCAATGGCCCAGTACATCTGAGTGAGGGCAAAATAAGTAGTATGTAAGCGGGGAGACTTGTAAACAGTATTGGAAAAATCTAAACACTCAAGACCCATTTTGCTATGAGAATCTACGGCAAACCCAAAACTGGTGCAGGTGTTATTGGATTAAACTAACCTAACGTAACCTACCCTCTAATTTTAAAATGGTGACCAAAACAAAATGACAAACAAATTTAGAATTGACATCCATCCAAAATCAAAATTAAATTTCTAAACGCCGAAATTAATTAAAACCACACCCAATAAATTAAAACCACACAAGAGGGGATGGAACCAATTAATTAACTTACTTACTTACTTACTTACTTTTCAAACCCGCTTATCCGTTAGGGTCGCGGGGGCAGCAGCCCTATGGAGGATCTCCAGCGATCGCGATCTTCCGCCATCAGGCGCATGTCCTCCCTGGTAATATCCAAGCGACTCGAACCCAGATTCTCCAGGTAGTCTAGCCACCTGGTTCTAGGCCGACCCCTTGGTCTCTTACCCACCGGCTTGGAAAATAACAACTGCCTAGGAAGACTAGTTTGCGGCATCCGTATCACGTGGCCATACCAGCGCAACTGAGATCTCTCAATGCGGAGAAGTAGCGGCTCAACACCTAAAGATTCCCTTATTGTGCTGCTGTACACTCTATCTAGTAGGGTAACACCTGCCACACCTCTCAGGAATCTCATTTCGGCCGCTTGTACCCGCGATCGCACTCTTTCGGTCATTACCCAAGCCTCATGACCATAGGTGAGAATGGGGACAAAGATAGATTTGAAGACGGAGAGCTTGGCTTTGTTACCCAGCTCTCGTTTCGTTACCACGGATCGCCACAGTTCACGTCTGACACAGCTTGCTGCACCGATTCGAGCATCCAATTCTTTCTCCTGCCGTCCATCACTCGTGAATGCAATCCCGAGATACTTGAACTTCTCCACTTGTCTCAATGAGGCTCCCCTAACATGGAGAGCGCACTGAGCAGGCTGTCTTGAAAGAACCAGAGCTTCGGTTTTAGCCACACTGATCTTCATCCCAGCTTCTTCACATTTGGCTGCAAACCGGTCTAGTGCATGCTGAAGGTTCGTGCGAGAAGACCCAAGCAGGACAAGGTCGTCCGCAAAGAGCAACCTCTCCACCAGGCAGTCGCCCACACAAACACGCTCATCGCCTCGGCTGCCCCTGTCTATCCAGTCCATAAAAATAATGAACAAGATGGGCGACAGTGCGCACCCTTGGCGGAGTCCAACACCCACGGTGAACGGTCTTGACTTAATGCCATTTATCCGGACACACATCTCAGAGCTTTCGTACAGAGACATGATAGCAACCAGTAATTGCCCATCCACTCCATACTCTTGCAACACTTGCCAGAGCTTCTCCCGGGGAACCCTGTCATATGCTTTTTCGAGGTCCACAAAGCAAGCGTAGACCTTTTTTGCATACTCCCAGGATTTCTCAAAGATTTGCCTTAGAGCAAAGATGTGATCCGTCGTGCTTCGGCTAGGTCGGAAACCACACTGCTCCCCCGACAGTTTGGAGTCGACTATTTCCCGACTTCTCTTCTCCAGACACTTAGCGTACACTTTCCCAGGAATGCTGAGCAAAGAGATGCCTCGATAGTTGTTGCAATCTCTCTGATCTCCCTTTTTGAAGATAGGGATCACAATTCCTGTCTGCCATTGCTTAGGGGCCTGTCCAGATATCCAAGCAACCTGACACACTCGAGTCAGCCACAGGATACCATCCTGATTTAAGGCCTTTAACATCTCGGACCGGATTTCATCATCACCTGCAGCTTTGCCAGTCTTCAGGGACTTAATTGCCCATCTGACTTCTGTTTCAGTGATACTACCGTGACTATTCTCCGCTCCAAGGTGCACCTCGTATGCCTCAGTTGTTGTTGTCACCGGATTAAGAAGAGATGCAAAGTATTCCTTCCACCTATGCAATACGCTCTCCTCCGTTTTCAGAAGCCTCCCATCTGAACTCTTAATAGTTTGTGATGAAAGAGACTTCTTTCCACGGAGGCGGCGCACGGTCTGCCAGAACACCTTGTTTGCCGAACCATAGTCTGCCTCCAATTTCTCCCCGAACTTCTCCCAGGCCTTGGCTTTAGCTGTTGATACTGTCTTTGCTGCTGCTTTTCGCGCCTCAGTGTACCGCACTCGAATCGAAGTTGACTTATTTGCAAGCCATAGCAAATAAGCTTCCTTCTTTGCCTTGACAGCTTCTTGGACTTCACCGTTCCACCATGCAGTCCTTTTCTCACCGCCCTGCGCCACACTCAGCCGCTTACGACCACAGCACAAAGCAGCCGAAGTAATCACAGCAGTTTTAAACAACTGCCACTCCTCTTCAACAGTACCACGATCACTGGGTAGTTCTTTGAAACTTGAAGATATGCTATCTGCAAAGGTCTTCCTCACAGCTCTATCCTCCAGTGCCTCCCATTTGATGCGCCAAGTTTGTCTGAACCTAGTATTTCGCTTGGTTGGCATGGATTCAGAGAACCGCAAAGTGCAGACAACAAGGTGGTGGTCAGTTGATAGTTCTGCCCCTCTTCTCACACGAGTATCCAACACTGATCGGAATAAGTCAGCTGAAACAATTACAAAATCAATCAGTGACTTCTGGTCCATTGCATCCCTGTACCAGGTATACTTATGGACATCCCTGGTATGTGCTGGAAGAAGGTGTTTGTGATGGAAAGTCCATTGTTGCAACAGAGATCCAACAAGCACCTCCCATTCGCATTTAAATCGGGGTCACCATTCCTCCCAATCACGCCCCTCCACGTTTGGTCATCAGCCCCTACGTGTGCATTGAAGTCGCCCATCAGGATGACAGAATCTGCACTCCCTCTCCTGCTAAGAGCAGCATCAACTTCATCTAGAAAAAGTGGGTACTCTGTGACTGCATTCGGAGCATATGCACCGAATAGAGAGAGAGACCGTTTCCCTATCTGAAGCCTCAGGAGACACAGTCTTCCACCTAAGGGGGTCCAATCTGCAACATAATCTGCCAGCCGGGGACTTGTGAGTATCCCCACTCCCGCCTGGGCAGTCATGTTAGGGTTGACACCAGAGTAGAAAAGCTTCCACCCTCCTTTTAAGTCCACAGTTCCAGAACCCGGACGTTTCGTAGAGGTAATACCTATGATATCCAGTCGATACCGTTTGGCTTCCTCCACTAACTCTGATTCCTTTCCTGTCATGGAGAATACGTTCCAAGTACCGATTGACAGCACCCGATCCCGTTGTCGCTTTACCAGTTTCTCCTCCTGGGTAAAGGCATGCGCTGCCCCCGACCGTTTCCCCAAGCGCATAGCGAGTGCACTGGTGGGGCTTCTCGGAGGCATTGCTCCGAGATAGCAGCCGGGAGACTGTCGACTATTTTTCGAACGAGAGCCTCTGCCTAACTCCCGAACGCGGGTGACTTTAACCTGCGCCACACCCGATGCAGTATAAATTCTCTTATTTGTCAACATCATGAGATATGTTTGTTTGGATACTCCTCGTCTCACTTCTCAACCATGACCTTTCTGGTAAGGGTGACCCTAAGGTAGCCGTGCTACAACCAGCATAGCTCACAGAATCCCTGAAGCTCCCAAACCCCTGACCCACGGTAAGGGGGCATCCACTCAGGGGCCAATTAATTAACATCACATCCAATTAATGAAAACTATACCCATGGGGTTAGACCCAATTAAGTAAGAAACTGCCATAGATTTACGAAAAAACACCCATTAAGCTCAAAACATCATAATTCAAGTTCGGCATCCTTTTGATGTTTGACTCAGTTGATCATATTCCATTCCCACCCATTTATGCCTTACCTACTCACATAAACGTATCAACCATATATGAATAAAAGCTAACATTTTTTATGTACAAGCTGAGACCGGAAAGTTTGGTGAATCACCCCTTAATGTGATGTTGAGAAATGTCCAACTTGCGGTGACATGCACAAGGTGGTCTTCAATATCTCAGTTAACACATGCAAACGTGCCTTCAACATTGCTGACAGGCATATACGTTCATGCGGCAGTCTTTATATTGCAGTACGTTTATCATAATTAATGGAACAGAGAGTCAATATGAAATTCTGTTTTAAATTGGGTAAAACCGCAAAGGAAACCCACGAATAATAAAGACAGTGTAAGGTGAACACCCTGTAACTCGAAATGTGTGTAATGTCCCGCGAAGATGACCCACGATGTGGAAGGCCGACCACCAGCACTACACCGCATAATATCGAACGCTCTGGGTATTCAACAATGGACACAGATATTTCGATGCTCCGGATATTCAAACGATTGTAAAAAGGGAACTTCAACAAGTATTTATTTTTCACACGCCATCCAACATTTATACGAACCATGTCGAAAGTGTGTTGTGACTATGGGAGCTTACTTTGAAGAAAAGTGTCATCTCTGAAATACCTGTCCCTGTTTGTTTTTCCGAGTCATTTACCGAACTTTCCACCTGTCTCACCTTGTATATTATTATGAAGTAATAGTAATAAGAAAAAGTAATGAACTTACATAGAAAGCTAAGAAAGGAAGAAGAATAAGTCCAATGAAACCCTGAAATTTGTTTTAAAAAATATATTATCAGTTTTGAAATATACTATGAAGATCTAATTTCAATTAGATTCAATTTAACGCAGATTCAATCATAATGTTCCAGGAGTCGAAGAGAAATTTGTACATGCAATTTACGAATCATTACTACATTCTGTTGTACATTCAAAAGTAAATAATCAAGCAGTTCAAGCATAAGCAAAAAGGTGGTATAATAATAATATGCCGTTGCGTTTCGATTTAGACTATCATCCTAATTAGTACCTGTTACCCTTTATTATTCCTTATATTTGAACGAATTTGATTATTTATTATTGCATTTTTCAGTGGTATTGATTAGCATGAATTTCATGGATATTCAAAAATATTCTAAATTTAAGGTGTCCTTACACAATAATATAAAATGGCTTGACCTAACGGGAGACTTTTTTTTCCCAGACACGGAAATCATCGCTCTGACTTACATGTATCAAGTTGCTAGACAATTTGAAGAGATTCCTAAATTTTTAATTACAAATTAAAATATAATTTTTGTAAATATTACTGAAATGTACATAGTGCGGCAGAAAATTTCCAGGACTCATGGTAGAACGCGCCCATACAAGCTTGGACGTGCTCGAGTGTGGCCACGTTTTATTGTGCAGTGCGTGAACTTGTTTGAACCGTCCCCGAGTGCGTGTGTCGGTTAGAAAATCGATTAGTTGAAGGCTAATCGTTGCGTACGATCATGATACTTAGGATGGAAAAAAGAGCCGCGATAAAATTTTCATGAAAGTACGTAAACCGCGACTGAAACGCATGAATTGTTTTCGTAAGCTTACACAGATGAAGCTTTATCGCGTTCCGGAACACTTGAGTGGTTTGAGCGTTTTCGAGAAAGACCAGAAAAGCTGAATAATGATAAGCACACCAGACGTCCTGTTTGTGCAAAACGGGATGAATAGATTGAAACCATTCGTCAACTTCTGGGTAACGTTCGTCATCTTTCGCTGAAAATGATGGAATACATTAAAGGAATTGGAAATAAAACAGGAATATTTTGAAAAACAACTTGGGAAAACGAAAAATCTGCACAAGTTAGCGAACAAAATGACTTCTTGACGTCTGTTTTTCAAGACATTACGGCCATCCAACAGGAAGTTAAATGTAAACTGAAAGAGATTCCGGAAAAAAAAAATGTCACTAATACTTTGAGGATCTGTACCGACGTTCCAATTAGTGTATTCAAATACAGGGGGATTGCTTGAATAATCCCGGTGCATAAACACCTCTGTTTTGTGTAGGTGCTGTTTATTCCAACATTCCTGGAAATTATCTGTCGCACTATGTAATCGGATGAAAATGTCACACATCTGTGGACAACTGTCAGAGATATCTTTCAGAGATTGTTTATTTAATGAGGTTGAAATTTTTCTTATTTTTATGTCTGAATTATACAACCAGTATGCTTTATTTGTTTTTAAATTTAGAAAAAAAATTTCTAACAGCTGTTTTGAAATGTTAGGTTTTGACTGTACAACGCCTGGACTAAACAGAGTAAAAAAATTGAAGTCATCGAGTGAAGATAATTCAAGTTACGAGCGATGATATTAATGTCGCTAAGTGGAGCCCAATATATCGCGCAGGTTTCTTCCACCATCATTTCAAGTGGTTTTAACAAGATATTTAGGAATGTCCAACGTTACATCATCGTTAAGAATTAAAATTTTATCCTTAAGAATTTTATGATCCTGCTTAGGATGTTGGAAATTTATATTTCATCAACAATACTAATCTAAACCGTTCGTCGGGTAGCTTTGTTTTCTCCAAACAACAGGAGTAAAACAGTTCCACAAAAAAAACAGGGTCAAACCCATCAGATCTTGAACGTTTCCTTCTGTTTTCGAATTTCAAATTCATTTTAAAGAGATAAATATATGACTCAGCTGAGAAGACTCAGAAAATTTGCTACATGATTTCGAAAAATCATCCGAGGAAGCTATTCCTTAAAGCTTGCAAAAAAAAAAAAAAATGGTACACATATGAGTGTTGGTGAAACTTCAAAGGAGACAATAAAAGATGTTGGAAAGCCTGATGTTCAGATTTTATTTTTAGTAATGTTTATTGGTAATGTTCGCCTTTTTTAAAGAGGCCTGATATAGTTCTATTCTCTTTAAGTAATTCCCATTTCATTAATGCTCCTAAAATATACAATGAATTCATGCTATCAAGCAGTGGAAACTATTGCAGTAACAATGCAAATGAACTTGGTTGAAAATACAAATTTTATTCAAATGACATGAAACGAATCCGGGAACTTTTTGAATGGATCTTATTAAAGGTATAAAACATTTTAATATAAATAATTTTATTTACTCCAAAAATCATCAGAACAAGAACGAAGAGACAAGACAGCACAATTTCAATCATACATCCAACGAGCCATGGTATCACCAAACCTGCAATATTCTAGAAGAAAGACATGGGATTATGATTGAACATTATTCAATAAAGAATCCAATATAAATCTTGTGATATTTGAAAAAAATTTATAAATAGGCAATAGAAAGTTTACTTTCACAATCCCAGCAACAAGGCAAGCGAAAGTCACAGCCGCAATCAACCCCAACGTTAACATCATTCCTCCATTGATTTTCGCGGTAATTATAACTGAAATGTTTCGGGGTGAAAATTGTAAGTAGACAATCAATTTTTAGAATATAAAATGTAATTCGGAAAACTTTCTTCATAAATATTTTAACATCTAAAAATCTATTTTAACTATTTCTTTGTGTTCTTTTTTATAAACAGAAATATAGCAATCCATTGTAATTTACTAGTGAACTATCTAAATTCATAACTTATGCGTAAGGAATGTAAAATAATTTATTTATTTATTTATTTATTTGGGTTAGGTAAAAAAGTTACAATAGTGCCCAACAAGGCCAATATGGTAAAAAACTGACAAGTTAGGCCAAGTGGGCACACAGCAGAACAATAAGTAAACCAGAAATGGGTTAGTGAAACAATTATAAATAAACAATCCGATAAGAACGCTAATAAAATAAAAAATAACAGATAACAACCAAATATACATCAATCATAATATGACTATAAGGATAATGGTTTTTAAATTGGCTAACAATCTTATCAGATATAAAGGAAGTATTTGCGCTTAAGTATTTCAGTGAAACCATAGCTAACAAAGTAATTTCTAAAATAATAAAACAATACCTAAACCTAACATAGTCTAGTTAAGAGATGTTATCTTATTGAGGTGGTAACGTATCGGATTAAATATTTCCTAAAAGTTTTATATAGCGAAGTTAATCGTATTTCCTTGGGAATAATCGACCAATTTTCCAGACCTTTAATTGATATACAGCGATTACGGTACACACGATTTACATATGGGAGGCGGATATTATCGGCGCTCCGAGTCGAATAAGGATGTGTGTCTTGATATAACTTGATTGTAATTGGGGTTTTAGTAATACATGTTTTAATTTTAATAAAAAGAAAAATAGCAAATATCATTTTAGAGAACGTTAAAAAGAAAATGGAAAATACATTTTTATATAATTAAAAAGAATTATTCTCTCTGCATTCATGAATACGTCGAGTTGAATTTATCCACTGCAATAAATTCAAAATTCAGATTCAAAATTCAATTATAGCCTACAGATCGGTTACTGGTTACCGTTTCAACCTATTTCTGCGCATGACATCATGTTTAATCATCGATTATGTCTTTCAGGTTCCTCTACTTAGCAACCACGCTCTTTGCCAGGCTTCTTATCAGAAAGAAAAACATCCCTCTATTCTCATGAACTCACCAACGTTCACCAACAAATGTTCAGGGGCGGGGGGAGATTGGATAACGCACCATTTACTACAGTACCCGAAACGGGACGTTATTTCATGAATTTGTTGCAGCTTCTCTGTATGTCTGCTGCCAACCACAGAGTCGAAAAACCAACTGCTGAAACTTCAATTTTAACTGCGGAAATCTCATAAACGGTCCGTTATCCAAACCATGTTTATATGAACTTTTGTTTTCATCTCGCTGTGAGGAATAACCAACAGAAGTTTGTAATAGGGGTTTAGATACACCCTGCATAAGAGAAATGCCTTTTCCACCTTTTGATGTTTAGAAAATTTTGTCTGACATTGAGCTAATCATAAGAATCACAGTTAAAGTTGAAAACCAGGGTGGTAAGACTGAAAAAAGCTGACGTTTTGGATAGAAAATATTCTTTGTCAAAGCAATAAATTAAAGTGTCAGAAACCATCTATCATGTAATCAATCAGTCAAGATATTACCTAATTTATCATGTAATCAAGTGTCAAAAACCAGGTGGATATGCTGATTTGGCACAAACTCAACAACTAGCGCAGAGCCAGCAATTCCATTAGACGACTTCGATTGCTGAGAAGAATTGCATACTTAATGAAGGAGCCGCGGAAATGCGTAGAAAGGGAGGCAAGCAGCAGGAACAGAGGAGAGCAGAGACTTTCAATAGGGAGACATGTCATTTACTTAATTTTCATGTAATACAGACTCTTAAGTGTTTCATTGGATATATTCAGATGGCGCTGTAACGACGACGACGACGTTATAGTTTCGATTATAAGTTTCGCTAGATGTTCAAAATTTCGCAACGTACAAATCGACGAGCGAAAACCCTCATTGAACTTGTCAGATTGTTTTACTAAGGCATGTCTGGTCAGCGGTGTGCTCCAAAATTTTGTGCCCAACGTCGTGGTATAAAGCACCTTTCGTTCTTTATATTTCAAACGGAGCCTGAGAGGTACGTTTATTTACAGTATACAGTATCTTATTTATAAATTGTTAACTTCCATAGTGCCTAACAACAATCCAACCTTCATTTTTTCCAACAAAAGAAAAAACACTGATTGTTAAAATCCAATACATAGTTAAAAGTCAAAATATATTGTCATCATGATTTTTTACTATAGTAGCTATATGGATTATTTTAAAAAACGCGCCAAAAATTTAAAAAAATCAAATTAAATCCTAAATAAGCATATTTACCTATTATAAATTATGAAATTCATTACATTATGTTTATGATTCTTATTTCTTAATTTTAATAAAGAGAGAAAAATCCAAATAAAAATCTTTTGAAATTGATTAACGAAATTTTTCAAAAAAAATCAATTCGTGTTTTTTCATTTCATGATATTCATTACATATGCAAAATTATGCTTTCTTAGTTTATTGCTGTCGTTAACTTAAAGTTTTTATATTTTTGACATTGTTAGGTGCAAAATATGGTTAACAGCCTATGAAAGAAGCGACCTGCTTACTGAAACTTTTGAAAAATTCAGTAAAAATTACGCACTATGTGCAGCACATTTCACAAATGAACAATTTTATAACGCCAGCAAGAGAAGCGGTCTATTAAATCAGCAGTTCCCATCATTTTTACAAGAACATAGAAAACATCAACTCATGATGCACCATCCACTTCATAGCGCCATGAACTTTCACTATCTACTTCACAATACCAAGAACAGATCATCAATGCCCCTTCCGCTCTTTGTACATCAGAAGTACACTATGAATCATCCCAAGATGATCCCAAAGATTCACTTTAGGAAGAAAAGACTGCAAGTGTCAAAAGAAAATTACCTTTTCTGAACACACCACCACCAAAAAAGCAGAAAAAAACAAACAGCAAGAGAACTACCTGCCACCCCGAAAAAAGCGACTACGAATGAAGATAAATAAATACAGAGTAAGTTTGCAAACAGCCAGAAAACAATTAACTGAAATGCAGGCAAAGTTTATATAACAGTGTTATAATTATCTATAGTTGATATTCGAGATTTCTGTAGTGTTACATTTTCACTGTTCGTACTTCTTCCTGATCGATTGTTTATCTTTTATAAATTTATACATGTGAGATTCATTAGCATTTGTATATTTCATTTTTCGCATAGTTCAATTTTATCATCTTTAGATTCTGATAATGGGGATTATAAAATACACACTGGGAATTATGTGGATATTTTTGCATGATAAATGCACATAAAGCAATATTTAAAAAATGTATTTAGCAATTTAAGTTTTAACAGGAGTAGATGAGTTTGTACTTTTGTGAAAATTATTTTCAACACACAATAAAATTGCTTGAAATTTAAAATGTTTTTTTGCCGTTTCTGTTTAAATATAAGATGTCCAGAAAATAATTTTAAGATTAAAAACATAAGTAAAAAAAATGTTAAACTGAAAAAAACTTTGTACAACGAAAGTTTTACTCGGCGTGTTCAGTTAAATTTCCGATTTCATTGTCTAACAATTGAAATCGGAAATTTAACTGGACACGCCCAGGTTTTACTGTGACGTCAATAATGCCTTGCCTCGATATTACTGCTTGCGTCATTCATGGATGGCCTGAGCATAGATTAAGAAATACCATAGATGCGACAGGGGACTGTTGAAATAGGAAACCGGCAACACTAGTGATGCTGATGAATAAGTTGGGCAAAAGTTTCGTTTCCATGACAATTCTGTAAACAAGAATTATTACAGCGCGCCAAGTAAAAGATTTTTCTATAGAAATATTGTTGTTGTTGTTTTTTTATTGGAAAATGCAACAAAAAAAGTAAAGGTACGTGGTGGCTTGTTTCGCCTCAATTTCCTTTCCATATTGCAAGCTTTAAATGCACATTTGAAAAAAATTACGCGGAAGCTATGCCCAACTAATTCACCAGGATCGCTAGTATTGCCAGTTTCCCACTTTCAATATCTCCTGTCGCATCTCTGGTATTTCTTAATCTATGGCCTGAGAGTTTCATTGCAAATGTTCAGAGGGCGCCTATGGGAAAATAATGAAATGGCATGTCTCTCTATTGAAAGTCTCTGGAGGAGAGAGATGCCAGTCAGCCAAGTAAGAAAGAAGGAGGCGTAAAGATTTTGTTTTAATCCAGTGCAACATCGATGGTGTAAAATTGATTTTTAGTGACTTTTTGTTTATTCCAACTTATTTTTAACTTTTCAACAATCGCCTCCATCTCCATCTCAAAGTGTGGTGGTGCTCCATCTTGCTGAAACCAACATGTTGACCGTTCTGATAAGGGTAGTTCATCAAGAACATCGAACACAACACCACTCAGAATTAGGTCTCGATACCGTAGTCCTGTGAGAGTTCCGTCGTAGAATACGGGCCCACTCCATTTGGTGTTGTACATTCCACACCATACATCACCTCGACAATTTTTTTGATGCGAAGTATTCCATATGCAAATACTGTACTGTATGTTATTAACATATTCAACTTTTAAAACCAATCAAGTAATTCCAACAGAGTAATAAAAAATATCTGGAACACTGTCATATTGATATAAGAAAATACTTACTACCAACATACTGTATTAAATAAAAAATAACCAGGTTATCGTCTTACAAAATTACATGAAAAATCTTTCGCTAAGATTTAAATGAACCAAATAGATTTTCTCACCTATCATGTCACCTAATCACTTAATGAGCCTCCTCAACGTTGAGCTTCAGTGCAATTCAAATGTGTCAGAAACCTTAGCCAACCTGGCCAGCCAAACTTGACCTTGAGTGACTCTTTCTCGCCCATTTTCTCAAAATCTTTCAAGGGGAAGGGTGTGATTAAAAATTGTTTTTAGACTAATTTGGTGTTGCTCTACAGGGTAGCAATCGGAATTTTTTCTCTATCTTTAATAGTTTTCGAGTTATCAAGTGGATAACCTTAAATTTGGGGGTCAAAGTTAAATTTGAGTGTGGCAATGAATTCCCCATCCCTCTATTACCTATAAATCACACTCATCAGATCTGGCCTACCTGGCAGCTCTGAGATATCTGCCATGTTGGCACTCATCAAGGTTGGCTTCTGGTAAGGAATGGCGTAACCCTTTTTTTGAGTGATGCATGTAGTTTCTCCCGTGCTTTTACAATGACTTGGTTTTCACAGTCAGACAAAATATGGTTCGGGTTATATGACCCCCTTGCTGCGAGGACACAAGAGGTCATCTTCCCTTAGCTTAAACCTCTGTAGGTATTGTAGAAATGGTCCATGACCTGTAATGAACTGGACCGCATACGTAGACAGATTCAGCATGACCGTTGTGACCTTAGGAATATAATTACAAACAGGTCTACCTTTGACACTCGAGGATCATTGCTCCTGCCAAGTCGTGATAATATTTGAGCGTAGAGTTTTCTTGTTGCTCTGGAAAGAGGGTTGGACTTCTGAGTTGAGACGAGCGGGAAAGGCCAGGGCAGCGAGCAATCTTTTCTGCTCTGTCTGCTGCCTTATTGCCAGGTATTCCTATGTGGGCTTTCACCCAAACAAAGGAAATTTCGAAGCGCTGCCTCACCTTGGATAAAATCTGCTGAGCAATGAGCACTTGTTTAGTGGTGGTCTTATTGCTGACAATAGCCATCAGAGCGGACTCAGAGTCAGAGAGGATGGCTATACGGTCGTGGCCTGCTCCCTTGAATTCTGCCAGCCACACCAGAGCTTCAGAGATGGTTTGCACTTCAGCCTGGAAGACAGAACAGGTGGGCTGAAGGCTGAAGGAGAATTGTTCTTGCCTCTATAATGTTCTTGCCTCGAAAAGCCACAAAGGCCCTCCAGTGTTTTCACCTACGTGTGATCCATCTGTGAATATTTCCAATTCAGCCTCGTATTTAGGAGATAGCCAACTGTGTATCGGGATGGTAGTATAGGTCCAGGGAGGTCTCGACTCAGCAGCTGAGAGAGGTGGCTCATATCCCAGGTAACCATTACTGCGTGCCAATTGTACCCTGTAGCGAGCTTCTGCTTCCAAGTGAAGTGGGGGACACACTGACAGGATGCTTAGGGACTCATTAGCAGTGGTGTGATATGCTCCTACAAGGGCCAACAGGAAGGGGCGCTGTGCAGCCCAGAGGCGCTTTCTGATAGGGCTGTGTTTTGCCCTGAAACCCCAAACCTCTGCTCCATACAGCAGCATGGGCCTGATTATCCTAAGCAATAATATCCTCTTGGCCCTGGTGATCAATCCCCATGATTTGCTTACAAAGATGAACAGTCTGCTACCGATCGACCTGACTCTCTGAGACAGGTGGGCAACATGGTCTAGCCATAGACCTGACTTCTCAAGGATAAAGCCGAGGTATTTCAAGGAAGTTTCGATGGGAACCACGTTCCCTTCAAGCTTGATAACTGGAAGGTTGAGCTGGCGGTGAGGAATGAAGAGACAGGTTAAACTCTAGGGAGCACTTCCGAGCCCATCGTTGGCAGCTCTCCCAGACCACTGGAACCATTTGTCCAAGTTTCTTAGCTGAGGAGGCAAAAAGGATCACGAGGCCATCATCTGTGAAGCCCTGGCATTTGCCTTTCCCGAGGTTGCATTGCTCTACCGCTGAGAACCAGCCCACCATCAAAATGTTCCAGAGGATAGGGCCCAGAGAGGAGCCCTGTGGGCAACCTCTCTCCATCTTCCAGGTATTACCATTGCTGATGACCTCTCGCTCGTCCAGAAAGTCCATAACAGTGTTTTTAAAGTGTTTTGCACAATTGATTCCTTGTAAGGCATGCTTCATGCTGTCGTGATTGGGGCTATTGAAGGCAACTGAAATATCCAGTGAAATGATCACACAATGCTCCTTTGATTGTTTGATTTGTTTGAGGTTGGCTTGTACACTTTTCATGGCCATGATGGTGTTGCGTCCTGAACGGAACCCGAACTAGTTGTCGTTGAGCATAGCCACGTTCTCCAGTTGGTAGTATAACCTACGAGCACAGATTCGATCTACCAGACGACCCAGTGCAGGCATAAGACATATGGGCTGGAGAGAGTTTTTGTCCTTTGGTATCCAACAGACCAAGCCCTTTTCTTCCAGATCTTTGGGAAACATCCAATCCTGAGAAGCAGGTTTATCAATTGCACCATGAAAACTAACGAGACATCAATTATATGGCCCAGAGCCATAATGGGGATACCGTCGGGACCAGCTGCTGTCCTGGGATGAAAGGAGCTGACTACGTTTTGTACCTCAGGTCCCGTGACTGGGGAGTTGGTAATGCCATTGACTTAGGAGACTGGTCTGGGGTGCATGGGTGGGAGTTGGAGGGCTAGTATCCGGTGGGAAATATTTACGGAGCTGAGCGATGGTTGTATCGGCTGTATTAGATGTGTAATTATTTCCCTCCTTAACACTTTTCTGAGGAATAAACCGCCTCTGTCTGCCTATCAAAAGTTAATTGGGAGTGAGAAAGGATCCCTGTTGCTAGCTTCACAACAGAACTTCTGCCAGTCCTCAAATTTAGCTCTCTTGATGGCCCTCTTGAAGTGCCTCCTCTTTTGGGAGAAGAGCTCCCTCCGCTGTTGCCTTAGGTTGGGATTTTGGGTTGCCTGAAAGGACTTCTTGGCTGCATTAACTCTGCGACGTTGCGTCTTCAATTCGTCGCTCCACGAGGACTTGTATCGCTTACAGAGCTGCCCTCTGTTGGCATGGAATGACTGCAGGTTGTCCCGCAAGCAACCTGGATTCCTTCTGCCTCCTTGTTAAGACTCTCTTTAGTAGAGCAGAGGCTGGGGTCTGGGAGATCCTGGATGGCCTTAGCTAAATATTGTTGGAAGGCTGCCTAATTTGCTCGTTTGGGGTTCCATCCCCCGTTGTGAATTATGGAAGTTCGGTCAACCTTGATGAGTGCAAACCTGTCAAAGACCTAATGCGGCTTGCAAAGTCTGCAATCTTTGCTCACTCTTTCTGAAACGGGGCTATTCCTCTAGTATTACTTTCTTATTGGAATCACTCAGTATATTTAATAATTACCAATAATTCTTGCTTCTGCCCACGTCCTTAGGGGGTAATATTTCATTAAAATATATATTTATATATAATTTATGGGTGTGTGTGTGTGTATGTGTGTGTGTGTGTGTATTTATGTATGTGTATGTATATGTATGTTTATGTTTAAAAAAAGGGAGGAAAACTGTTGTGAGGAATGGCGTTATATTTATAGTAAAAGGTGACTCGTTTATTGTATCGTTTGATACCTTTCTGTAAGATTCAACATTGCTTGGACAGAATAGTTTTGTTTTTGTGATTGAAATTTCACCGTCGTTGTAACGCAAGGTTCTCTATAAAGGTTTATCCTTTCCTCCATGTGTCTGCTTTATGGTCGCCTGGACTAGGAGGGCAGGGGCATTCCCCCAAATCAACCAAAGATATCTGCCATGTTACGAGACTTTTTGGACACCCTGTATACGTTCATGCAGACAGACTTCGATAACAGAATTTTTCCCCCAAAATAAATAAATGAAAATTATGCATAATATACAGTAGTCTCAAGTTTAAATCATAAGACAACACTATTGGGGTTTTCAGCAAATCATACAAGGTGATTCAGTCAATTTCTGACCATTTCACTCGAATGACGTGCATTAGGGATAAACAATTGAAAGAATATGAGCGCCATATCGAATTTCTAAATAGTTGGAGTTTGTATTGTTGCAATGGTGCTGCATGAAAATCGTATTGTTGAAAAATGGCGCCCGCATTATAAACAGAGCAGAAATGCAAGGTTGTCGAATGGTATTTCGAGACAAAATCACCTGTAACCATGCAAAGAAAGTTCCAGAAGGAGTATAAGTGTCGAGACGCACCAGGCAGGCATGCAATCATGGATTTTGTCCAGCAATTTCGTGCCACTGGATGTGTTAAAGGCAAGAAAAAAGGCGGGAGCGAAGCTCGTGTTCTAATGGCCGAAGTTGTCGAAAATGTTCGCACAAGGTTGGTCGATTCCCCTACCAAAAAATCTGTTCGCCGCCTATCCATTGAAGAAGGGCTGTCGTATACCACGACGTGGCGAATTTTGAGAAACGATTTACACATGTTCCCGTATAAGATCCATGTTTATCAGGAGTTAACAGACACTAGAAGACAGAAGCGACAACAATTTGCGATGGAATTTGGAGCAGAAATGGAAGCCAATCAGGACATTGTGGACAATCTGTGGGTGTCAGATGAGGCCTTCTTCCATCTGTCAGGTGACGTTAATAAACACATCGTTCGTTTTTGAGATTCCCAGCACTCTCATTAGATCCATAAGTCACCTCTTCATCCACGAAAGGTCATGGCTTGGTGCGCGATTTCCAAAAGAAGCATCATTGGTCCGTTCTTTTTTGAGGGCACAGTAACGTCACAGGCTTACCTTAACATGTTGGAAACCTTCTTCATCCCTGAGCTGCGAATGAGGCGTATACCGCTTCGACATCACTGGTTTCAACAGGATGGGGCTAGGATTCACACTACTAACAAAGTACTAGACTTTCTCAATCAGAAATTCGGAAATCGTGTCATTTCAAACAGGTTCCCAGATCGATTCGGGGGTGGCTTTCTTTGGCCCCCTACGAGTCCTGACCTAAACCCATGTGATTTTTATCTCTGGGGATTCCTTAAAGACAGTGTGTTCACTACAGCACCAAGAACCCTAGACCAGCTGCGACAAAGCATTGTCGACTGCTGCACCCTTGTGGATGCAGAAATCCTGGATAGAGTTATGAACAACTTCACCATTCGGCTGCGAGCAGTTCAAAACGTTCGTGATATGCCATATTGAGCATATCATCAAGACTTCTCCACGGGAATAAAAACTCCGAACTGCCTAAAATATCATACTGAAATGCTAAATTTGTAAACATTAATGAGTCAATAAATCAAAGTACTGAAATGGTCAGAAATTGACTGAATCACCGTGTATTTTAAATCCGGATAATATATATCCTCGTTAATATATATTTTTTGCTCAGTCCCTTCAAATATACGCTAATGAGGTTCGACTGCAGATAGATTTCAAAAGTTTTCAGAAGTACTATCTTTGAAATATGCATTAACAATTTGATATGATTATTATTAAAGTATTTTTAGTGTAATACTTAAATTGCAAGAGTGACTGCGTAATGGGCTCCGTGACTGGCTAGGCCATATCGCATTCTTTACATCACGAAGGAGTGCTCAAAATAATATAGTCCCTCTGAAATGACTTCATTAGAACTTCGCACTATTTAAAAAGATTAATTTAAGGCGTATCTGAAAAGTGACCACGTGGCGACCACTCCTGCTCAACTCGTCTCAAAAGATCCACGAGGCGCGCATGGCATAAATGAAGGCATATTAAAGCTCCTCTCGATCATGGGCGTCCACGGGCGATCGCACGAGACCCAAGCTTGGGACTAAGTTATTCCACAGAATAATTCACAGGAAACACAGAAGTAACTCGCGTCAATTCCTATCCAATCGTGTGAGGCACGTTAACCATGCAGCGCTCGCTGCGTTGGTAGCGGCAGGGTTGTACTAACAGTGAAAAGTGAGGTGACGCAGCATTGCATCCATGTTAAACTAAGGTTGGAAACGATTCGATTAAAGACTAAAAAAAAAGTAACAAAGAAAGTTCTGTATGTCGTCGAATACATAAAACACATAATTCTTGTAATAAAGCATATCTTTTCTTCATAATATTTTTTTAATGTTTAATAATAAATCTCTGAAGCTACATTATAGATTCACATAAACTTTACGTAATTTTTGACATGAGTTTATTGTTCTCATCCTTGGGAAATCTGAAAAATTATATTTTTTCACTGTTCCCTCGATTATCACTGCAACCAATTGCAGTGCAGTAATTAAGTTTCGTAATATTTGCACCAAAAATAATAATATAACGGGTTGATTCAAACTCAATGTTCAAACTTTTACAGGAGGTAGTATGAGTGTTTCTAAGCAAAAATGTTCATATGAACGTGGGTCCAAATTTGAACATAACTAAGATACGAAGAAAAATAAAAATGCTGCCACCAAGATCAACTTGTTAATAACTCAGGTTCTATGGGTGTGTTTCGATACACTCACAGACCTAGCGAGAGATAACTCGTGTTAACTGTGGCCTGTGAGCTAAATTGAGAATCGCAACGATCTCTTTTCAGGCGCTGTTTCACTTTCGATTTTCGCTCTTTCTTCCTACACTGTATCAGAGATTTCTTGTTTATTACTGTTTATTTCTTGTTTAATTCCAACACTAACTGTAATTTACTGCTGACGTTGTTGAAAGTAGACTTTGACATATTATATTATCGCATTATAGCTCCCCGAATGCCACGATACCCGATCTACCCATACAGGATCGCAATGGGCTGCCACTTTCTTTAAACAACCTGGATCGGTTCTCATGAAGCTGTACAACCTCGGTAGCTCGGACCATTTCGTGAGGTTCTCGGCTCTATTGAAACAGGTGAGACCACCTCACGAAAACCTACCGAAACGATTCAGAGAGAGGAAACTTACTATCGCGAGGTTCGTGAGTCTATTGAAACACACCCTATTGTAACAAAGTCAGTTATTTTATTGTCAAAGTTACACTTTGTAGTGCCACTGTGTCAATTATCCATCTAGGGATCTCAGAACTTACAAAAAAGAACGAGATCGACTTCGTGGATTGCACCATGCGGCCGTTAGGCCTAACGTCTGAAGCGATGCTTATTTACCTGTTTGGGGACTATACTTGTGAATATACTTAGTGTAACCTTATTAGGTAACTGTAAATGGACTCCAGATCGTGTGGAGGCTGATTATTTAAGAATTACAAGTAGAAAAATAGTATATTTAACTATTTCTTTATTGATACTAGTAATATTCAACTTTGTTTGATGCCCTGCATTCTGGGTAATCTTGAATTTGATGATCACTGTTCTGCTGCACTAGCTGTAACTACCGGAAGTGTTTTGAGTGCTTCTGGCTTTGCCACCAGAGAGCGATCCCATAATTCACTTCGGGATTGGCCCCTGATATAAAAGGGAAGCGCGAGATTCAAAAAGGCAGGCTGACGACGCGGCCATCAGGCAGAAGGCAGGCAGACGCTTCAGAAGGCACACTACTCATAGATGGTATCCTACTCTCTGGTGGTATAGATTGGAGACGGAACGTTAATTGAAGGCACATTCTCTTAAGGTCAGCGGTTTTTTATATCCTATGCTCTAAGGCTGTTTTCTACATATCTTATTCTGGAAAAGCCCTTTTCAGGGCTAGCAGTCTGACTATTCTTTACTTATTATTTTAAATTTTATCATAATGCCAGACTCAGGCAAAGCGTTAAGTGGCATTACAAGCCAAAAAACAAGTGATGGTAAATATACGTATGGCGAGATATACAGGGTGTAAATTTTAAGTTGACAAAGCAGAATAACTCGAAAAATAAGCTTCACACGAAAAAATGCGTAGAATCCAAAGTTGATTATTTTCGAGGGGGCATCTGCTGGTGCTAAAATTAGCCCACCCCCCCCCGGCCCCTGGGGGTGGGGCGGGGGGCAACTTTAAAATTTCAAATGGGAACCCCTATTTTTTATTGCAGATTCAGGTCCTACATAAAAAACTACGTACATTTTGTCTGAAACATTTTTTTTATTTTTGGTAGATGGCGCTGTAATTCAAGAAAATCCATTTTCTCATTTTTGCGTGGAAATAACTAATTTATTATTCATTTCGATTCCTACATTGTTTTAACTACAATGTAATTTGAAGACATTTCGTCAACAAACAAATAACGTAAACATTGGCATTTTTTTCAGAATGTTTACATTTTAAATTCTGATCTTTAGAAGAAAAGATTGTAATTTTTCAACTGTTTTTGTGAGTGTACAACGCCGTATTGCTTTTGAATTTACATTATGAATTATCTTTCTGTGGAAGAAAAAATTGAGATGGTGTACATTTATGGAGAAAGTGGGAGAAATTTTGATAATGCAGTCGCGCTTTATGCTCAGCGTTTTCCTGGCCAAACGCGATCACGGTCTTCTTTTGTTCGAGTTATTAAACAATTTACTGCGGAAGGTAGTGTGAACCAGAAAAAAAGAACCCGTGCAGCTACTGTTTGTGGAGAAAACAATCAAGTGTCAGTCCTAGCTGCTGTGGCTCATAATCCACATGCGAGCACAAGAGAAATATCAAGGCAATCAGGAATTTCACATATGAGTGTTTGGAAAATGCTGAAGCTCCACAAATTTCATCCATATCATGTATCTATGCATCAGGAACTACATGGCAATGACCACCAAAACCGTCTAACGTTTTGTCACTGGGCACTTCAGCAGATGCAAACAAACCAACATTTTTTTGCACGAGTTCTTTTCTCCGATGAGTCAACATTCACAAACCACGGGGAAGTTAATCGACATAACATGCATTACTGGAGTGAACAGAACCCACACTGGATTCGAGAAGTCAACCATCAGCGACCTTGGTCAATTAATGTTTGGTGTGGGATAATTGGCGATAAACTTATCGGTCCATATTTTATAGACGGTAATTTGAATGGCAACAAATATCGTAACCTACTTGAAAATGAACTACCAGATCTACTTGAAGACCTGAGTATTGAACTTCGACAACACATGTGGTTTCAACATGATGGTTGTCCAGCGCATTATTCATTAGTAGCGCGCGAAGTACTACATCGACTTTACCATGGTCGCTGGATCGGCAGGGAAGGTCCTGTGAATTGGCCAGCCAGATCGCCTGACCTTACATCGCCAGATTTTTTCTTATGGGGTTACCTCAAAGATATCGTTTATAAGGAAACGCCAACCACTCGCGAAAACATGATTCAAAGAATAAGAGATGCTTGCGCTGCAATTACACCAGACATGTTATCAAGATGTGTTCAGGAATTTACAAAACGAGTCAATAAATGCATCGAAGTTGGAGGTCATCAATTTGAACATTTAATTTCATAAAACGGCGAGATGCAAGGGATTTAAGGACAACAAGCAGGCCGAAAGTGAGAGGCGAGGGGACTCACTGGAAATACAAGCACCCCGAAATTCATTTACTTGCAAGTATTTGCAAATAAGAAAAAATAAAACGAAAACAATCGGTCCTTTTAAGGACCACCAAATCTTAAACGGGAATAACTTCATCTTTACACAGTCTTTTACTTTTTTACTCTGTTAGTTAATGAGTTCACTCGTTAGTACGTAGGATGTTCGGTTAGTTAGTTAGCTAATCAGTTGATTTGTTTGATAATTATAAAGTTGTGTGGCCTCATGACCACGAAACAAAACAAAATTATCCTAATCCGCGGCAAAAAATAATAAAATAATAACTTTGCGGCAAAATTTACGAAGTAAATAAGTATTTTTTATTTCTCCGTAACCATTTCCACGCAAAAATGAGAAAATGGATTTTCTTGAATTACAGCGCCATCTACCAAAAATAAAAAAAAATGTTTCAGACAAAATGTACGTAGTTTTTTATGTAGGACCTGAATCTGCAATAAAAAATAGGGGTTCCCATTTGAAATTTTAAAGTTGCCCCCCGCCCCACCCCCAGGGGCCGGGGGGGGGTGGGCTAATTTTAGCACCAGCAGATGCCCCCTCGAAAATAATCAACTTTGGATTATACGCATTTTTTCGTGTGAAGCTTATTTTTCGAGTTATTCTGCTTTGTCAACTTAAAATTTACACCCTGTATAAAGATGCCTGTAAAGATTACAGATTTGAAGCTTTTGATGCTATAATTAAGGATAAGCTAGAGGTTTTGCGCCAAGAAATGTG
Source organism: Rhysida immarginata (assembly GCA_023313115.1). Taxonomy (NCBI): domain Eukaryota; kingdom Metazoa; phylum Arthropoda; class Chilopoda; order Scolopendromorpha; family Scolopendridae; genus Rhysida; species Rhysida immarginata. The sequence goes on along the minus strand of JAHWFO010112659.1, from coordinate 27,491 downwards.
CACTAAGTATGATAACTTACAAGGAAAAGTCGAGTCACTAAAAGGGAACATAACTGAAATCCACGATAAATTTGCTAATATGAATGTTGAAATATCTGCAGCACGTAATGAAGCCAACGAGAACTTTAATAAGTTGGAGCAGTTCCTCAAAGATCAATTCTCTGCTCTGTCAATGAAAGGTAATCAGCCTACAGGTGAAACTTCTGACTATCTAAGTGTGAATCCTCAGCCTATGGAAATTATCCCCTCCGGCTTAGGGAGTAATGATAACGATGGCAAAGACCCGATTAGTACAAATCGCAAACGGCTATACAATGATACGGATAAATGGATACCTGCAAAATCTAAAAAGGCTAAAAAAGGGTTGAAAATTGACAACATTAAGGATGTTGTTGATATAAATGATACAATCGCTGTTGCTTTTCGAGAAAGCAAGTCCGAACAGCGAAAAAATGTTGAAAAGCCAAATACCAAGAGCAGCTCCTATATTCCGCCAATCATAATACGTACTCACGGTCAGCCAATCAAGCAAATCCTGGGCGAGATTCAAAAGCATGTGGCGATTAACCAAATTACTGTACACACAGGCAGAGCAGAGACGATCAAAATAAGGTGTCATGATGAGGAAACGCATAGTAAATTGGTGTCTGGCATTAAGGCTGATAACGTGCTACAGATTCAGCATCATCAACTTAAATCGGAAAAAGTCCTCAAATACGTTATACGAAATGTAGACGTGACCTATGACCTTAACGATTTTAAGGAAGACCTGAAAAAGGCTAACTACTTTCCTGAGAAAGTGATTAGGCTTAAAAAAGCCAAAGGATCAATAGATATGCCCATGATCCTGGTTCTGTTATCAAACACTGAACACAATAAGACACTTAAAACTGTGAACCGCATAGGGCCCTTAGCTGTCAGTGTTGAAATGTTTCGAGGTAATAAGAAACCTTTACAATGTTATAATTGTTTGCGATTTGGCCATGTATCTATGGGTTGCACGGAATCCCCCCGTTGTAACAAATGTGCTAAAGATCATCAGTCAAAAGACTGCCCAAATGTAAAAGGACAAGATCCCCCAAAATGTATTCGATGTGATGGATAGCACACCTCCAGTTACACAAAATGTCCTAAATATCCGCAAGTCAGGAGAGTGCAAAGTGCTAAAGTGTCCCCGGAGATTTCCTATATCTCAATGGTCTCCAAACAAGATAAGAGCATTAACGTGAATGATTTTCAAGAAATGTATAAACAAATTGGCAGTGTATGCAATTTGTTAAACGAACTGGGCAAGAAAATGCCACTGATGAGTGGAATACTTACGAATAAACACTGACAGTATGGCTGATCGATGCTATTCTATTACAAATCGTGGTAAACTTCGTTGCGTAATATGGAACGCCAGGGGGATCCCCCGGAGGCGTATTGAGTTTTACAACTTCCTAACCCAATAGGATATAGACATAGCATTTCTATGTGAGACACACTTAAGACCAGACCGCGACTTCAGGCTTCCTGGTTACTGTGTGTATCGTAAAGACAGAACTCTTCCCACTACAGTAAAGACCCCGTCAGGTGGGTCAGCTATTATTATTAAGAAAGGCATTCATCATCGGGAGGAACCAACCCGAGACTATATGGGAATGGAAGCTGCCTCTGCTATCATTACTGATGCCACACTGGGAGAGGTGAAACTAGTGGCTCTTTATAATGCGCCCAAGCATAAATTCGATGCCAATGAGCTCGACGAGCTGTTTTCCGGGACTATTCCCGTTATTATGGCGGGAGACCTGAACGCTAAACACTCGCACTGGAATTCAAGATGCCATAACCAAAACGGTGTCCTTTTGTATGGCTACGTGCAAAGGCAATCTGATATTATTGCAGTAGGCCCTGTGGATGATACATATTATTGTGATCATTCTCCTTCAAGCGATGTACTTGATATTGTGTTGTTGAAGGGCTTCTACAAATCATTCAGTATCTATACTGTCAATGATCTATCCTCAGACCATAAACCAGTTGCACTAAATTTTGACAACGTAAACATTGACCTCAAAGAAGAACTGAGGCTCAAACAAGACTGGAGGTTTTTTAGAGAAATTCTCAAAAACGATGACGACCCACTAAATAACGTACATAATAAGAGCGACATAGATATCAATGTGAAAAGGCTTACTGAACGTATAAATGCAGCTATTGACTCTAGTGCTTCACCCTTAGAGTCGAAGCGAGCTGATCACCTTGATCTCACCCCAGAAATCAAACAATTAATTGAACAAAGGAATAAGGTTAGAAGGCAGTGGTACCGAACTCGTGATTCATGGCTTAAGACCAAGTATAATAGGCTCACAAGAAGAGTTCACGAAGAGGTAAAAGCACTTCGTAATGACAGGTGGAATGATAAAGTTAAGAGTCTGTCGACCCACGATAACTCTATTTGGTGCATGGTTCGAGCCTTGCAAAACAAGAAAGCCATTAATATCCCACCCCTGTTAGCCCAAAATGGCAAATTCATCACGAATGATGATGATAAAGCGCAGCTTATTGCAAGTTCACTTTCAGAACAGTTTGTCACGCCTACTGATGATCGGCTAATAGGAATTGATATGTCTGAGAAAGTAAAATCCTGCATTACTGGCTTCTATAATATTCACGGCAATGAATTCCCAAAACATAGCATTGATGTAAATGAAGTCCAAAGCATCATTAAAAATTAAAAAACGAAAAAAAGCTCCAGGTAAAGACTATTAAGAACAGTGCTTTGAAAAATTTACCTCAAAATACAATTCAAGATATTGCAAAAGTAATTAACGACTGCTGGAAGAACACTTACTTCCCGGATGCTTGGAAGTAATCAGTTGTCTTAAGCATTCCTAAGCCAGGACAAAATCCTGCAAATCCTGTTAGCTACAGGCCCATCAGCTTGTTACTATCAATCTCCAAAATCCTGGAAAAAACAATTCTCAAGAGATTCATTGAGTACTGTGATGCCAATGATCTCATCCGCGATGAACAATTTGGCTTTCGCTCAAACCATTCCTGTCAACTCCAAACATGGAGGCTCGCAGCGGATATCAATGAGCCCCTTAATCTCTCTATGTATTGTGGGGTCGTTTTCCTCGATGTACATAAGGCTTTCGACCAAGTCTGGCACGATGGTCTTATTTTTAAAATGATTATGGATGGATTTCCTCAAGACATAATCACTCTGATACACTCGTTTCTCTCCAACCGGTTCTTTCAGGCCAGAGTTGGAGATAGTCTATCTCCTATGTATGAAGTAAAAGCTGGTGTCCCACAGGGTTCAGTCCTGGGGCCAGTATTATTCAATTACTTTATGCGAGACTTTCCAAGTCCTTCCAAATGTAAGCTCTTTTTTTACGCAGATGACGCTGCTATACTGACCTGTGCTCGTCAACCAGCCGTAGTAGTCTCGCGGCTACAGAAGGCTCTAAAGGAGTGTGAAAGCTGGTTTAGCAAGTGGAGGCTAAAACTGAATGTAGACAAAATGCAAGGCGATGTTTGTCTCCAAGAAGAGAAAGAGATCATTAGATTCTCTAACACTATATGGCAAAAAAATGGACTGGGTTGAAACTTATAAATATCTTGGTGTTGTCATTGACTCTAAACTTACGTGGACTCCCCACGCAACCTATGCGTTGAATAAGGCCAGGAGAGCCAAGTTTAGCTTGATAGCTCTGTTGGGCCGGAATAGTGCTCTAAACATTGATAATAAACTCCTACTCTATAAGGTCATTGTTCGGACCATCCTGACGTATGGTATGCCCGTCTGGGCCACAATATGTAAGACTAGGTGGAAAGAACTGCAAACGTTCCAAAACGTTACCCTTAGGACTATTGCGCAAAAAGATCGGAGAATTGTTCGCAATTCCTCCATTTATAATGACTTCAACATGACTCATATTTGCAAATACGTTCAAGGGCTCATGGAATCCATGCTGCCCAATATAGAAAATCATAGCAACGAGCTAGTCTCGGGCATTTTAAATCATCCTATGCATAGAAAGAGATATCGTGATCCAAGGCATATACTTGATATTAATTTTGAAGACATTGATAATGTCATATTTCCAGATTACTGGACTTCATAGGTCGTGTTTTATCTAATACTAGTGGTCTGCTTCTAGTCTAGACAGTCGTCAATCAAATTTTCCTCCACCAAGAGGAGGCAATTTTCTTTCATACTTTGGATGACCTTTGTGGGTACATCAGGCTTCTTTTCTAGTTCAGTGTATTTCCCTTGGAATATGATTATGAAGGGTGAGATTATGGAAGCTATGCTTCAAGTTCCACACGAATACCGATACACTACACTGTTCGATTGTCGATTGTCAAAAAGGCATTCTGAATCAGGCTTCCATGGGCTTAGGACTCCTCAGCAGCGATAGGGATCGGACGAGGCTTTGAGAGACCTACTGAGACAAAGGTAAATTCCAGCTATTTTTGACTATGCATTCCCTTTCATGCCTATTACTTTCCAGTACTTGTTTAACTTAGTAATCACCTAATTATTTAAAATTTCAATTTAAAGTTGAATCTTGTTTTTAGAATTTTAATTATGTAAAGTTTAGTGTCTTATAATAATCGGGGTTTTTTATTTTTATTTTGTTATATTGATGGTTGATATTGGAGATACACTTAAACCCAGATTATATTGCAACCTTGTACTATTTTAATTCATTCTATGATAGTTTGTAATATGGTTGATATCGTATTTTGTAGATTTGTAATGTATTTTTAGTATTATAAATTAAATCTGAATCTTATCCAAACTTATGCCCTGACTGATTTTCGTCATTTCTCGATATAATAACAACCCATTCACCACAACTAGCGCCCGAACAGGGACTGTGATAATTGAGACATGATGGGAGAAAATAATAACGCAGAAATTAATGTAGCGGAAGGCTCTGTTTCCTCAGTGTAGGGTTTTACCCATCTCATTGGTTGTTTTTCCAGAGAAGATACCTCCAGAGAAGTTGTTTTTCCAGAGAAGATAGCTCCATAGATTTGAAAGGTTTTTTGTTCAATTGATAGTATGGCCACTTTGGCTGGATGGGATGATGAGATTAAGGTAAATGTGTTAAAAGCCCAAGTAAAAGGAACAGCTGCCTGTAAGTTCAATGAACTACAGTTGTATAAATTATACAATAGTAAGGAATTAAAGGAGACATTGGTCAGGGTTATGGGGAAGAGAATGGATAGGAAGGATGCTATGAGGGAATTCTTTTTGGCACAGCAGGGAAAAAGGGAGAGTTTGGAGGAATTTGCAGCCAGATTAAACACTTATGGGCAAGCTATTTGAGTATGAGCCAAGCATGGAGCCTCAGAGGGCAACCTTATTACTAAAAACATTTACTGAAAATCTACTCCCAGCATGTGTCAGAATTATCTTCCATAAGGAATCAGATGCCTTTGAGAAAGCAGTAGAGGAGGCCATTAAATCTGAGAACTTAGAATCCAAGTACTCTGTAGGAAATTGTAATGTGGCTGAGATGAAACAAGCCCAAGAGCGAATTGAAGCACTAGAGCATTTAATAATACCACAAGGCAAAAATGTTAGAATTGAGGGAAAGGGAGGGAGATGAAAAACATGAAATATTACAGAAGTTAGTACATAAGATAGGGGTGCTAGAGAAGAAATTAGAAGAGGAACCTAAGAAGGGAAAATATGTGCCAACCCGAGGAAATTGTTTTGTCTGCGATAAGAGGGGACACCACGAAAGATTTTGGAAGAGTCGACATTTAAACAGAGAGGAGCCAGTCCTGTTGACCAGCATGATCTGGCCGATGTTCACAAACAAATAAATCTGGTCTTACTAAAGAATAATAATAACAGATTGTACAAGGTGGAACTGAATATTGAGGGGCGTAGTATACTAGCATTCATTGACACGGGGTCCCAGGTTTCTATCAGCCTTTGTCATCATTTAAAAGGCACATTGATCAGTACCAAGAGGCAGGTATCATCGAGCCTAGCTAGTCCAGGTGGAACTCTCCAGTATTCATTGTTCAAAAGGAGAACGGGGATAAGTGTATGATGCTTGACTTGAGAAAGATCAAAGTTATCACTAGAGCACTTGATTTTTCTATGCCAAAGCCCCACGAGATTTTTCAAAGCCTCAATGGACATAAGTACAACCTGTGACAATAAAGTTCGGTGAATAATGGCATATTGAGAGTGGATTGCTCGCTTACATGAAACACCAGTTACTATCCTTCAAAGTAATCCCCGTCGATGGTAATGCACTTCTGGGAACGCCTGTACAAGTCCTGGAAACTCCTGGCATAGCCTTCAGTTGAGTCGTAACATTACGTTGGATGTCTGGCCTCTTCGGGGGGCGTCTTCTATGGTGTTCCGGCCTCCTCGGAACCGTTTAAACCAGTCATAAACACACTTCAAATTCAAAGTAATAGCACTTTCTTTGTAAACTGTTGTCATCATTTCATGAGTCTCTTTCGTTCGCTGATCCATTTTACGTTTGACCGCGCGTACTACGCCTTCTCTCTTCAATGTCCTGTTTAAACATAATAAACACACTCGCAGCGCTGATTCTCTCAAATTTGTATAAACATGTCTCCACCTGTCTGGGGCAGGATACGACGATGGTGCACTCTTACAACCGTTAGCAATTTGACGTCATTCACCGAACTTTATTGTCACAGGTTGTATTTTTCTGTGTTGGATTTCAATTCTTGGTATTTCCAGATTCATCTGGTAGAACATTTGAGTGCTATGCTTTTCAGACCCCCTGGGGTAAGTTTCAACTGACTAGGTTGCCCCAGGGTGGAAAGAATTCAGCTTCTGCCTTTCAGGGATCAATGTCGGACCTTCTCGGTGAGTACTTAGGAAGGGGGATTTTTGTGTTTCAAGACGATATCCTTGTATATTCTGAAACATTTGAGCAAAATATGGTCTTGCTAGAGTGAATTTTGAACATCTTTAAAGAAAAAAATCTAATAATGAAGAGATCTAAGTGTTCTTTCTGTGTGCCACATATTAAATACCTTGGCATATTATTTCAGCAGAAGGCATTTGCCCAGATCCTGGGAACATGCAACACAGAATTAATTCCACCCCCTTCCAACATTTAAAGAGGTGAGGTCATTACAAGGGGCAGTTAATTTTTACTGGCCCTTTATAGACAAATTGTCAAACACTCTATTGCCAATTACTCATTTAACTAAAAAGGGAGCAAAATTTAAATGGTCGAAGGAATGTCAGATGGCCTTTGATGAAATAAAAGCGGCTCTAATTAGTCAGCCAATATTGGTGCCTCCAGATTACGAACAAGAGTTTGTCCTTTTCATGGATGCTTCCATTGGAGCCACTGGGGCAGTACTTTACCAAGCCTTAGGACCATTGCATTCTATAGCTATAATCTAAACAAAGCCCAACTAAATTACAGTACCATTGAAAAGGAGGAATTAGCCATCCTGATGGACGTATGTCAATTCCACCATATAGTGCTGGTATTCCCTGTGGTTGTAAGAAGTGATCACAAGCCCCTGGCCTTCATTAAGAACCTCAAACATTCAAACCAGAGGCTACTTAGGTGGTCTCTGGAACTCGAAAAATATAATCTTAGCGTTGAGCATTTAAAGGGAGAAGATAATGGCATTGCTGATCTATTTTCCAGACTGCATGTTATGGAGGTTAGAGCTGTGAATCAATTAACCAACGAGTCTTTGATCAACAAGATTGTTGATCCCCAACATAGTGACCCATTCATGTCACCCCTTGTCAGAAGAAAGAGGAAAGAGAAGGGCTTCTTGATCCAGGATAAGATACTCATGAGAAAAAGGATAAAAAAACAATGTAGGCTGTGTGTTGGTAGGACGATGCATAGCGAGTTGATTGAGAGGGCTCATTCTGGTAACCTAGCAGGGTATCAAAGGGTGGGAAGGACCCTTAACTTACTTAGAACATGATATTATTGGCCCAACATGGATAGAGAGGTTAAGGAATTTATAAAGACATGCAGAATATGTCAGCAATGTAAATTGGTCAAAGGGAAGGCTCCCTTTCAGGACGGACTCTGTGCCTCTTTCCCGTCCCAAAAGGTGGCAGTAGATTTGATTGGGTCATTACCAGAGGGCCTGAAGGGTAATTACTATATATTAGTATCTGTGCATGTATTATCCAGATTACATGTTGCGAAGGCGATATTAGAGCACATTGTTTGCAGGTATGGGATACCCCATAAATTAATCTCAGACAGGGGGGCAATTTCACCTCAGAAATGATAAAATTTCTTTATAAGGATCTGAATATTGATTTGCACCACACTACCACATGCAGATCGAATTCTAATGGACTGATGGACTAGCTCAACCAGTCCATCACAGAGGAGCTGAGAACTCTATACGATGATGATCCACGAAACTGGGATGAGAGGCTTGAAGAGGCCTTATTTACTATCCGAACTAACCCTAACATGAATACTGGTGAGGCACCAGCCGTTTTACTATATGGAATTTATCCAAGAACTCCTCTATCCTGGGATGAGGGAATCAATCATAGTGTGTCTATTCCTGATTATTGCTCTGGTCTGGTCCAGAGACTCATGAAAACTAGGGAGAAAGCTCAGAAGTTGAGCCAGTCTAACAAGAGTAGGGGAGTGGCTCATAGAAACAAAGGTAAACGAGGTTGCACCCCCCCTCCCTGATTCCCCTCAAGGGGGGGGGGGGTAGAAAAAATAAACTGGGGCATAGGTACTTGGGACCCTTTCGTATTAGTAAAATTTTATCCAGGGTGAGTTACGAAGTTGAAAGTGTCAGGAGAAAGGACAGGCAGGTTGTGCATATAGATATGCTGAAACCTTGCTACGGGTCTTGGACTAAGAACCTGTCCCAGAAGAAGAGTAGATAAGCTCGACCACAGGATCCTGAAGAATTGGACCTGGAGGAGGACGAAGATGAGCCCATGAGGATTTGGAGAGGACAGACACTAGGACGGGTGAGAAATGCATCCGACCATGTAGAACCTCAGCCTGAACCCGCCTTGGACGAGCAAGAAGAATGCCTTGTTGTACCAGCAGAACCCCAACTGGACCTTGCTGTGGAAGAGCAGGAAATACTCCCCGAGGTATGTAACCGCCAGGAACCACCAGAGGAGAATGACCAATACTTTCTGAGGAGATAAAGAGTAGACTACAGGCGTCTACAGTGAAGGACTCTGAAGGGATCTTCCCTCTGAGGGAGAAGTAGTGTGACAAAGTCAGTTATTTTATTGTCAAAGTTATATTTTGTAGTGCTACTGTAAAATTATTTAAGATTTACATGTAGAAAATAGTAAATTTTACTTATTTCTTTATTGATACTAGTACTATTCAACCTTGTTTGATGCTCTGCATCCTGGGTAATCTTGACTTCGATGATCACTGTCCTGCTACGCTAGCTGTAACTACCAGAAGTGTTTTGAGTGCTTCTGGCTTTGCCACCAGAGGGCGATCCCATAATTCACTTCGGGATTGGTCCCTGATATAAATGGGGAGCGCGAGATTTGAAAAGGCATTCTGAATCAGACTTCCATGGGCTTAAGACTCCTCAGCAGCAATAGGTATCGGATGAGGCTTTGAGAGACCCTGTGAGACAAAGGTAAATTCCAGCTATTTTTGACTATGCATTTCCTTTCGTGCCTATTACTTTCCAGTACTTGTTTAGCTTAGTAATCACCCATTTATTTATCATTTGAATTTAAAGTTGAATCTTGTTTTTAGAACTTTAATTATGTAAAATTTAGTGTCTTATAATAATCGGGCTTTTCATTTTAATTTTGTTATATTGATGGTTGATATTGGAGATACTCTTAAACCCTGATTATATTGCACCCTTGTATTTTTTTAATTCATTCTATGATAGTTTGTAATATGGTTGATATTGTATTATGTAGATTTGTAATGTATTTTTAGTAATATAAATTAAATCTGTATCTTATTCAAACCTATACCCTGACTGATTTTCGTCATTTCTCGATATAATCACAACCCATTCACCACACTATAACACCTAGGATAATGAAATTAGGAGGAATAGTAGGGTTCAAAAAATTATATACCGTTAAAATTTGATCGAATTCCAACAAGTACTTTCCGAGATACCCATTCAATATTGTAACACCTGCTCATATACAAGTACTAACCAGTATGTGATGCGATATTGACTGCGTAACTCGGGAACTACTTGGTGGAATTCGATGAAATTTCAACGCCATACAGAATTTTATGGGTTCTATTATTTCCCTAAATTTCATTATTCTAGCAGTCACAGAACCTGAGTTATTTACGTGTTGATCTTGGTGGTAGCATTTTTACTTCTGTTCATATCTTAGTTATCGTTCAAATTTGGACCCATGTCCATATGAACGTTTTTGCTTAGAATCACCTTTACTACCTCCTGTAAAAGTTTGTACATTGAGATTTGCATCACCCTGTAGAGAAGCACTGTGATTCTATCGTCTGCTATTTACTGTTATACCCTGGCCACTAGGGTGCATTCGCGCATGCGTGCCTCAGAAAATGAAGGGAGTGTCGCTTCTTTAGTAGCTTATTCTGTGGTTAGTACGAGGGCGTTTTGAAAAGTAATGCTTCCCTGGGCTGTAACTTTTTTTATTTGTTAACCAATTTTCTAAATTCTTTTTGTATCATATATTCACATTTGTCCTCTATGTAATGCACTATTCACTTTTTGACATAGTCCCCATCCCTTTCCACGCATGGCACCAACACGTGACTAATTGGGTGAACCCGTCGGAGAGAAATTCCGGAGTTGTTGTCGACACCAGGAATAAATGGAAGCTTTGGACCCTCTTCTGGAGTACGATAACGTCTGCCCACACACGAGTTGCCACACAATGAGAGGCGTTGCAGTGCCTACAGTTCAAATATGAATGAGTGAAGTTCAAAGATGAAAGACTTTGTACCTTGCCACTTTCACCGCTTCCCAAAGAAGAAAGTGCCCCTTAAGGGACATGAGTTGGTTCTGACGTCAAGTTAAACGCTGCCATCTAATCCTGGTGTCGACAACAACTCCGGAATTCCTCTCCGACGGGTTCACCCAACTAGTCACACAAGTCACATGCAAAAAAATTAAAAATAAGGTCTTTAATACATATTTCAAATTTCCAATTTTTAAATTTCACAATCCAGACTGTCGTTTTTTTCAATTCGTTTTTCTATGTAGTTCGAGAGCTATCGCTCACCTGACCAGTCTTCCTCAGATACCAATCACCGATGAATAAATAAACACCAGCAAAGTCTGCTTTGTTTATATGCCTCGCATACCACTATGGCATTCTGTCTGTGCAAAATTGAATTTCGCTGGCTATGTCGTTGTTCGCAAAATTTTCAAAATATACGAATGACAATCAGTAAAGTGGTAAATTTATGTTTGAAAAATTATATGTAAAAAGCTGATGTAGATCTTTTTGTTTTTTAGTAAAGTTTGATTCAAAATTCATATGAGTTTATTATTTAGTAAACATGTCCGCCACTAGTTATCAAAAGAGCAAGATTTTTTTCCTCTTTACTTTCTATGCGTTTTAATGTTTGAGATAATATACAGAGTATTGTTAAATTTCATGCCAAAAATGATAGGGTGATGGAATATGCGCTTCTAAGCAAAAAAATCATGTAAACATTGGTCCGAATTTGAACGATAACTGAGATATGAACAGAAATAAAATTGCCGCCACTAAGATCAACCAGTTAATAACTCACTTTCTATAACACATAGGATAATGAACAAACAAGAAATAAATCCTCCCGACGAAGGTATAGGAAAGTAGTGGAAGCGCTGAGGTCATCTATTTTTTTTACCCTTTTATATGCACTTTTTAACACACCCCCCCCCCATTTTTTTAACCGAACAATTGATTTTCTCTAACGTAGTATTTAGACAATGAAAAAGAGCTCTATCTTCTTTCGTTTCTCATCATTTCCGAACGAATGATATATGACATGCCATATGTTGCTATAGTTCTAAAGACCAAGTGATTGCCACCCCCACAACTTCTACCCTATTGGGGCAATTTGGCCCAAACTTTAAAGTAAAGTTGATCTTGCTTAGAGGAAGCTGGATACCGAATTTCACTCCTAAATATGCATAAATATGCAAAGAACCATTTGGTCCCTTCTAATTTCTGCCCCCGAAACTCCGACCCCCAGTGGGCCAATCAAAACCAAACTAATAGTGAAGATGCACATGCCCATAGTAAGCTACATTCCGAATTTCAACCTTCTATTTCAAAAAATGCGGAAATTATGAAGGGGACGGACGGACGGACAGACAGACGGACATTGTGAAAACAATAATTAGCTCCATTCTTCCGCTACTTAATAATAGGGTACATAACGAGTAGTTTCCAAGTTATGCTCTCAAAATCGTAACACGTGCTCACATGTGAGTACTAACCACCACATGTTACGATGTTGACTACTCGAAAACTACTTGTTGGAATTCGATCAAATTTTAACGGCATACACACTTTTATGTACCCTATAATTCTCTCATATTTCATCACCACTATCATTTTTGACATGAAATTTAACTACACCCTGTATATCAATTTTTAATACCAAGATCTTTATTATTATATTCGTAAGATCAATGTGGCCATGTGAAAATCTCCGAGTCGTCCCAAAAGTCTCCACGACCACGTGCGACCAGATACGGCATATCAGGTAACTTGATAATCTGGTGGTCACCCTGCAGTTACTTTTCAGATATGCCCTTAGTACTAATTAAATTTAACAGCCTAGAAATTAGTGGATTAATATAACTGTCGACATAATTCCAATTAAATTTTCTAATATTACATTATGCTCATTCATGGATGGAAGTCGTAATGTGAAATGCCTGAAATTAAATCAATCCATCACAGAGCCCATTACGCGGTCATACTAAGTGCGAACACAGAACATATAGTAAGTAAAAGCCGAAAAGTATATTAAACTAATGTAATTATGGAAAATTTTTCTGAAGGGTAGTTTTATAGAATGAAGTTTATACTTAGAAATTCTTGTCAAGTATTTCATATTATGTGACACGGTGTCTTTGTAATTATCCTTTACAGACTTTCCATATCACAGATTTTTCTTATATTAAAGGGCAACTGACATCAAAATTTGACATATATATTTTTTGTCCTAAAATTATAAAGGACATTGAAAAAATAAAGTCTGCACACAAAGTTTTCAAATATCACTATTATTTTAAGTTATTTAGTTTTAAAAATCAATACCTATGTCAGCACACCCAACGATAGCCTCAGAAGGTTGTTTCATGGATGAAAGAAACATGGTTGCTTACTCCATCCATACGCGGTTATAAACAAAACATCGATATTAAGGCATAATTTTTTAAATGTTTCATCCTTACAAATACGGAAGTATCATCTGGAATTAAATATAGGCATTTTCTTTGCATAACCAATGTAAATTATAATTAAAAATAAAATCTCCATAACAGTCGTGCATCTCCTAGATCGCTTTTTATGCAATTATTTTTTCAAAATAATATTTTTCTAATTTTTATCACTGGTTCATAGTGATAGGGTTAGCTATTATTTGTAAATTCAACTTTTCAATGTGATCGAATTCATTTTCATAAAGGATTTTCACCAGCAAACCTATTATATGTGTGTATTGTCTGATACAAAGATTTCAAACAAATTTCGCCTTTGATATCACACCCCGATTCAAGATGGCGATGGCGATCGTTCATTTTCATACCAAAAAATGCTTTTACTGTATAAACATAACGAAAATTTAAAAAAAAAAATGCAATGTGTTGCAATATTCAGCTGTTCATAAGAACAGATTTAGCGTAAAATAAAACTTTTGATGCAATTGGAACAGTATGAACTGGTCCCAACGATAAAAAAATAGGAAAGAGAATTTCTTATCCATCTCCGATTTAAACAGTAAAATAAGTTCTTCCTATTTGGGTAATAAATGCTAATTTTTAACTTCTTTAAAATGAGCTAATCAATTAGAATTCATTCCCCTTCTAAAAAAAATTTCCTAATCTCAGGAGGACAAGAAAATTGTTAAAAATTGCAAAGACCGTTATATTGATAAATATCAAAACGCAATACATGTTTTCATAGGTTGAGCTTCGTCGAGTATCATAGTGTCTAAATGAAATAAAGCAAGGGTCAACAATAGATACGGTAGTGTGATTTTAATACGTTTTACGCGTTTCGGCATTACGCCATCATCGGAGACTACAAGACTACAAGAAGTTAAGCT
>JAHWFO010112659.1:325-12815 GCA_023313115.1 Rhysida immarginata | reverse complement strand
GGCATTACGCCATCATCGGAGACTACAAGACTACAAGAAGTTAAGCTAGCCTGGCCAAGTATTTATACAGTACGTGCATAATACAATAATCAATTGGGGGATTTTGAATAAAAAGAGAGACAGGTTATGGGTGGGTACAAGATGAATTGAAGAGGAGAGTTCGCTTGGATGCCCGGACCTCATAGAGCTAGGCGGGTGACATCCGGTTTTTGTTCCTTGTTCGTGCGTCGGCGTCTATGAGTAGCTGTAGTAGGTCTTCACGTTCGAAATAAGTCTGATTGTTGAGCAGTGTCGTCAGTTCGGTTTGTCTTCCCTTCGTGATCTCCACTTCTTCTCGTAGTAGGATCCTGGCCTTATTATTACTGGTCCAGATGATTGACATGCAGTTGTCAATGTACACCATCCTATGCTTATTTCTTATGAGGTGTACCGCGTCTGCGGATAAATTTTCACGAGCGTCTTTGCTCACCAAACCTGGTGTAGAAGGAGCTGGTGGTGGATCCTTTATAAACTGCATTGCAGTCGGGGCACGATAATTGGTAAACGCCCGCCTATTTTTATATGTTGTTGCCGGAACTGGTCCTCTTTGGGTTGAGCAGCATTTGGTTGTTGTGCCTTGTCCTGAATGCGGTTCCGAGGCCTTCGTCTCTGATAGTTTTGCGATTCTACGTATATGCCTCGGGCCCAAAATAGGTCAATGTGACAAAATCCGTGGGTTGCTTCGTGCGATCCGGTGGAAGCTTGATGGAACGTTTGACATTGTTGAGTATCGCCGTTGTTATCCTGTCCGGGAATCCATTGAGGCGGGCCAGTTGGTAGGTGGTGGCGATTTCATGCTTCTTGGCTTCATTTTCGAAGAGGTAGGTGAGTGCTCTCCTGAAATTGTGCTTGATTGCTGCTGTCTTGTGCTGAGCGGGATTGTTTGAGCTACACGGGATAATATTTGCGGCGGTGTAAGGCTTCCTGAATATTGTGAATTCCAACCTCTGTGGGGACCTATGTATGTTGACATCAAGAAAGCTTAGGGCATTCGATGGCCTAAAATTTGATGGCAGATCTGATCCACAAAAGCTTAAAATTCAATAACACCAGACAACAGTGCCTAGACGATTTATCCGAACTTGCCATAGATATAGAACTTGCACTACTACGTGTCAAACCCGCAAATAAACAACGGATTCGAATTCTAGCTACCAATGAATTACGCAAATCTATTAATAACCGGCGGAATAACTCAACCTTCAAAATTGCTATAAGTGTCAGAGCTAAGCTCGAAGAAAACAAGGCCATTATTAGCCAAGCTGACAAAGGAAAAGCTACTGTTATCATCTGTGAGGAGGATTACAACAGTAAAGTTTACAAGTTTATTGAAGACAACAACTTTACCAAGCTCAAAAAGGAACCGACATCGAAGTATGCTAACCAAACTGTATTAGCAATCCAAAACCTTGAATCACCTCATATACAAGAAACCGCGAAGAAATTGACAGTCCGGCAACCACAACCACCGAAATTACGTGCGCAAATCAAGATCCACAAGCCAGGTAACCCCGTCCGACCAATCGTCAATTGCCAGATGGCCTCTTTCTATTATATTGCTAAACAAACGTCCACGTGGCCCACTGCTAATTACCCACTAAACAACAAATATTCCGTTAAGAGCAGCATCTCATTACTTGACCAGCTTAAACCCCTTATAAATCAACGCACACATGCGGCTCATATCATTACATATTAACAACCTGTATACCAACGTATCACTCACCGAGACCATACAAGTCATCCAACACAACCTGGCCAAAACAGGGAAAGACCCCAAAGAATGCGCTGATATTATCTCATTGTTAAAGCTACTACAGAGCCATAACTACTCCATGTTTAATGGCGAGTTCTTCACCATCCCTGAAGGGATCGCTATGGGGTCACCAATAAGTGCCTTAATATCGGAGATATTCCTGCAGCATGTCGAGGACCCGTTGGTCGACAAATTGATCCAAGATTCTGTGATAGTATTCTATAGACGCTACTTTGACGACACTTTGATCATCTTGGACGAGCGGCGGGCCAGTACTGACGACATACTGCAGATCTTCAATAACTCCCATAGTGCTATGACTTACACCATCGAATGCGAAAAAGACGAGTCCCTAAGCTTTCTTGATGTCAACATACATAGGTCCCCACAGAGATTGGAATTCACAATATTCAGGAAGCCTTACACCGCCGCAAATATTGTCCCGTGTAGCTCAAACAATCCCGCTCAGCACAAGACAGCAGCGATCAAGCACAATTTCAGGAGAGCACTCACCTATCCCATCGGCAATGGCGCCAAGAAGCATGAAATCGCCACCACCTACCAACTGGCCCGCCTCAATGGATTCCCGGACAGGATAACAACGGCGATACTCAACAATGTCAAACGTTCCATCAAACTTCCACCGGACCGCACGAAGCAACCCATGGATTTTGTCACATTGAACCTTTTTTGAGCCCGAGGCATATAGACTCGCAAAATATTCAGAGACGAAGGCCTCGGAACCGCATTCAGGACAAGGCACAATAACCAAATGCTGCTCAACTCAAAGAGGACCAGTTCCGGCAACAGCATATAAAAATAGGCGGGCGTTTACCAATTATCGTGCCCCGATTGCAATGTGGTCTATATAGGATCCACCAGCCGCTCCTTCTACACCAGGTTTGGTGAGTACAGATGCTCATCGACCAACGGTGATAATTTATACGCATACGCGGTACACCTCATAAGGGATAAGGACCACCAACACATTCTTATTGGACCAGTAACAATAAGGCCAGGATCCTACTACGAGAAGAAGTGGAGATCACGAAGCGAAGACAAACGGAACCGATGACACTGCTCAACAATCAGACTTATTTCGAACCTGAAGACCTACTACAGCTACTCATAGACGCCGACGCACGAACAAGGAACAAAAACCGGATGTCATCCGCCTAGCTCTCTATGAGGTCCGCGAATCCAAGCTAACTATCTTCTACAATTCATCTTGTACCCACCCACTCACTGTCTTTCTTTTTATTCAAAATTCTCCAATTGGTTATTGTATTATGCACGTACTGTATAAATACCTGGCCAGGCCAGCTTAACTTCTGAAAAATGTAATTTATATTTTTATGCTGATGATACTGCCATCATGGCTTGGGTGCACCAGCCGTCTCACGTTATCACTCGTCTGCAGAACGCCTTGAAGAAATTTGAAGACTGGTTTAATTGCTGGAAGCTGAACCTTAACGTCGGAAAATCCAAAGCTGTGTACTTCCACAAAAAGCGTCCCCCGGATTCTCTTGTCTTATTCAATAAAGAACTCGAATGGGTCGACAATTAACGGTACCTTGGCGTCATAATCCACTCAAGATTCTCATGGAACAGTCACGTGACTTACTTTCTGAACAAAGCAAAGAAGGCTAAGTACAGCCTCATAGCTCTCCTGGGTCGAAACAGTGCCCTCAGCATCGACAATAAGCTGCTATTGTACAAGACGATGATTCGGACCGTCCTCCTCTATGGTATGTCTGCGTGGGCAACCCTATGTAAAAGTAGATGGAGTGAACTCCAGTCGTTCCAGAATGTTACCCTGAGGACCTTCGCCTAGCTTGGCAGAAGGACTGTGAAAAACCAATCCATACACTTGGATCTGAACATGACTCACCTTGGTATGTTCAATATGTGTGTGCAATATCTCCTGATGAACATGGTGCAGACGATGAAGAGCCATGACAATGACCTGGTGGCTGGAATACTAAACAACCCGATGGTAATGAAGTGGCATACAAAGTATAGAAAACCGAGGCCCATTCCTGATGTCAACTTCGAAGACATTGGCAACGTTTCCTTCCCGGATTATTGGAAGATGTGATACCATCCACCCCCGCCCCCTCTCCCAATCTTCTGACAATCGTCAATCTTATTTTTATTTTTTTTCATAATGTGGAAGACCTCTTTGGGCTAGTCAGGCTTCTTGCCTATTTCAGTGTATTTCATGTGAAATTTATTCTGGTAGGGTGAGCTTCGTGAAAACACTGCTTTCGTCCCACCCGAAGAAATGTACACTTCACTGTTCGATTGTCGATTGTCGAGCTTAACTTCTTGTAGTCTTGTACCCTCCGATGATGGCGTAATGCCAAAACACGTAACGCGTATTAAAATCATACTACAGTATCTATTCTTGACCCTTGCTTTATTTCATTAATACATATTTGTAGAAAAAAGATCTAAGAATTGATGCGGAATTATTTAACAATATCACGTGTAAATTCTGTACGTTTGCAGAATAGCGCAGTGGAAAGAGATAAAGTACGTGACAGTGGACGGATAAATAAAGTTGAATAAATTTTTAATGAATAAAGCAAATGGCAACACAAATTAAAAACAATAATCAATAATTCAAACAAATGATCAATACTTAACTTAGCTAAACTTCTAGCTAACCTAATAATATATGCCACATGTAAAATATAGAGGGCTATGCCTAATCCAAAACACTTAAGTAGACATACATCATATATTCACAATACTCGATCCCCCAAGCCATGGAATGAAAACTAAAATAAATTAAGCTTCGAGGATAACAACAATACAGTCGGTATGAATACGGCTCACTTAGCAAAACACTATAAGACACTTGAGCTTACGTAAACAGTAAGTAGTACAATAAATGGCGTACTGAATACCAAAATTGAAATAGCAACAGTTCAATCTAACAGAACTAAACACTACATAAACAAGCATATAAATACATATACATATACTTCTATACTAAAATAGAAACACAATTTTCCAAAGTATTCAGATATCAAATCCACATTATGTATGTAAGCTATGTCCTGAAGAGCAAAATATCTAATCTCACATTATCAAACAGTTGAACTTAATTTACGAATATAAAGTCTGCGACCTTGCGCGACGACTTACCAATTGTCATATAAATCAACTCAAACATTCACAGCAATAATTAAATGTCCACAGTTTAAAGTTCATTGACCTATGACACGTCACGGTCTTACACTAAATAACAAATGTCCGACTTATTAAATGAAAGTTTACAGCTTGGTAAAGTCACAAATTGAGAGCGGGAAAAATTCATGCGGTAAAGTCACTGTCCGGGTAAAGTCTTAACAACGCAATTACAATTAACGCTAAAGCTCACAATTTCGAGGGTAAAAGTTTTCCCAACACGCTCTCCAACTGGAAGAAAAATATAAGAACTCGTATTAAGAGTTTACACAAATTTTCTTTATATAAAACCTTTTTCTGACATAAAAAGGAAAGGGAAATTGCCCATTATCATGCCGGGCTTCTTTTCTATAATTGATTAAGACCACACATTCCCAAACCATGCTGCATGTCAGCAGATGAATTAACTAGCCATACGTCTCCAACAATGCAATTAGAGCGAAGCTCCCGTTGAAAGAAACTGCCGAAGAAATTTCACGTACTCACGGATTTGGCTGGTTTCACCTTTATCACTCGTTCCACGGTCAGCTGCGCTCCGAAGTCGCTCGGGCCGTTTTCGTAACTCCCATCGACATTTCCACTGCGTGGTGCTAATGAAACCTCCGCCTCCGACGCTTTACAGCACGGCTCACTTGTTGCCGTCTTCCTGGTCGAATCCGCCGCCCGGGGTTCCATGCACTCTCCGCTCAGATTATCCGTGCCCGACGTCCTCACAATGGAACACAGTTCATGGTTCGAATCCACGCCGTCCTCCTCTCGTTTACCACCACGTTCGATGTCCAACTCCTGTCTCCCCGTTTTTTCCCTCCAATTTTTGAATTCACGACGCTGTCGCCGATCTGCTCTCCTATGCGGATGACGACCCATCCGGAGCTCCTCCCTCCTCCTCGTGTTGTAGAAAACCCGAGGACGAAATCCAGTACGAGTGTCATCGGAAATCGAGTTGTCATTTGATTTCCGTGACAAACAATTAATGTTTTTCTACTCGGTAAGTTAAAAAATACTTTTATTTCTAGATAGCTAAGGTGTTATAGTTGATGTATATGTGGAAGTTAGGCATTTATTTTTGGTGTATTTAGGGTCGTATTTTAATCACGAAGGTTAAGCTAATATTTATGAAACGTTTAACAATAAATAATGCAAAATATATTTACCTGTTTCCTTGAGCTGAGCATTTATATCATTGCTTAGAGTAGGATTTACATTATTGTCTAGTACATCGTTTATTGTTTCTTCCATGTTTGCAAGCGACAACAGAATTTGTCCTCCATAAGCAATTAAAACGACGGCACGAATCTATATAAAATTATAGAAACACAAATTTAAATGAATATGATGATAAACTAATGACATTTATAAACTGAGTTAATCTTCACTATCCGCACATCGTGTGCTGACTGATCATGAGACCAAGGTAAGTGAATTTATTCTTTAAAGACTGGGGGGCTGTGCGCCCCAGACCTCCCCTCTAAGGAACTGATATATACCCCCCCTTTTTTTTTAGTCATAGTAAATGGCTAAGGAGTGATGGTTAAATTAATAAAAATAAAAAACTATATAATTTTAACATAGTATTAAGCTGACGTTTTAACACGGATAAAGTAAAACGGTGTAACGTGCCGTTACCTTTCTTGGCTGAAATTTTTTTTTTGCCTCCCCTTCAATCACTTTTCGGGATCTCTTACGTTAGATTCCCTCCCTCCCATCCTGGTGGAGTTACTTTATGCGTTCCCTTCCGACGTTGTGTGTTTCGCATTTCTCATCTTACCTATATTCCTGGTGTCTATCGTGCTTAGTCCTTTCTCTGACTGTGCGTTCGTGGGCAGTCCCGGGTGCGAGCCTTAAAGACCTGACGCTTAATTATTTGCTTTAACGGAGGTTACTGTGCTCCCCCTCCTTTTGTTTTTTTTAAGAATTAAAGGGATCACGTGACGCGTTCGGTTCGCGTTGTTTTTTTTTTGGTTAATGATACCTCGTTTGAGAAGTTATTCGTTCTATTTTTTTTCCTCGCGCTAATTAAGTTTTTCTTCTTGTGGGTTTATTTTATGCGTTGACTGAGATCGCGATTCTTCGCGACTGGCGTCGCTAATGACGACATCTCACGTCCTCTGCTGTTCGTCCCAGGGTGAATTCCCTTTTAGCGCTTGACGGATATTTGAATTTTTTAATTTCTCACCGAGACAATTAGTTTAGCGTTTAGTTTTGGTCAGTATTTCATCGCGCCATTTGTTGGACTCGTCTGGTTCATTGTCTTTTGAGTCATTTCTCGTCATCGATTAATGAGCTTGAGAGTCGTTCGTCTTGTGTATTTCTCGGCTTGCCTTTTTGGTTTTTTTTGCCGTTTAGAGATTTCCTTTTAATTTTTTGGTAATAAAATAAGAATTTATTTTGAATTCGCCTTCTTTGACAATTGTTAAGGGATGTCTTAGCCTCTTGTCATTGATATAAAACGCGTTCTTCGACGTTATAAGAAATTTAACCATTCTGTTTTTTTTTTTTTATTTAGGAAGCTAGAAAAGGTTTTTTTTTACTATTTTAAGATAATGTATTTTTGTTAACTATTTCTTTTACGGAGACTTCTCGTTAACGCTATTGTTGGATACTCGCGCGTTTCCCCTGTTCTTCTAGTTTTTCATTGTTTAATTGACGTTGCAATCGACTGCTCGTTTTCCTAGAGCAAATGACTATCTACTTTTCTGAGAACTTGGATGGCACGCCGCGTGCGCGTGTTATTTAAATTTTTCTTAATCTTCAAAAATTTTTCTTGGTAAAAAAAATATTTTCCTTGGGCAGATTCAAGTAGACCTGCAAGAGAAGCAGCATCGGCTCCTCTGCCTTCTCTTGAGTTCAGAGATGGCCTATCCTTTGGCAAACGTACTTAATATTTCCAGTCTTCGTCAATCTTGACTTTGGACCATGACCGTGTAGTTCATGTTAGCTATTGGGACTTAGCAGATTGTAACTCATCGTCATGAGGATGATCATCGTTTGCTGGTGAATTCCCATACTTCTAAGTGTTCATGGTCGACC
Organism: Rhysida immarginata; assembly: GCA_023313115.1. Lineage (NCBI taxonomy): Eukaryota > Metazoa > Arthropoda > Chilopoda > Scolopendromorpha > Scolopendridae > Rhysida > Rhysida immarginata. Next base: position 4,795 of record JAHWFO010112659.1, on the reverse strand, counting down.
AAGCGTCGTTTCTACCTTAGATCGTCCACTGATTTTACATTAACCGAACTGTTCAGGATCGTGTTCGTCCAAGATAAGATGTGTCTTATGGACCTTCGAAATAGTATTTTCCCGCTATAGCAGAAAGATCGATTCTCCCGTTCGTCATGGAACATTCGCCTACGTGTGGTTCGGTTTCACTTCGTTTGATTTCATACTTATGAAAAGCTATGCAAAATTTTTTTGCAATGTTATGATTGCTTCGTCGGACTTAGCCGGACTTTTTTTTACATAATTTCTCAAAGTCTTAGTCGCGGCTTACGAATTTTTTCTTTTTCCTTTTTAATATTGAATTTTCCTGTTTATATTACTGTTTTCAATTATTCCTAATGACAGGAAACGATACTCTGTTGTAGTCTATCATTTTAATTATTTTCGTTTTCTTTTCCAGGACCTCATCCATGTTGTCGCCGTCTGTCTTCATACATCCCTTTTGTTATGCGTATCCACCAGTTGGTCCGTCCCGTGCTCCCATTTTACCACCTTCCCTTATGTTATTGTTTCCACTGTCCGTATATTAGTGTGTATTTTGTTATTCGTCTTTAGGATTCTTGCGGAGGAGGTCCAGGGTTTATATATATATATATATATTTTTTTTTTAAATTTCTTATCACTGTAATTCGATTATTTGATTTTTTGGTGATTCCAATTTATATTTTTACTACCTCTGTAGTATATTGATGATACAGTCGAAATTGAATTTTTTTTTATTTCCAGTTTTATTTTCCTTGATTTCTTGCTGTTGTTGATCTTATTTATTTCCAGTATGAGCATTTCTACTTGACCCTTTGATCTTCTAGTTCTTCCGTGCTTCCCCCAAGTTCTCTTCTTCCTGTACTTCGGGTTCGTCCTACTCTAGCCTCGCTTCGGACTCTGAGCGTCTCAATATCTTGTTGGTCGTCGCCACGCCGCCTTAGATTCTCCGTCAACTAGACTGTCCTGTTTCTCAATTTTTTTGGGACCATTTGACCCTGCTCAATTCAGTACTATCCTGGTTCTTATCAGCAATAAAGGAAAATATTTATTTGGATTTCGCTTTTTCTATTTTGTGTTTTTTTTTCTCTTTCTTTAGTTTGGATAGTCTTGGGTTGTGGGTTAGACTTTACAGTATTTAATTGGGGTTAATTTTGTAGCGCAGTTTTTCTCCTGAATTTCTCTTTTTTTTCATCTTACTCGGAAGATCGTTTTGTTCTTTCAAGTAAGCGTATTCTTTTATCCTCGCAGATAGTTTGGGTTCTGGTAACTGTTTTCATTTCCGTTAGAGGAAGGTTTTCTTTTGAGTACTTTACGCGTCATTCTTGGGGCGTTGGCTGTGCGTGCGGGTAAACACGTTTCGTCTTTACTAGCACGTTACAACGGATACGACATTCAGCCAGTTTTTTGAACCCATTTTCTCTCACGGCCACCAGAGGGCGCAAAGCCAATACCACCGCTACTCAAAGCCTCAGCGCGTAAACGTCATACATTGTTACATCCAGGCTAACAAGAAATACAGGCTCCGCACTGAAAAGTCACCTGATCAAGATAGGTCTAGCAACAATCCAACCATCATTGTTACCAACAAAGGAAAAAAAACTGATTGTTAAAATACAAGATAGAAACAATGAAAGTTACATTGTTAATAGACCTATCTTGGTCAGGTGACTTTTCAGTGCCGGAGCCTGTCTTTCTCGTTAGCCTCGTTGTTACATCACCTACGGTAGGGACAATTTCGGGCTTATTATTGGTTGAATTACCTCACAAAATTTTCACCTCTCTATACCTCTGATACATTAATTTCTTTTTCTTGACTTAGTTTTCCATATAGAGATGCTCTGTTTGCATTTTTGGCCTTTGTCGTTGAGAACGGTTTAATGCAAGCTAAAAAAAATTAAATAAATTTGGCATTATGAAATTAAATGCTCACGACTTTTTTGAAGTTTTATTAATTTCTTCATGAAATATATCCATTCAATCAATCATTTTTTGTTTTTGTTTTTTCTTTGTTTTTTAACCAAATTTTATAATCAGCTTTCTGATTAAAAAATATTGCATATTTATTAAAACCTACGATATGTATTTCAATAAAAATTAGAATTTAAGATTAAAAAAATTAACAGCGTATGTATTCTGGGAGTATATAAGTGAAATTTATATAATTTAAATAGCTTACTCAAATTGACTTAATAAGAATGAACAAAGGAGCAGCATATCCCCGAAAGGTCGCAAAATTTTTCCTTCCCTTTTGTATTTGTAATTGTGATATGAGGCGTTGAGCGCAATAGTGGCCCAACCAACAATAATGTTGAATAATGTAACATGTGGAAATAACTTGCTGATAGATTGCTTTTTACAGTGCCATTGTGGCCCATCCATAGTTTGGTGTGCGAAATTCCATTTTGCATACATTTAGTTCGCTAAATTCCATTTTGCATACATAATAAAGAAGAATTCTGTGGATTTTCTCAGAACATATTTTTTTCGGCTTGGGCCACTTTTGCGCTCAACGCCTCATATGATATTGAAGAGTTTCTGCAGTTTAATTATTATCTTCTCTTTGAATATAATAAGATGTATTTTTAATCATATCAACTTTTAAAATTTTATTAACTACTAGCTGATATACCCGGCGTTGCTCGGGCTGATTTTTGATGAAATTTTGCAATATCTGATTGTGAATAAACAGAAAAAAGAACACATGAAAAAAAGCTTGCGAACTAAAGCCACAGCCCGGGGTGAAGAAACGTCAGATCAGATTATGGTTTCATTTTCTTTCTACTTCCTTCTTCTTCGAAACTACATGCATAATTCTTCTATGTTTTTCTCCGGCACTGCGTCAAACCCACTCAGCTAAACACATCATTCCACCAGGAGCGAAACCGAGTAGAACTGCTGAAGGGCCGTAGTTGGAGAGGACTACCATTGGGAGCATTTTAAAAGTCTTTTTCGTTTCTTGAAATTGAATTTTTACTATATTAATTCTAAGCTTATTTCACGTATTCATTTTTTCTGAATATTCACATTCAGATATTGCAAAATTTCATCAAAAAACAGCTCCCGCTACGTTGGGTATATCAGCTAGTAACTAAATCAACCATTATGGAATGACATAACCAAGTACCGAAAGGCTAAACTAATCGCTGTCACAAAATTTTTGAAACAATTGAAAAAAATACGAAAATTTTAGAGAATGTCATAAGGGGTGGGCAGCAAGATCTCCGGATATGAACTCGATTGAGCATGTAGGGGAGAAAAAGTACACAATAACTTTTTATTCCTTACCATTTTATCATTTCGAGTTGTTTGCTATACCACTTGCTATATCTTATCATTGAAAATTTTTGAGGGTGTCATAAGGGTACCATTAGAGCACATGCCATTGAATCCATTTCGACCATTATTAAAATGGTTCATTCGCGGAACCATCTTTATCAGTTGGCAAAAACAGTAATTAATACCGTTACGATTTCTTTGATATATTATTAACTATTATTTACCATTGAAAATTGCTAGGTGGGGTCATGAAGGTACCATTTGTGCAGGTGCCAATGAACCGATTTCGATCATATTTGTTCATGAACCATATTACTCGACTGACCAAAAAAATATTTTGAAAAAATTTCCATAGCCTTGGAAGAGTTAGAGTTACGGCCCGACAGACAGACAGACTAGAAAGGAGTGTAAAAAAAAGATTCTTTATGTCATTATGTTTTGTTTGTTTGGTATTAATGTCCGTTTCAACTGCTATGGTCATTTCAGGACGGCGTTATAGGGGCCACAAATTTTGCCTCGCAAGGGTTCTTTAACGTGCAGCCGGCAAACGACTACACGGGACCAACGGCTTTACTTCCCTTCCGAAGGAAGTGCGTGATCTCAGGATTTCCCCCTGAAAAATCCTCGTCGTCCTCGGCCGGGATCGAACCCGCGTACTCGGGCATCAAAGGCGACCACGCAACCGCTGAGCCACCGAGGCCGATCTTTATGTCATTAATAAACCATTAAGGAATGACAATACCATGTTCCGAAGGGCTAAACTAAATCATTCGCTTAACCATATTTTTCAACTGCCCTATGTTATCATTGAAAGTTTCTAATGGACCATAATGATAACATTAAACCATGAACATTTGAACCAATTTGTATTTTCATTAATTTTACGTTGTATGCATTTATTACACATCATTCCCAGATGTTTGATATATAACATGCCATATATTAACTTTGAAAGTTTCAATGAACCATAATAGTTCCACTAAACCAGATGCCTTAGAAACTATTTCGACTAACGTTAATTTTACGTTATATTCATTTATGACACATCATTCTAAGTTGTTTGATATATTACATGCAATATTTTAGTACTGAAATTTCCAATGGACCATAATGATACCATTAAACCACGTACCTTTGAACCAGTTTGGATTTTCATTAATTTTACGTTGTATTCATTTA
>JAHWFO010112655.1:0-14367 GCA_023313115.1 Rhysida immarginata | reverse complement strand
AATAATTATTGATAAAAAATCGATATTCATGGTTATGGCAGGGCATATTAATGAGAAATATCGCATGACCAACAATGCAAGACAAAGTTTTTGCAACAATGGTATCAACACGCAATTCACAAACACTCTGCACGGACCAACAATATATATCTCATGACCAACAATGCAAATAAAAGTTTGTGCAACAATAGGTATCAACAATGGTTTCAACACGCAATTCACCAATAACAATGAGCTCAAAATGATGATGCAATGATAAAGCAATCCTTTCCAAGAATTATAACAATGAACATAAAATGATGATGCGATATGGATAAGTTTCAATTTGTAACAATGCATAGAATTCCTGTTATTCAGGTTTTTCTTAGAAAAGAGAGTTCTTAGTACTTAACAATTTCTTGAAAATCTTTAAAAATGATCAGTAAATGGAGATAATGGAGAGTTAGCAAACTATTGAGAAAGAGTGGAAAGACGACAGAGAAAGCAAACCTTTAGCTCCGTGCTGTATTGAGCAAATGGGAAGCAAGTAAATAGAAGAATTGGCGACCGCTAGACTACCCAAAGTGATGAAAGGCCAAATTTTGCTTCAATACAACGACAGAAGAGTGGAAATTGCAACAACATCAAGTGTACATCTGAAGTAAGATTACCTGAGTAGGAAATTATTGGAGCCTTTGTGAGCCTTTAAAAAGATTTTTTTCGAATTTTCATTAAGAATTTTTAATGTATTAATTCTAAGCATTTTCATGTGTTTATTTTTAAGATATTGCAAAATTTAATTTAATTTTTTTAGATTGTTCTGTTTACATCCACGTGTAATTATCCCGGGCAACGCCGGGTACCTCTTCTAGTATATATATAGAAGAAGAAGGATGTTTGTTTGTTTGTGGGTTTGTTTGTTTGTTTGCTTTTTATACAAATCTACAGTTTTATTCCGATCTTGATAAAATTTCGCATACATGACCTTCAAAGCATGAGGAAGGTCACTGTCTACCACAGATTTCGAAAAAATAATAATTATTGATAAAAAATCGATATTCATGGTTATAGCAGGGCATATTAATGAGAAATATCTCATGACCAACAATGCAAGACAAAGTTTTTGCAACAATAAGTATCAACAATGGTATCAACACGCAATTCACAAACACTCTGCACGGACCAACAATATATATATCTCATGACCAACAGTGGAAATAAAAGTTTGTGCAACAATAGGTATCAACAATGGTGTCAACACGCAATGCACCAACACTATGCAAGGATCAACAATATATGTCTCATGACCAACAATGCAAGGCAAAATTTGTGCAATATAGAATTCAATGCTTAGAATTCCTCTTATTCAGGCTTTTCTTTTTGTTTTGTTTACTTAATATTTAATTCATTTCGGCGATCGTTGGTAATCTTGGGAATCATTGGTAAATTATATTGTTGAATTTCTAATATTTGTAATCTCTTAATTTTAAAAATTGCAAAATAACCGAAATGATTTTCAGTCTTTGAATTAAATATTAAATATTACTTAATTAAATATTAAGTAATGCAATAAAGATCCAACCATTTGTTTATTTTTATTTAACTTTCAAATGTTGTCGCATGATAACAATTACTTCATTTAAATTATGGAGTGTTCTCATGGAAATTTGATGCCCAGTTCATTATCTCAACCAATATCCCACTAAACTCAAATAAATCATTTCATCTCATTTTTCTAACTCTATACTCTGATATCAGTTCATTATCCTAAAAGCAGTGTTCTCAAACTTTGATAATATTAAAGGGTGTGACATGCCGCTTCAATTGCTCTGAGTAATCATCACAGATTAAACAAATCATTCATAAAATACAGGGTTTTTCAAAATGAATGATGCAAAAAGAAACGCAGTGGTGACCAGTATAATCAAGATATTTAAAAAAGCCGGATTTTAAATGAAAGGTGAGCTCTCCAAGTTTCATTTGGCAACTGAAATTGATATTGTGGCCCCTCAGATCACCCGATGTAACGGCCTGTGATATCTTTCTGTGGGGCTACGTGAAGAACAGCGTTTTCGTACCACATTACCGCATTACTTACAGGAGATATAAAGCGACGAATTTCCCAAGCGATCGATGCTATTGGAGAAGGAGTGCTGGAACATGTGTAGGAAGAATTTGAATATCGTTTAGATGTTTGTCATGCACAAAGGGCTCCGATAGGAGAGTTTATCTTTCATGTGATATCCGTATTTTAAAAATATACCGATTATACTGGTCACAGCTAAGTTTTAGTTTTGCATCATTCATTTTGAATAGTCTGTATTTTTAAGATGGTTCATCACTTGAATAGGATAGATATAGTGGTTCATGTGACAATAGATTGTTTTATCTTCAACATTGTTTCTATCCACAGTTCTTCGGTTTTCTTTTCGTTCATGCTAAAATCGTAATTAGTTTTAGATGTAATTTATGTTATTCTGCTTTTATAACTATAGCTGTTACATATGCCTCTAATTTCTGTTATTAAAGTGGAACTCCACTTACATGTACATATATTGTATAGATGGTGGAATTGAACAGGGGTCCTTCTGTTGGTCCTAAGTTTATGTAGCGGTAATAGAGAGTTGCTTATTGGTTTATCCATGTCCATTCGCTTGCTGTTTATTTATCTGTGTCGTTTATATTTTCAACACCCTATTTACTTTGCGTCGTATTAGCCCAGTGGGATTGGAATTATAGAGTCGGGCCGATTCCCATCCTATTAACTTTTCTTATTATTGTTGTTGTTTTGAAATGATCGAACTCGGAATAAGGTGCAAATCATCTTCGACTACAATAGATTTACTGGTGATAAATTTCGAAATTGCCGTTACTTTTTTTTTTTCTCTAATAACAGTTGTTCATAAACTAAGTAATCTTTGTTAAACAAATAAATTTCTTTCAAAGATTAAACTATTTTATTATAAAGCTGATTTTGCGAATGCGATTTCTAGGTTATTAATATGATCTGATTTCTTACTTTAATCGTTTTAGATGATGAACTTATTTTCTTCAAAAAAAGAAACTCAAAAATTGACGAAAATAAAACTGAAGATCAAAAATCAAAAGAGGTGGAAATACCGGGATTGAAACAATTATTCGATAAGTCTTATAGTTTGAAGCGGAAATACTTCTGGCTCCTGATGATCATATTATGCATAGCAGTTTGCATGTACCAGTTAATAAATTTAATCGTATACTATTTCAGTTATCCGATTGCTGTGGATATCAACATTCTCCGCAATGATAGCATTTCTTTCCCTGGAATTACACTTTGTCCGATTACTTTTCTACAGAACTTTTCTATGCAATTAGAAAATTTTTGTTCGAGTACGTCAAACGAAACATCTTCTGAGAAATGCATAGTCACAAACTTTGAAAATTCTACTTTTATTGAAGCATTATGGGAAGAAAATAAAATAACTTATGGCTCAGTTTATGACATAAAATCAGCGGTAAATTTCTATTATTTAATTGAAGATGGTCCTAAAAGCACTTTTTATATGATTGAATATATCTAATTGATTTTAGTGTGACATTCCTGCAAATTCTCCAAACTCTACGAAATGTACTGATGGGCGAATGGATTTAGAGATGGATTATAAATACACCAACACACTCTTTGGCAAATGTCTGTCATTGCAGCAAAGTAAGCAATAACCATATTAATATCGATTTCTTAATTTCTTTTCTTTATAAACTAGTTGTATTTTTTTTCTTCTTTTTATACTTTCTTATTACAAGGATAAACCCCTTAAATCAACTAGAATTGTTTTATGGCATCAATATTTTTTGATATGTTTGTTTTCAGCTTGGATAATTTATTTAATAGTTCAGATCTGGTGACATTTGCTATAGCAAATTTGGTGCTTTTCTCTTTGACTTTATTGGCAAATCGCTTAGCATATCGGGTAATCCAAAAATGTATTACATTTTTTTACATTGTTAACATTTTCAGTGTTTGCGCGTGCCTCGTGATTCTTATGAAAGCATTGAATTGCTGGAAAGCAAACAGTAGCTACATTCAAAAACTCCGTGCAAGTCGTGTTAAGCGTATCGTGTTAAGCTATAGCACGATCCGTGCTAGATTAATTTTTGAATGTGCTCGTGTTGTCTGTGCTGTCGAGCACGATTTGTGCTGCCACTTGAGTTGAGACTACGGTCTATAGATATTCATTGTTAAAATGAAGCTAAAGTTTCTAGCTCCCAATAGGGCGGGAACTCTATTAAAAAGTGGCGCTGCATGTACAATCGGCCCAAAAACGCCTGCAGCGCCGCCCTGTCGACAGACAGAAACTTTACTTTCATTTTCAGTTTCAATGAAAAACCTCTATCGCAGGTCACGGTCGGCCCTGATGCGATCTATGCGGCACCTGGCGCGATCTGTTTTCCTTAGCTTCTCGAAACAATGGAAAATGGCCGAAGCTCGATGACCATGAATATCTATAGACCGTGGTTGAGACTGATCAGGCAGAGTATTGTTTCATCACCTACGGTACGGTATTGTTGATTATATTTCTATCAATAATAAGAACGAAATTGTCCCTACCGTAGGTGAAGTAACAATGTATGATTTTTCCGTGACCAGGCTTTCTCTCTAGGCGGTATTGTTTTGTCTGCCTGAAACAACAATGGAAATCAGCTAAATGAACAGGTCGTTAGCATCCAGTAAGTCGTGTCCTAATTGTCCTTTCCCAGCGCAATGTGATTGGTTGCAAGATGACGTCAAAAAAACGTCACGTTTTACAAATGGAGGCGCTAGATAGGATCAGATAGAATATTCACGTATCTCTTCAAGCCGCCCAGGTGGCGAAGTGGCTAACACGCTGACTTCTGAGTTGCTGGGTCTGGGTTCGAGTCCCATCGCGGGCATGGTTCTTTGTGTTTGTCCTCTTTCAATGATAATATTCTGTATAAATCTTACCATTCTGTATCTCGTGTACATACCCAAATAGTAAATAAAAAACATGCAATTTATATGTCATGTGATGTATTTGAAAGTATTTGAGGGTATTTGATTGTATTTAGCATTTTGTATTTCAAATACAGTATTTGGTACAGTATTTGCAAATACACTTTTAAAGTATCTTGTATTTCAAATACTTTTTTCAATTTTAAATGACTATTCCTCCCCTCAAATTGTTGTTGGACCAGTCGATTTTCCCAATCAGCAGTACTGCCAATCAGAACGACTCCCACTCCAAATGAGGGATCATGGGATTCCGATTCCCAACCAAAAAAAACCTCTGTTGATTTCATTGCAGTTGGTTAATTCGTTCATTGCTTGAATACTGCTTGTGGTTGCGCTTTGACGTGCGAAGGAGGTCGTACAATACGACTCGTACTGTGCCACAGGTAGTTTCTTTGCTAATTCTTTCTTCCAGATAAGTTTTAAAATGGGTAACGTTTAAATTCATTGTAGTTAAGTTCATGAATTTATAGTTATGGGTTCGACTAACGTCATCAACCGGGAAAAGTCAGGGAATTTTACGAAATCGTTTTGCTAGACACCCTGTATAAACGATATCTTTAAAAAAATAATAAAAAAATTGTATATTTTTGACAAGGTCCGGATTGCAAATTTTCCGTCTGAATGATGCCAAATTTGAAAACTTGCTGTTATTGAAGAAAAATTGTAAAAAATCGTAAATAAATTAAAAGTATTTTTTTGTATTTGTAAATACATTTGACTGGAAGTATTTGAAATATTTTAAAATACATTTCTAGCTATATATTTTGTATTTTGTATTTCAAATACTTTCAAAAAGTATATGTCACAACACTATTGTTAACTAATTGAAACTGGAAATTTAAGTGGGCATGCCCAGTTTTTCTTTTGATACATCAAATTTCTTAGAGCAATATCTAACAACTGCAATCCATCAATCATTAACAAATTACAGTTTATGTAATTACAGCGCTTTCTTAATGTTTATTATTTCTGTAATTCGCAACCATTCATTAAGCAAAATTCTCTACAATAAACGGTATTGGAAATGTTTTTTTTTATGATGCCTTCGTCCAGTGGTTGTAGCATAGAAGGAACTCTAATCGTATTTTGCTTAAACTTACATTAACAAAATGCGCTGAACAATTGCCTGTCAACAAAATTATTTTTCTCTTTTCTCTGTCCATATCTGAATCAAATTTCAGTAGTAATTATTGGAAAATTCTCTTGTCATCCATGCCTTGGTATATGATTATATACACACAGTAATGATACCACGTCTTTGGAACTTTAGTCTCACAAGTTTTGATCAATCAGAGCAACGCTTTCGATCGATGTTCTACGTAACGCAGGCACACTGTAAAAGCCGAAATAAGCGCCGCATCCTATTTACCGCCGCACCAATTATACACTGAAGGTAATAAGCGCCACGCTCAATTAACCGCCGCAATGATAATCGAAATTTTCGATATTGTAAAAATTGTCAGACACATTCTCTCAACTGTTTCATAAGATTGGTAGACCCATTCTGAGTACTATGTACCCCTTATAATAGCCATTTTGTCATTTCCCCTTAAGCCAATGGGAGCTATCACTATAGCACTGCAATCACTTTATAATCTCCATTGGATTCAGTACACTTCACTTTCCTGTTCGATTGTCGATTGCCATTAGGAATTTATTCTTTAGTGAAGACACCCAGTTCTCGCAGAAAGGTAAGTGAACGATTTTTGGTAGTGTAATTAATTTTTTTATGGTTTGACGGGATGCACTTAGGTTTTCTGCGATTCATGTCCGTCTCTCTATACCATTAAGTTTCTGAAATTGTTGGAGGAAGAATCTAGCAACAAGATAGTTAGGAGTTTATAGTGTTTATGACAGGCTTACATTTATTGCTACTTTTATGCGTTTTTGGTAGGCAATATAGGCAATTGAATTTGCTCCCAACCATACCCAATTAAGCGCCGCACTGAATTTGCTCTGAACCTAATAACCGCCGCGGCGCTTCTTTGCGCTTTTACGGTAATTTACCTAGGGAACATTAAATTAGAACGTTAATCTGAAATGTACGTTAATTTGAGGTACGTTAGACTGAAATCTCTTAACATTAAAAGAATGGATTCTGACGGGGATTTTAAATTTGAACGCTTTTTTGAAATATATGTTAAAGCGAGGTAGCCTACGTTGTAATGGGATTTTACTGGATAGGAAACTCTAAGCTAATCATTAAAAATATTAAAAAAGTGCATGGGCTACATTCACTTATCTCGGAGAACCAAAACACAAAGAGAACCAAAATTTTCAACTTAGTCTTTAGGACACTTACAGATAGCCTTGCTATACCAGTGTTCGAGGTGTCCAGTTCGTAGAGGCTAGAGTATATGCTAATTAACCGTGGTTCGAATCCAGGTCGTTTCCCCTTTGTTTTTCACCTTAAGAGAGTGTACTTTTTGAATCACCCTGTGTAATGACGACGATTGAATTACTTGTCTCAAATCTGTTGTTAAATCTTCGTTTTCAAAAGGTGTCGCGTTTGAAACATAATTTCTAGAGAATTAAGAAGTATTTTCTAGTGATTAAGTTATATTCTTTAAAATTTAGTAATTTTTCAATTGGAATTTACTTAATGTTATTGGATACTTGTTAAGTTTTCTTTCAAACATTAATTACTTTCCATGAAATCACAATTAAGAATTTAAAATAGCTTTTTAATATATTTTTCAGATGTTTCATTCTTTTTTTTTTTCTCGTTAAAGGATATCCTATGCAGTTTAAAGGACCTGATACATTCATTAGCATAGAAGAAAAGTGAACTGTCTTTATGAATAATATTCTTTGAATGTGTTACGAGAGTTATTCAGAAATAATGCCGTATTTTTATTAAAAAATATTTTTCAAAATGTATAAACTTACACAAAATATAAATGAACATTTTCCTCTACATATAATATTTTTTCAAATAATCCCGATCAACCTGTATGGCTTATGGGTGAAATCCTAACCTAATATAACTGTACATAAAAAAGATGAAAATCGCAGGGAGCTAGATTGTGAGGGCGTGCATTTCTAATGCATATTTGAGATTGAATTTGTATGGTTTAACAGGTATCGGCTGTGACTGTGGATGGATGCCCAGAGCTTGGACGATCATGCAGCTCCGTCTCTCCATTTATGAAGCTGTAATTCTCTGAGCTCAGGAATCAGCTCAGTGCTCCTATTGCTTGTACAACTTCTATACACAACACAAACTTTTGTGAAGTTCACCTTTGCAGCTTTTTCTCTACAGCCATGAAACCAATTACTGCATATTTCGAACTCAATTTTCATATGTCGAAATTCCGTACAATTCTGCACACAATTGGGAAGTAACAAATTTCACTTTTCTACATGGTGATTCCGCAATTTCTGACCATTTCTGCCATATCGAGTTTGTATTGTTGCAACAGCGCTGCATGAAAATCGTATTGTTGAAAAATGGCGCCCGCTTTATCAACAGAGCAGAAATGCAAGATTGTCGAATGGTATTTCGAGACAAAATCATCTGTAACCGTGCAAAGAAAGTTCCGGAAGGAGTATAAGTGTCGAGACGCACCAGGCAGGCAAGCAATCATGAATTTTGTCAAGCAATTTCGTGCCGCTGGATGTGTTAAATGCAAGAAAAGGGCGGGAGCGAAGCTCGTGTTCGAACGGCCGAAATTGTCGAAAATGTACGCACAAGGTTGGTCGATTCCCCTATCAAAAAATCTGTTCGCCGCCTATCCATTGAAGAAGGGCTGTCGTATACCACGAGAAAGGGTTTACACCTGTTCCCGTATAAGATCCATGTTTATCAGGAGTTAACAGACACTGGAAGACAGAAGCGACAAAAATTTGCGATGGAGTTTGGAGCAGAAATGGAAGCCAATCAGGACATTGTGGACAACCTGTGGGTGTCAGATGAGGCCTTCTTCCATCTGTCAGATGACGTTAATAAACACAACGTTCGTTTTTAGGGTTCCCAGCAACCTCATGAGATCCATAAGTCACCTCTTCATCCACGAAAGGTTATGGCTTGGTGCGCGATTTCCAAAAGAGGCATCATTGGTCCGTTCTTTTTTGAGGGCACCGTAACGTCACAGCCTTACCTTAACATGTTGGAAACCTTCATCCCCGAGATGCGAAGGAGGCATATACCGCTTCGACATCAATAGTTTCAACAAGATGGGGCTAGGCCTCACACAACTAATGAAGTGTTAGACTTTCTCAATCAGAAATTCGGAAATCGTGTCATTTCAAACAGGTTTCCAGATCGACTCGGGGGTGGCCCCCCTACGAGTCCTGACCTAAACCCATGTGATTTTTATCTCTGGGGGTTCCTTAAAGACAGTGTGTTCACTACAGCACCAAGAACCGTAGACCAGCTGCGACAAAGCATCGTCGACTGCTGCACCCTTGTGGATGCAGAAATCCTGGATAGAGTTATGAATAACTTCACCATTCGTCTGCGAGCAGTTCAAAACGTTCGTGATGGCCACATTGAGCATATCATCAAGACTTTTCCACGGGAATAAAAAACTCCGAACTGCCTAAAATATCATACTGAAATGCTAAGTTTGTAAACATTAATGGGTCAATAAATCATAATACTGAAATGGTCAGAAATTGACTGAATCACCCTGTATGTTATTGGTTGAGAAAATAATGAGGAAAAGTTACAAGTTATGCAGGCCAAAAACTGTGGAAATAAATCTAAAAGAATAAAAACTGAAAACATTAATCCACAAAAACATTTTTAATAAAAGAATGTTTGTGTGGATTAGTGTTTTCAGATTTTAATAAAGACTCAGATGTACATTTTGGAGGCTATGTCCTTTCGCTCACTGATGAAGGGAGCGTAGATCCCGAAATGTACATCTGGCATTGTGAGTCTTTATTAAAAATGTATGTGTGGATTAGTGTTTTCAGTTTTTATTCTTTTTTTCTGAGGAAAAGTTAATTTTTGAGTAACCCTCATATATTTAAGTTTTGTTGATATACCTTGAATTACAAGCTAAACTGAATTTATATCGTAGTACCTACCTTTTGTGATTTTTGCAGACCTAGTTTCGAATCTTCTCCGTCAACTTCGGATTCAGATATATTAAGTATGTCACAGTTCACGGTAAGATTTATAAATTTAAAAACTCATATCATTATACAATTGAATGACTACACCCTTCTGCAAATTAATTGAAATAAAAATTTCAAGCATTGCGGGGATCCTTTTTGCTTTGTCGAAGCAAGTAACCGTCTAATCTAGAATTGTTTTCTTCTTATGACCATACTTTCTTTAAGTTTAGGGGAAACCGATCCCGTTTCTTGCTTCAACGTGATGATACGGCTGGCAGTTGTTAAACTCGCACCAACCATTGAAGCAATCTCTCAATGTCTTAGCTTTGTGTTCGTGCAGAGTTACGGTCTTCGTACGTTTCCTGTGTGTCACATCCATCTCGAACGGCGATCAAACCCTCGAACGGCGATCAAACCCTCGAACGGCGATCAAACCCTCGAACGGCGATCAAACCCTCGAACGGCGATCAAATCACATGTAGTCAGATTTAAAAATCTGATGAAATATTATAGCTGATGACATAGCTGATGATTGCATCAGTCAACATTAAAATTGATCAAACTGACTTTGCTTGTTTGTTTTGAGTACAGGATTACGAGTTGCTTCAATTAATTTGCACAAACATGCACCTGGTAAACTTTCATTTAATTATGCAGGGTGATCAACAAAGGGCAATCCCTTCTTTATTATTCAGGTCTTTGAGAACATTCGGCTAATCAAATTCAATCATTTTTTATAGTTAAGAAGTCAATATACGAGGCTCGTCCAGAAAGTAAGTTCCGTTCGGTAATAAAAACAAAACTACTACATATATATTCAAGATTTTTTCTTTACCAGATTCTATGTACCTTTAACTATTTTTCCACATAGTTTCCAAGTTTATTTAAGCACTTGTCATAGCGCTCAATGTACTTCCCCATGATCATTTCGTAGAAGTTGCCGCCGGTGAAGAAAGTCACGCATTTTCTTCACGAATAGTGTATAGTCTTCGTGGAGGCCAGACGTGTCCCCATTCGCTCCCGCCTTCCCCAATGACCACAGTTTTTTCCCCTCCCACAACCCATCTCATGCCGCCTAGCTAGACAGTGAATCCACGTACTTAGAAGGGCCCAAGTGCGAGTGCTGGTCATCCTTCCTGCTTTTCACCATTATCAAATTAGGTTTTTATATTTTTAATATTTTTTATTTTCTCCTCTTTATCGTTACATCACACTCATTAACCTTTCTTATTTTATTTAACTTTTTCCTTTTCTTTTTTATTATCTCCTTTGGCCTTTCCACTTGGCTCGCACCCCCACCTCACTACCTTTTTATGCTTTCCTCCTACTTCTGCTCCAGCTTCCTCTACTACTATTCCACAGTGGTGTGTCCGTCTCTTTACCCCCTTCCCCTGGGAACCCCTCCTTCTTCCTTCCCCTCTCACTTGGCTACTTTGAACTGTTAATTATCTTGTTCCCGTTTTTCATCTTTGCCTGCCCTTTCCTGTCATTAAGTTATTTAAAGTTCTTCCTCCTTCTTTGACTTTTCCCCTTTTTCCTACTTCATAGTCCCGTTGCCTGCTTTATTCTTCTTATACTTCCGAATAGGATTTTCTCCCCACCTCCCCTGTCTACTATTCCGGCTTATATCCCACCCATCCCTCCTCTAAGCTTATATCCTAGTTTTTTTCATCTTCACTCCACTTTTTTCCTTTATATTTAGTCTTATCTTTTCTCTCTTTCTCCCTTTTTAGTTAATTTTCTTATTTCCCTTTTTGGCTCCACTTCACTCTTCTTCCCCTCCCTCTACCCTTTTTCTCCCCTCACACATTTCTCCTTTGGCTTACTGCTTTGCCATTGAACCTTTTGACCTTGAACTCACACAGCCATCTGAATTATGAAATCAAAGATGACAGACAGATGCGGCAACTGTGAAAACGGACTGGAGAAAAATCAAAGTTTTATCTCATGCACTGGCTGTAATTCAAATTATCATCACGAATGCTCATTGTCTAAAACTACTTGGAAATCAATGGCTCACGAAAAACGTCTGGTTTGGCGTTGCAAAAAATGTAAATTGGATAATAAAACAAGGAGGCATGATGAAAACAAAATGACTGCCTCTATAACAATTTCAAAAGATGATTCTGAAGCCAAGCATAAGAGATCTAGTAATACTCCATGTAGAAGAGTCCATTCGCCAACCGAGGGTGATACGGAATTTATTTTACAGAATGAGCAAGTAAATATATCTGAAATTATGACTGAAAAGATAAATAAGCAGCTAACACATATATTGGGTGAACTGAAATCATTCCAATCAATTAAAGAAGATGTCGTAGCTATGAAAAACTCACTCCAATTCATATCAGATTCTTATGATGGAATTCTTAAAAGACTATCAAGTATGGATGATGTTATTACTAATTTGGGGAAGAATTTGGCAAAGTGCTTGTCTGATAACCTCAATTTACAAAAGGAAAATGACATTCTTAAAAAGCAAGTAATGTCCTTGCAACAACAAATGAATCAATTTGAACAATACTCATATAATTCAAATTTACTGATAGACGGTGTTCCGGAATCTCCAAATGAAAATCTATACGAAATTGTGGAAAAAATCTCTCATAAACTGGAGGTACCCATTGGGAAGAATGATATAAATATCATTCACCGTGTCCAAGGTAAATCAACTAGAAAAAATCGTCCAAGATCCATTGTTGTGAAATTCAATAGTAAACAAGTTAAATCGGACATCATTTATAATAAGAGAAAGAAATACCGTCAATTAACAACATACGATGTGGGTATTTGTAGGGAAACCTATAACATTTTTGTAAATGAACATTTGTCTCCGTATTTCAGTGGGATTTTTTGGCAAGCCAGAAACTTGAAAAATGAGAAACACTATAAATTTGTCTGGTGCTCCAATGGTTCGATCTTTATGAGAAAGGATGAGAAATCTAATATTCTCCAGATAAAGTCAGCTGCTGACCTGGCTTCTTTATAGTTATGATTTTAGATAGGTATATATAATAGTTATTTTAACCATGATGTTCTTTAATGCTGATGATTTTGTTTTTAGCTCTTCAAAATATGTTGAAAATATATCTGAATTCTCTGCTTGTGTGACAAAAAATAATGATACTACTCTTTTACACTTAAATATAAGAAGTATTGCAAAAAATTTCGATAATTTCCTGGTCTTTTTGTCTTCATTAGGAACTAAAATTCATATAATTGTTCTGAGCGAAGCTTGGCTTAAGGGAATAAATCCTGATGTATTTGGGATTCCTGATTATGAAATGTTTTGGGGATCCACGGACCTCAATAGAGCTAGTGGCATTGTGGTTTATACACATTTTAGTGTTTATTCTCACAAAATACTTCTAGACGTCTCCTCTGCAGATTCATTATGTTTGAAATGCTTTCTTCCTAATAATACAAATATTCATCTACTGGCACTATACCGGAGTCCTTCCAAGCCTCTAATGGACTTTATAAAAGAATTTGAGGAAATTATTCCTATATTAAGTGTTAATTCTCTTATCATTATGGGTGATCTGAATTGTGATTTGCTAAGTGATTCCTTGGAACATAATTCAACAAAAATTTTAGATTTGTTTAGAAGTAACCAGTTATTTCCTACAATTGATTTACCTACTAGAATTACGCAGGAGTCCTCCACGACACCTGATCAATGTGTTATTAGTCAATCCTTACGTAAAGTTACTGAGATTTTTGTTTTCAAAAATTCAATTACTGATCATTTTCCTTTTATACTAAAAATAATGAGTAATAACAATAGTAATTTAGATGAACCACATATTTTAACTAGTATTGACTATGGTATGTTGAATACTTTGGTTTCGGATACTAACTGGGATCCACTTTATGAACTGGATGATGTAAATGCTGCGATGACTTGGTTTATCGTACATCTCAAAAAATGTATTATTGAATCGAGCCATATAAAAATTTCCAACAGGAAAAAGGGGTTTCATAAACCGTGGATTAATTCTTCAATAATTAAATTAATGCATACAAGAGATAAAGTTTATCGAAAAATGCTAAAAAATTTTAATGATAACGAAAGGAGAGTCAGTTATAAGAAAGTAAGGAATGAAGTGACGAAAGAAATTAGAAAGGCGAAACTAAAATATTATCAAGAACAGCTTTTACAAGTTAATAACAGTATAAAGGGTAAATGGAAGGTAATAAACAATTTAATTAATAATAAAGGTAAGAGTATTCCAAAAGCTACAAATGATAATATTGATGTTAACAAAATAAATGAGTTCTTTTCTAAAAGCTGCTGTAAGTTTGAAATCAAC
>JAHWFO010112641.1:0-11261 GCA_023313115.1 Rhysida immarginata | reverse complement strand
TTATTTTTTATTCATTTTGTATTTTTAATTAATAACTATTATTTCTTAAATTTATACAAATTCATACAACTTTTAAAGGTAATAATAATAAAATGCATAAAATGAGCAGATACAATTTTTTGTATAAATTGTGCAGCATAAACAGATCAAGAATTAAAGGAAATAATAAATTTTATTTATTAAAGAGTAATTTTGTTAGTAATACTTTATAAAGTGAATAATAGTTATTAAATAAAAATGAAAAATAAAATAATAATTAACAATTAACAAAATAATTAATCAATAATAAGTAAAATCAAAATAAAACTATAAAATCAAATAAAAAGCTGACGTTTCGGATAGAGACGATCCTTTATCAAAGCAAAAATGATAATTCTCTAAAGGTAATTAGAATATTAGAGAATTATCCTGAAGTTATCTTCTAGCCACTATAGCATCACTTCGCTTCACGTTCTTCTCCCACATTAATATTTCGACAACAGCGTCACCTGCCGGGTCCAAAACTATCCTATCTTTCAAGCTAGAACCAACCATACACATTCACAAAATTTCATTGAAATCGGCTGGGCGGTTTCGGAGATTAGCGTGAACGAACATCGTAACACGCGAATTTTATATATTATAAGATAAGATAAGAATAGAGAGTTTGCGCCATGCCATTTTTCCTTACACTATGGGCCCTCCTTACACTATGTCTATCGTGTAAGGTGCTTACACTATGTCTATAGTGTAAGGTGAGCGTTTTTGCGCCAAGCTTGCGTTACACTATATCTTATATGTTACACTATAGAGAAAAACCAAAATGGGTGCCACAAGTATTGTAGCTACATTAGATGAACAGACTCTGTAGGATTTCTTGATTGCTGCAGCACTTTCTAAAACTTTAAAAGAAAGGAAAACTTAAAAAGAAAAAGCATTCATGATATCTACTGTCTCGTTTCGAGTCGTGGAAAAAACTGCAGCGACGGCCATTTGCAAAGTTTCTCTTCTCTCAGTTAAGCTCCGCTGATTGGCTATATCTATACGGCTATATGCGCTGATTAGCTGCCTTATTTTTATTAGTAAGGTTCGTTCCTTATGTTTATAACAGAATTTTGTGCCTCATACGGCTATAAAGTATAAGGAGAGCCCATAATGTAAGGAAAATTGGCATGGCGCAAACTCTCTATTAAAATAAGATTAATCGTCATTATATAAAATCAGCGACGGTGGACGTTGTCACAACAGATAAAAAATGTAACAATAGGTTATTTCCTTAGTAGAGGATCTTGAAAATCGAGAAAGATTGAGTTGAATTTCAGTTGCTCTCAAAAATAAACAAAACGAAAAGGGGCTTTCTCCAAACTTTTATTTTTGGATCGGACACCAGTATCAACTTCTTCATCTTACGCTGATATGAAGTCAATAGGAAGTCAATATTTTTTCATGCACGAAAGTGTGCACGATAGTGTAAATCCACCCATTTGGGTGCATTTCGAAGAAAATCATGAAAGTTTAGCAAAATGTGTGCAGGAAAGTGTAAATCCACCCATTTAGGTGACTTTTAGTGAAAATCATGAATGTTTGGCAAAAGTGTGCACGAAACTGTAGTTTGTCAAGTTTCCTGAAAATGGCATTGCATTGGGTTGAAAATCCTGCGTGTTATAAACAAAAAACTTACAAAAACATTTCGACCTTTTTAAAGAAACCTTTATATCTCCATGAATATAGTGCTATTCTTATACAAATGAACACAGAAAAGTAAAACAAGCCTCTTAAGCATATGCTACAGCTATAATGCATTTCAAGCATTATTTTTTAAGGGTGATTCCAAACATTATTTTTTTGGTTCACTTTGCTGGTCCCCTATTTGTCTTCAGGAGAAAACCTTCGCTGAAATATATGAGGAGTAACATCCTTTTTACACCCCTGAAATTTCAGGATAATTCGTCAAGTATTTTTCTAGATATTCGGCAAAACGTCTAAAATCGAAAGTGCCCAATTACTTTCTTCCAATCAGTGTATTATGAGAGCGACGATGCAAATTTTGTGTCGTGGTCTTTTTGAGTTTGCCACAACGCGTTGTGGCTTTTTTTATGAGTGCCATGACACAAATCATGCCTTGTGGATGTTTTAAAGAACCCACAACGCGTCGTGGACGTTTTATTCGCTCAATGAGCGTTTTCATATGTATAAAAAGCGATTGGCTCAAAGACATGGAAATCGCACGGGACAGTTCGCCACTATAAGGTTGATGTTCTGAGACTTCCAATTGTATATGAAAAAGCAGATCTTGAATCGTTCGGGCAATATGAGGGCGGAATTTATCATGCAGAAGGTTATAACGTTTATGAGTTTCCTGGAACGTCTGTTCTTGATGCTGGCAAGTGACTCATATCGGTCAGCATAGATGTTGACATTATCATGCGGCCAAAAATTGAATAACAGCCAGCATACGTATAATCTTTAGCAGATCTCCCAAAATCTCTTCTACTAATCAAGTAGTTTCTGAGTTTTATGCGATCGCGTATTTGATCCTGTTTTACCTACAACGCTTATTTTTGTCTCCCCAAGTCCGTTAGTACTGCCATTAACAAATTTTTTGCGCAAGGTAATCTATTCAGAACAAATCATTTTGGACTATTAAAATAAAAATTTCACAGAATGGCTGTGTGTAACTTGGGTAAAGAAAGGCCCGATAAAAAAAATTTGACTTATCAAGGAATGGGTTTTCATATGAGACAAAAATAAGCGTTGTAGGGATTTCACGAAAAGACTGGTTGATCATTGTTTCCATTTGGAGCCGTTAAATCACGAAGATAAGTTCGCAAATTCACAAAGACCCAAATAAAAACATTCCTTAAATGTTATAATTTTTTTCTTTAATTTTCATGTATGGGGCTATTCTCTCTTTGATAGAATATGTATTATATGAGATTAGAACTGAATCATTATAATTAATTTGTGTTTAGCTTGTCCTGAATAAAGCCCCCAAAATAGAATGTGCAACTGTTTTCCTTATTTATGATTGGTTAACTAAAACAGTAGATTTGTTGCCACACTACCATACGATGCGCGGGTTTCATAAGAAAAGAAAGATGATTATCTTCGTTAACAGTAACAAAGACTTGTTTATTCGTTCATGGTTAAAGAAGAAGTAGTGTTTTTCATTGAATGCATAAGGTATACAATAAAAGAAAGGGGTTTTCCCAAATTCCCCTCTTCCCATCTCCCAACCCCCACTTCGCCCCCTAATGTCCCTCGGGCAGGGACGGGTTTCTTCACCCTCTCCCCCGCAAAAATAGTGTTGATTTCCCCGATGTTCAAATTAAGTCACGTCTAGGGGTATGAGGTGTTCGATTGATCGTCTTATAATTTTGTGGTTCGGCAAATCCATCACACAGGATCTCACTTGTCCATCTTTTCCGTTGATTACTTCTTTTACTTTGCCGAGAGTCTACCATAGTCGTGGGTTGTTTTCATTTTTCACTAACATCATGTCTCCAACTTTCACCAAGCTGGTTGGTTCTGTTCGGGCACAGTGGTGGAAGCTCCTGAGTTCTTTCAGGTAGCTGTCTGTCCACTGCTTCTGAAAACTGCTCATGGTCTTCATCCTATACTTCCATCGGTTGGTGAGCATTTTTGAGTCCGGAACTTCATCTTATTCGGCACTCACTAGGTCTGACGTGGAGATTAACGATCCTCCAATTAAGAAGTGGGAGGGTGTGAGGGGTTTTTGCAAAGAGTCACAGTAGCTCAGAGGTCGGGTATTAATGACCGCCTCGATCTCAGTCACCAAGATCTCTAACTCTGTTTTAGTGAGGCAGGCCCTTCCCAACTGTTTCTTTAAGCAATCCTTTACACTTCTTACTAATTTCTCCCAGAATCCCCCGACCATGGGGCTCGTTCCATAATAAATTTCCATTTGATATTCTTTTGTGAGGTGAAGTCTGCTAGATCATCGGTCGTAGTTGTTAATGGAAATCCTCTAAGTTCCTTTTGTGCTGCTTTAAATGTTTTTGCATTTTCCGAATATATTACATTTGGTACCCCCCCTTCTAGCTATGATTTTCTTAAAGGCGTGAAGGAAGGCAGTAAGACTCAAATTATCCACCAGCTCGAGATGTATTGCTCTTGTAACACAACAAGTTATTAACATTAAATACACTTTCTTATTCTCTTTAGTCATCAGGGGCCCTGCAAAATCTATTCCTATTCTCCTGAACGCTCGTGCGATTGTTAAGGTGCCTTCCCATAGCTCGCTTTTTGGTTCAAGCTTTTCGCTTTTAGCTTTTTGCGTTTGATTTTTGAAGCGAAAGCTATCCTAAACACGAAGCTGATATGCGCTCTTTGCGTGAAGCGCTTTGATTTTAAAGCTGCTTTTCGCTTCAAGCGGATATCTAGGTCAGTTTGATTTTAAAGGTACTAGCAGCTAAAAGCCTTTCTCTCATGACAGCAATGGGTGCGTGCATGAGGAGTGTGTGAATACAAAGGAAAAAAGTGAAGGAAGAATTCCGCGAATTGTATTTGTTTCCCTTTTCTCCTTTGTATTCATGATTTCTTTGATGAATATCTTCAATTTATAATTATTTCTTCTTTGAGTATGTTTATACTATGGTTTAAATTTTTTTATTAATTATTTATTTCTTTTTTTTGGTAAACCTATAAAGTAATGTCCCCAAGATGGCAAGCGTATTTCTCTATCTTATCAATAGATGGCAGAGTTGAAATCAAAGGCCTAACCAT
Source organism: Rhysida immarginata (assembly GCA_023313115.1). Taxonomy (NCBI): domain Eukaryota; kingdom Metazoa; phylum Arthropoda; class Chilopoda; order Scolopendromorpha; family Scolopendridae; genus Rhysida; species Rhysida immarginata. Next base: position 6,536 of record JAHWFO010112641.1, on the reverse strand, counting down.
GGAGAAAAATCCATGGAGGTCGCACAGCACTTGCTCTCCAGAGAAGCCAAATTTACAAAATAAATACTGAATCGCAGAGCATTTTCAAATGTTTTTCTTTTAATTTTAGTTGAAAATTCATGTTTTTTTCCTTTTATTTTTAATTTAATTTTTTTTCTTTTTACTTTTATTTATTTTATTGCAAGCTGCTTTTTTTCCCAGGTAGAATTTGCTTTAAAGCTCAAGCAAGCTATGGGAATGTACCTTTACTCTGTCTGGTGGTAAAGGAGCTGTTTCTGCTTTTAATGGTTTGTTATTAAGTTTTTTGCATACATTGCAATTCTTTACTTCATTTTTGACAGTCTTTCTGATTTTGGGACACCAATAGTTTTCCCTCACTGCTGCTAATGTATGATTCAAGCCATTATTCATAACCCTCTTATGATATTCTCTTACTAGTAGTTTCATAAAATCATGCTTTTCCGGTATAATGATTGGATGTTTTCCTTCATTTAAATCACTATATTGGAGTCTCCCTCCCAATCTTAATACCCCCTTTTCATCTACCCAAGGCTTCAGGTCTCTTAATTTCGAATCTTTTGGGCATGCTTTCCCGTTTTGCAGAGCTTCTTTCTCCCTCCCGAAAAAGCTACTTTGGATCTTTTGCACCCAATACTCCTCTGCTCTTTGCAGTCCCTGCGCGTCTAAAGGACCTTCCTGTTTATTCCCGCCTCTGCAATTGTTTACAAATCTTTGTATCTAGCCAGTAACGCTAAGAAGTTTCTTAAGTAACCCTAAAAAATCTATGAGTTCTTTTGAATCATCTGCTTCTACTGTTTTTACTATCACCATCTTTTGTGGGGAATTCTCCTTCCAAGCAGTAGTATTTATGCTTTCTGCCTCATCCGGCTCTGAATCTTCCCATCTCTCTAACCATTGAGGACCCTTCCACCATGAAGCATCGTTGACGAGTGAATTTAGCTCTTGAACCCCCTACTCATGCGATCTGGTGGATTGTCTGTTCCTTTGCACAATCCCCATTGTATACGTTTTGTGGAGTCTCTATTAATTTTAATTTATTGTTGACAAATGGTTTCCATTTTTGGTGATCACTTTTGATCCAATGGTAGGTTATACTGCTATCAGTCCACAAGTATATCTTACATTTGTAGATCTTTCAATTAGTTTAGCCAGCGCAGCAGCAACACTGCTCCCATTAGTTCTAATTGTGGGAGTGTCATCTCCTTCAGGGGGGGGGGGGGGCACTCTAGTTTTGGATATCATTAATTGTACGTGTAGTGTTTCCCCTTGCACTGTTTTAATGAACGCTACCGCACCATATGCCTTTTGGCTTGCATCTCCAAATATGTGTATTTCCTTATTTGAGCGTTCCGTATTATACCCCCACTGTCGCTTCACTTTTATTGTCTGCAGTAAGGGCAGCTACGCTAGCCAATTTTTCCATTTTAATTCAATTCTAGCAGGTATGACCTCATCCCATTTTAATTTTTCTATCCATAGTTCTTGTATTAATATCTTAGCTGTGAGGACAAAAGGTGCTACCATTCCCATAGGGTCAAACATTTTTGCCACTATCCCAAGCAAGTTTCTTTTCGTTAACTGTCCTATGTCGTTATGTCTTTATTTGTGTCCCAATTAATTCCCAAGACTTTTCTTATTGTCTCTTTATCTGTAGGGATTAGCTGCGAATTAGAAGCCCATTTCTCTAATGGCATTGCTGCCTCTCTCATTATTTTTATTGCTTTATTTTTAAAGTTTTGTGCTTCGTTGTCTGTTCGCACACTTCTCACTATATCATCCATGTATATCCCCTTTAATTTTTCACAAATATCTGGGTATTCCTTTTCGTATTTGTTTAAATGATTTTTTATTGTTGCTAACAATAGGAATGGGCTAGCAGTAATCCCAAAGGGTACTCTGGTCATTCTGTATGTCTCTATTTTATCATTTAAACTCCGCTTCCATAGAAATCGCGTAGCATCTCTATCCGCTGGGGGTAAGGAAATCTGATGGAAAGCTTTTTTTATGTCCGTTACAACCCCTATTTCCTCTTTTTTGAATTCCATTAATGTTTTTAATAGATCTGGTATCAGGTTAGGCCCAGGGTCTCTTACGTCATTTAAAGATAATTTACCCTTTTCATGTGCAGAGGCATCGTAAACAATTCTAATTTTACTTGTTGCTCTGGACTCGTCTATCACAAGTTGGTGGTGAAAATTGTCAAAAGGACGTACAAAGCAATACGTGCCGTTGTTTGTTTTGTATGAAAATAAATTTATTCGATTTTTTTGAAACAAGTATTTAATAATTTTTATATAATGATGCCATCTAGTTTTAATGGCTCAATTGTTAGACTTTTAAATTTATTTTTAAATTAGTAAAATTAACTGTAACCTGGATGCTCATATAAATCATTTTCAACTGCAGCTTATTTGAATTTCATTATAAAAAATTTGCAAGATACAGTTTTGCAAGTAAATCCATATTATTGACTTAACTTATTAATAAAAATGCTGTCTATAATTACAGAAAAGAGACAAATTTCATTAAATTTACTGATCTGGAAACTGTCCAAAATTATATAAATTCATATTTACTTTAGCTTGTTGGGTAAAAAAAATGAAACACTTAAAATTCTTCCTGCATGAGAAGTCTACAACCTAATAAATAAAGCTTCAAAAATGATGAACATTTCACAACACTTTGTACGTCCTTTTTACAATTTTCACCACCAGGGTATCATTTCCTGGGCCGCATTTGAATTGCATTCGCTCTACGGGAGTGTCAAGTCCATTGTTAATCGTCTTAGCTCAGACCGACACCACCTCTACCAACACCACCTAGACAGAAGGCCTGCGCACAGATACTGTATACATTGTTACATCATCATCAAACGGCCAAATTTAGAGCTTATTATTGGTAGAAATACGATTAACAATAGCCGCTTTAATGTGATGTAACAATGTATGACGTTTCTGTGCGCAGGCCTTCTGTCTAGGTGGTGTTGCCTCTACTCAAAGCCTGAGCGCGAAAACGTCATACATTGTTACATCACCTACGGTAGGGTATTGTTAATCATATTTCAACCAATTATAAGCCCGAAATTGTCCCTACCGTACGTGATGTAATAATGTATGATTTTTCCGTGAGCAGACTTTCTCTCTAGGCGATATTGCTCAGGCACACGGATAATACAGAATTATTAGATAAGATCATCGATTTTTTTTATAAAGATATAAAAAAATAATTTCCTTATAAAATGGAAAACAATAACATCACAGAATCCAAAACAAATCAATTTTTCCATAAATTAGATAATTTCAGTACTTATTAATTTTTTAATCATGCTTATAGAAATCCACACGGTGACGGAAATATGCGTATCTTTATTTAATTAAGATATTGTGTGAATGCAGTAGTATTTTGGGCTCATATGACGTTTATTTTGAGTTGTCTAACATTACATACAGAGGGTTTTTAAGGATCTAAATGAAACAATTAGCATATTTAGATGTGGCGTGCGCGCGTTAAGGGAGGGACAAAAAAAAATAAATTTTTTTAGTAATAGTAATTAGAACAGCGGCTACATTGAGTAATGCAACTCAAAATTGACGGTATTGGGATGGCTACATAACAGCCCTTTCCGACGTCAAATCCAGCTATTCCGAAATTATGACAGCATCAAGAAGCGAGGTTTCGTAGTTTCCAAGAAAGGGATATCAAGTGTACTAAATAAGAGTGACAAAACTAGAAGCGGCGCCATTCCTGAGGGTAAAAAGTAGGTCAATCCGAGACCGTCCACTAGCCGTCCTGAAGTCGACCAGAAAGTTCAGACTCTCATAACCCACCAATATAACGGGCCATTGCAAAGAGGGGCAGGGACATCTGTGTAGACGGTAAACAATTATTGACCGTGATTTACAACTGGAGAAGCGACACAAGAGCCACGTTCATAAATTGTTGTCCAGGAAAAGGCGAGTTGATGCGGCAGTGTGACGACGCCTTGTCTAGGTACAGCCATGTCAATCGGGTATGTCAAATTGGGTATATCACAAGTAAATATGGGGATTAGAACTTTAGTCTGATAGTAGAGGACGTTGACTTTGGCTTTTAACTCAACTCTGTGTAATGTTAACTTGCCGATGTAGCTGTATCCCGCCACGATCAATAAACATTTGAAAAAGTTTCCTCGCATTCACGGTATCATTTTCTGAAGTCCTTAGAATCCCTTGGGCGATAAAGAATGGCTCGGTTCTTGTTGCCGTCGCTTAAATATACGCCTCATATTGTGTGACCTCGTATTTCTACTTTTCTTCCACCAGATATCGTTCATGCTGCTTACGGCAGTTGGTCCATCGCTCTTGAACGCATGCAAGAAGATACCAGAATCCGCTCCATTCCATTCAACGACATACCCGTCAAATCGCCGGACGCATCGTCTATGAATTTTTGTGGCTTTGGCCTATTTAAACGGGCCTTCGGAAAGAGACGACCGCGAACAGTGGAAGGTCTTTGTTAAGCGTGTCAACAGGAATGGAATGGTTACGAACTGATCTTGTTCTGCGATGCATGGTTACTAGAACTTTTCTGGCCTTCTGTAACTTGTTACCATAGATCCCTCACAATCCTCTGTATCTAGACACAATTTGATATGTAATTTAAAACTGATTCCTGTTGATCTTTATTTATGGTTAAAGCGCCTTTGTTTACTTCTTGTAGGATGTAAATGATATGATCGTTGAACTTGATGAATTGCGTTTTTATGGACATAGCGAAGATAGTGCTCTCATTGTAGATGATGAATGTATCCCCAACCTAACGGAAATAAACGAGTATGGCTTTCTCTGAATATTCTATCTATTTTATATAATTATGTTTTAATACGCTAAAAATGGCAATATTCATGAGTTTAAGCATCATTGGCAATGAAATAGTTTAATCTCCTCAGAGAAAAGACACGGAAATATACAGGCTGAGAGCATGCATACGCTAGCGCTGGTCGCGGCATACTAAGGAAACAACCGACGGGAGAAAAGTCTCAAAGCTGCTAATGAAACAGCATAGAAAATGGACCAAACGCAACTAAAATGCCGAAATGGTAGTCACGATTGTTGCGTATTTGGTTGTACTAAAGCTTAAAGTAACACTGTGGGTATGAATGTATATTTTTCCCATTAATAAATATGTTAAAGCTTATAATTACTACGTCCGTCAATATGAAACCACATTTTTTTAAAAATTTCAGTGCAGACAACTAAATGTGGGCACCAACAAAGCATTCACGTATCGGTTCAGTACACTTTGTTTGGGGAAAGAAAATTGATGATCCTGCTGGTCCAGCCTAGGAACCAAATGTGATACATCTCTACCATATATAGACCTCTCACAATGTTTACAAACAAACGCTGACATGACGTCACACTTATTGTATGTGCGAGCAACCTGGTAGGCGAAACGATTGTTGCCTTTACTGTTGTAGCTGGCTCATTTCGATCGTTTTCCATTGCAAATACGTTTTTTTTTTATACAATGCCTTCAAGCTGTTGCGCAGTTGGGTGTGCAAATAGACAAAATGTATACCCCGGAATGCCTTTTTATAGAATTCTAAAAGGCCGAACTGCATTTAAAAAAAACGAAGGAAATTATGGTTGCAAGCGATTGATAGGAAGCACTGGAGCCCATTGGCCACAAGGGTATATCGCAGTTTATTAAGAGAAAAAAGTGGGGAAGAAACGTCAGTACGAATTTGAATGTCATAGACACTGTGCCACCTGCATCAGCCAGTGTAAAAATATGGCAGAAAAATTGGTGATAGGCGGGCTCCTTCGTCACTATTGAAAAAAGGGGACCAGTGCAAGAACAGCAGCCGCCGGGTGGAAGGTCAGTGTAATGAACGGACAGCACGACCGTGGTTCTCCTGCTTTTCGTATGGAGACATGGGCCTGGAACATGCGCCAAGGAGCGGAAGACCCTAAGAAGTGGATGATGCAGCCCTACGGCAACAAGTGGAAGCCAACCCAGGCAGCACCACCCGTGGGCTAGCGGCGGACATCGGCACATCAAAATCGAGTTCGGTTCGACATCTGCACGCCATGGGAAAGGTCAACAGGAGCTGCCGAGTTGTGCCCCACGATCTGCTGGAAAACCCTCATCCACAACGAGGTTCTGCCACATCCAGCATACAGCCCCGACTTGGCACATGGCGCAGTCACCTTCTGACTACCATCTTCCGATTACCATTTCTTCCGGTCCATGGCGGCAGGGGCTTCGCTAATGTCAGTGAGATTGAAGACGCCGTGCGTGACCTTTTCGCCCAGAAACCGGAGGAGTGGTTTCGCGAGGGCATCCGCCAACTGGCTGATCGTTGGATGAAGACCATCGAACATGATGGACTCTACTTTGAAGATTAGCAATAAGTGGTTCCTGTCTGGTGCCCATTTAAAAGTTTGTGCGGTGATCGGCCACTACTTTTGACTCAACCTCTGTAGTATAACTCCAAGTCTTCATTATTGTTTACTTATTTATTAACTGTTTGT
>JAHWFO010112575.1:0-15534 GCA_023313115.1 Rhysida immarginata | reverse complement strand
AAAAAAAAAAAAAATACTGAGTTGTTAACGTGGGAAAAAGAAGATGAAGCCGCCGCCGCCGCTGGTAAAATACTTATCGGCAATTTACTCCTTTCAGTGTTTCGATGCATCATGGCCGACAGCGACTCGGATAGAAGCCCACCTCAGGAGTCGATTCCTCTCGGGCCGCGAGTTGTTACCATTTACAAAACTGAAACGGGTTTTGGCTTCAACGTCCGTGGCCAGGTGAGCGAAGGCGGCCAGCTGAAAAGCATTAACGGCGAACTCTATGCGCCTCTCCAGCACGTGAGCGCCGTGCTCGAGGGCGGAGCGGCGGAGAAGGCTGGGATACGGAAAGGAGACCGAATCTTGGAAGTGTGAGTGTGTTTTAAAAAACATTTATTTGTTACATAAGTTCGTTAGTACTCGTATTATCAAACCTTAATCGAAAGAGATCGATGACATTGTCCGCTCTGCAGTCGTGTCACTCGCTTGCTGTTTGACAGGAGAGCGAAGCAACTTTTTTTTTTTTTTTTATTTATAGTGACGGACCCTGTTACATTGAGCGATACATACATCTAAGCCTAACCCCTGTTTTGAAAGGATTCGTACTGCTAATTATTCCATGGGAAAAGCAAACTTTTTTTTTTTTAAAACTCTATTGCTGCACGCGTGTATTAAATTTCATTAGATTAAAAGCTTGCGCAATCTCCCTAACGCGAGCTCTTAAAAGCCCAGATAGAAATTTACCGATTAGATAGGTCACGATTCGACCTATTCACTGGTATTCGTTCCATTGTCATCACGAAAATCTAATTTACATGTATAAGATGATGATGGTGATGATGAACAATTTTTATTATGCAGAGAGAAAAATTATTCATCATCATCACCATGATCATCATCTATTAATCCTTCGATGACGAGTCCGAAATGGCTATTAATCATAAAGTGCCATATCCTCTGGGCGCATTTAAATTGCTTACAAAAGTTTGAATGATAAGAAATACTCCCCCCCCCCCCCCTGTAAGATTATCAAATGGAATCGCATTTTCAAAAAATTAACCATTTAATGAAAAGAAGAAGGCTATCTAAGATCCAATACAAAAAAATAACAATGCCTGAACCTTAAATGAGCCCCATACAACCCCTTTGGAATTTACTTTCATTTCCAGTAATCTTATCTGATACCTTGTCAGGAAGATGTAATTTCTTCAAAATTATAAACAGATTTTGATATTTTTTCATAATCATAAGCTTCAGGCACCGAGGGGGAACGGGGCTTCCCCATTTCATCATTTATCTAATCCCTGGAAGTAAATGCAGGCGCACCCGATGATTGTAGTTGTTTGTTGAAAATAAGAGTGAAATTGTTTATCTATGACTAACACGTGTTTGGGTTAATAATTAAGAAATCCGGTTCGTCGTTCCTGTAGATTGTGTTTAGTTCGCTTGGAATGCGGTGACGAAGAAGAAAGTGAAAACGAGTTGTTAACAAAGGGAAAAGATGGGCTAATATGTGTTTTTTTAAATTTCGAGCAGATGAGTACGGGTGCTCGAGCGTGAAATTGAAAGAAAAGGGACAGAAATATTTCTGAGTTTGTAAAAACTAGGAAAACAATTTGATAGTTTACCGTATTTAAGTATAAAGAAGGGCTCTTTTACGACAACAAAAGTAATAAAGAATATAACAAAAACAAAAATAACAGAAAAATACAACCTGGAAGCGCTTTTCGAGAGCAAAGCTCTCGTCATTCGGCAGGAACCAAGGAGAACACGTGGAAAACCCAAAGTGAACTGATTAGAAACCGAAGAAAGCGAGAGAAATACAAGGCAGACCAATAATAGAAAAGAAATAAAAAGAATATTATTGGTTGGCTAATTGAGACCACCACTGAATTAGAGGGGAATCGCCAATAGGGAATCCTAAGTCGGAGTTTAATAACGTGTTGTTCTTGGATTTATGGATAGCCATGCTCTCGAAAGCATCTAGCAAGTGTTTTTTATTGATAGATTGTAACAGTTTTAAGTTGTCGATGGAAAAATCGTGACCCGTCTCTATTGAATGTTTGGCTATGGCTGATCGACTGCATCTACCGGATCTTCTGTGATCGAGGTGTTCCTTAAATCTGGTGGATAAACTGCGTTTGGTCTGACCTTTGTAAAGCTTAGGACATTGCGAACAATGGATGACGTAGATGCCTTATCTTTGGGGTTGCCCAACAAGTTTCGTATTTGGTTGGGGTTGCTGAAAGAAAGAGAAATGTTATATCGTTTGAAAATTGAATTTAAGTTTTTAATAAGTAGTATATTGTAAGGAACGGATATGGTTCTATACTTATCTTTGATGGGGTGTAGAGTGGTTATGTCTGACAGAAATTTTTTGAACTTCCTCTTCCTCAAAAGATCGTCAATCATTTTCGAGTTGTACCCGTTTTTCTCGGCTATTTTTTTAATGAAATCAATCTCTTGTTTGAATGAAATATTGTTTAATGGGATATTGAGTGCCCTATCCAACATGAAAATAAAAGCTGAAACTTTTTGGGACCAAGGATGGCTTGAATCGATGGGAATGTAGTTAAGGTGATTGGAGGGTTTCCTATGAATATCAAAATGCAGGGAGTGATTATTCCTAACTAGGGCGGACTACGACTCGCGGAGCGCGATAATCTTATCCAATAAAAGAGCGAAGCTTTTATTGTCAAATTTCAACGTTTATTTATGGTTTGATCAGAGTAATGACTTTAATTTTTGAATTTCATCGCGCCGAACGATCCACGAAGAATGCTTATTGATTGCCAACAGTCGCGAAATCGGAAAAGCTGGATCAATTAGAAGACCATCAATGGTTTTCACTCTTGAAAGCGCAACATACGTTAAACCAAGCCCAAATTCAGTGTCACCAATATCAATCACTGCTTTGTTGACAGTGATTCCTTGAGCTTTATGCACAGTAATTGCGTACGCCACTTTCAACGGAAACCGTTTACGTGAACAACTCACGCCATTTTTCTTGAATCCAACAGAGACAGGTGTAATCGGAACGACACTGTCATACAGACACGGACCAGTGTAGTTGTCGAACTCAACCAGTATACATAATGGTAACTCACTAAGATGGTTTCTAGACTCTAATCCTTGTTACACGAAAAAATGACAATCTCTTTCAAAAAATTTACTATGCAAGTCTACGTAAAAAAGAATCAAGGTTTCTGAGTTATTCTTATGTATTTGTTAAGCAATTTACACTTTAAATCGAAGGGTTCAAGAAGCGATGAATTAAAAAAAAAAGATGATAAAAGTTCTAAGAACTCGATAAAATGGTCTCAAAAATCGATGGTGCAGAAAAAAATTTGCGAAGGGCTTCGCCATATTTTCTATGTTGAAAAATCTATTAGCGCGTGCAATTGTTTGTTTACATTTTTTTCAATGCATTTCAATGGGAACAGCAAAATGGTGATTATTCCTCGATGGCTGAACCGATTTTTAAAATTTTTATTTAGTGACCATCAGGATGGTCATGTCCACCTGTGTGCAAAATTTCATTTGTCTATGTTCTCTGGTTCAAAAGTTTTATGCGCACAAAGAATTTTGATTTTCGCCTGATAATAGAGCTTCGCTAATGCTTCGCTCTAATTATCACTAAATCCAAGAACGGTAATTTATTGTTTTCTTCAACTTCACAAGTAAACTTGATAGAAGGGAAGAAACTATTGATGTGATTAATGAATGCATTAACGTCACAGGAGTTCGTGTCAAAAATTGTGAAAACATCTTCTACGTAACGGAACCAGGTGTCGGGAAAGTAAAAGTTAGAATTCTTAAGAATGTCTTCAAAACTTCTTAGGAAAACTTCAGCAAGAATAGGGCTGAGACATGATCCCATCGGTGTACCACCTATCATTTTATAAAACTGATTGTTGAATTGGAAGACGTTATTATTAACACAAAGTTTAGTTAACGTTATGCATTCATCGCTCTTATTCTCGGGATCTTGTTTTTGACAAGAATATCTTTGAGGAATTCGAGAGTTTCCGGAATGGGAAACTGTTACAATCTATCAATAAAAAACACTTGTTAGATGCTTTCGAGAGCATGGCTATCCATAAATCCAAGAACAACACGTTATTAAACTCCGACTTAGGCCCTATTGGTGATTCCCCTCTAATTCAGTGGTGGTCTCAATTAGCCAACCAATAATATTGTTTTTATTTCTTTTCTATTATTGGTCTGCCTTGTATTTCTCTCGCTTTCTTCGGTTTCTAATCAGTTCTCCTTGGTTCCTGCCGAATGATGAGAGCTTTGCTCTCGAAAAGCGCTTCCAGGTTGTATTTTTCTGTTATTTTTGTTTTTGTTATATTCTTTATTACATTTGTTGTGGTAAAAGAGCCCTTCTTTATACTTAATTACGATTATCCACATACCTCTTTATTCTTGGTTTCAATTGTGGTCATTTGCCCTTGTTTTACTTTCTCGGACAATTGCCCCAGTTATACTTTTTTGTATAAATTTTGATTTACTAGAATTATCATCAGTTTACCGTATATATACTCGTCCATAAGCCGACCCTGGATATTTGATCCCCAAAAAGTGGAAAAACGCCTTAACTCGAGCATAAAGCTCAGTTTCCATGAACCGAGTTTTTCTGGCTGCGCCCCCTTAGTCTTTAAAAGATAAATTCATTTACCTTGGTCGCATGATCAGTTATCGCGCGATGTGCAGATAGTTAACATTAACCTTTGATTTTAATGTTTTTGAATCAACTTTGGAATTATTCTGTAAAATCGTTGCTTCTGCGATTTATAATTCTGCGAATTTTCCAGACCCACTCCCTGCCTATTGTTCCCATGGATATTCCCACCCCAGATCCGCCCTTAACATAACGAACCTGTGTCATTCAGGTCAATTCTCCCGATGATCAAATGCGAGCAGCATCCGCAATTATAGTTGATGCAGTGGCATTCCGGAGTCGCACTTCTTTGATTTCGCCACGACAAAAAACTCGAAAAATTGAGCGAATTTCCACGACGATCTAATAAAGAAAATAATAACAAGAGTTTGGGTTAATAACTAAGAAATCTGGTTCGTCAGTTCCTGTAGATTGTGTTTAGTTTGCTTGGCATGCGGTGACGAAGAAGAAAGTAAAAACGAGTCGGTAACAAAGGAAAAAGATGGGCTAATATATGTGCAATTAAATTTGGAGCAGATGAGTACAGGTGCTCGAGCGTGAAATTGAAAGAAACTGGACAGAAAAATTTCTGGGTTTGTAAAAACTAGGAAAACAATTTGACAGTTTACCATATACAGGGTGTATCTGAAACCCTGTCACAAACTTGGAGGGGAGATATTATCGGTGGTTCTAAGCAAAAAAGTTCATATGAACATTGGTCCGAATTTGAACGATAAACTGAGATATGAACAGAAATAAAAATGCCGCCACCAAGATTAACAAGTTAAAAACTTAGGTTATGTAAAGCCTAGATTAATGAAACTTGGAGGAATGACAGGGTACTTAAGACAGTGTGTACCGTTAAAATTTAGTCGAATTCCAGTGAGAAGTTGCCGAGTTGTGCAGTCAAAATTGTAACAAGTGCTGGTTAGTACTCACAAGTGAACACGTGTTATGATGTTGAATGAGTAACTCAGAAAATTAGTGTTGGAATTTGATCAAATTTTAACGGTATACACAGTTTAAGTTACTCTGATATTCCGCCTAATTTCATTATTTTAGGCTTTACAGAACCTGAGTTATTAACTTGTTGATCTTGGTGGAAGCATTTTTATTTCTGTTCATATCTCAGTTATCGTTCAAATTCGGACCCATGTTCATATGAACTTTTTTTGCTTAGAATCACCGATACTACCTCCCCCTAGAAGTTCGGACAGGGTTTCAGATACACACAGTATACTCGCACATAAGCTGATCCCGGGTTTTTGACCCCAAAAAGTGGAAAAACTCCATAACTCAAGCATAAAGCCCTGTTTCCACGAACCGAGTTTTTCTCTGTTTAGTTCGCAAAGCTAGATCCGTAATGCCGTGGAACCGAAACTCGTTTCACCAACCGCGTTTGAAACTCGTTTCGTTCAAACTAGTTCTGAGAACTCGTTTTGCGTCGCATGCTCGCACTCGCAGTTCCGTTTTGCTAAATGGAGGAGCTGTGACTGGTTTTGCAATTCTACACAAAATATATAAATTATGATGCTGATAATAAAGCTAATAGGCTAATATGTTGATTTGTAAGCAGTAGATATTTTAAACGCTTAAGTAGAGAAATATACAAAATTCGACGCTTTTTTGGGGCATCCGTATTTGTTGATGGTCCCAGAAAGCATTGCATACTGCACTTCAAACAATCCCACATTGCAATTGGACAAAAGAGATAGAAACTCGGTTCGCGAAACTACACTGCAATCCTAAAACTAGATCCGTGAATCTAGCTTGTCAAATCGAGTTTCCCGAAAAAATTAAGCTAAAAATATCGGTTATCGACTTTTGCACACAATTTGTAATACGTTTTTTGTTCAAGTAATCATCCCATTTATAAAAATCATTTAAAAAAATTAGAAAACCGATCCATGGAGTTAAAACAAAACCAGAAGGCATGTGTACAAAAGAAAATGGGGAAAAAGTATCTTGACCATTATTTCAATGATTTGAGGTTTGCTGAAAGAAATTGTGGCGATTTCTAGGTGTGCAGAAATAGAGTTTAGAGTCATGTAGCAGTTACTGACCAATGGTGCTGTCTTGTTCACTTAGCTTTTATGTAAAATCCGCTTAAAAGAGTGCTCCCCTAAAAGAGTGTTCCGCTTAAAAGAGCTGTGCATAACTCGAATGCGGTTTTTAGGCATCATTTTTGTTAAAAAAAAATCTCGACTTCTTCACCAGAAAAGACCAAAAATTCTTTCGTTTTAACCGAATTTTCATAAATTCTTCGTTATATCAGAGCTATTTTACATGTAAATTACTTTGGTGAGGTTGGGCTGGAGAAAATTTTCATTACAAATGAAATTTCGCTGTAAGCAAGTTCGTTATAAATAGGTTATGGTGTATTCATTATAACCGTATTAGCTTTCTTTATAAAACAGTCTTGGATGATTTTCAAGATGCACTTGGTATGAACGCGGTGACAGTTTACCAAGATCGGTGCCATCTTGTTTTCGGGATGAGACTTATGCATTGGGATTTTACAATGAAAAAGTAGATGGAAATTTGAGGAAATAGACGTGAAATAATGCACTGATTAATGCGCTGTATATTGTGTACACTTGTTCAATGTACTGTAAGGTATATTAAATTTTATACGCTAGGGACAAACATAAACCCAAAATTCCTGAACGCTGGTCTGTAACCAATCCAGTGTTATGGGCAACCCTTCAGTAACCAATCTGGGGCCTTAGTCTGGACTTTTACTCACCTCACCTCACTTCACCTCGAACTAATCACGGTTGTTTAACACTTATAAATTTTCTCGACTCACAAATCGGTAGTCTGGAACAGGTTAACTCGATCAGTGAGTCACAATTCGTAGCCATCGGCCGTACGCGTTGCTAATTGAATTATGGGATATGCAAAAAGAGATCCTAGGTGGAGGTTAAAATGCTATAACCAATCAAATCGCAAGATTATTTCGCAAGGCTTTAGTTCGTCAATTAGCTGATTCGCTAATTCTTTTGTAATCCCAAATAATCTGCAAAAATGGTCGTCATGCAGATCAAAGGCATTCATTCGTGGCCTAAGAATTCTTTCCCTTCTTAGCGCATGTCTTTCATCCCTTTCTAATGTTTCGATAGCTAACAGCATAACATATCCGTCCACATATCCGTCCTCCATGATGGAAATCACCAACACGTATAAAACTCAGACATCTCACTGGCTGTCGACCACGTGTAGCAAACGCATCAGGTGAGATAAAGTGAGTAGTGCGTTCAGATGCGTTGAGTGTCGAGACTACCATTTTCCTCTCGCCAAACGTGTTTGCACCACGTGACACCGTCAACACGTCTCACGATGGAACTCACAAAAATCCAGACTAAGGCCCCTGGTGTGACTCACCAGTGGGAGACCGACAAAAGTCTCTCGGTAAGGAATTGTGGAACAAACTTTTGTCTGTCTCCCACTGGCGAGTCATGAGCTTTCCTAAGGAAAGGGGTGGGGGAGTTGTCCATCGCACTGGATTGGTTACAGACCAGCATTCAGTAATTGTTTGTTTGCCCCTGATTGGTCATTTATACTCCACCGTTCTGTATATATTTGCTCTACACATTGTTCATTTCGGCTCTCGTTTATCGATTGTCTAAAATTCTCGCTGAAGAAGCTGACATTGTCGGTGAAATGTACATTCAAGGTAATTATAAAACTCTTGTTGTGGAATTGTGGTTTCGTATTTATTTGTTCCTTGTAGTTACCCTTTGTCCAGTACAGTTTCTGGCAATTTACGCTTGCATTATTTCAAAAGCAATTAAAAAGAATTTCAAAATCGATAAAGTAAATGAATTAATGTGAAAAGTTGCCCAACGCTAGATTTTAAGCATTTCGAGGAAACGCTTTGGTGAATCAATCTATGAAATGAAAATTATTTATAAGTTTCTCTACTTGAACAATAAATAAACAAAAATTTGTATATATTCGGTAATACATGGTAACAAAAAAAATATGTAGTAATAAATTTATGCATACACCCATTTTGCATCTATTCACCACTTTGTGGGGCCTCCTTTTGCAGCATACATGTCAGTAGCCCTCTTATACCTTGTTCACACTACAATCCTTGATCATGATCATTTTACACATGTTCAAGCTTTGTTGACGAATCTGAGTTCACAGTGCAAAATCTTAATCACGATCAGGGTTACAATTTTTGCCGCTAAATGGCAATAGTGAAGCTTTTAGCGATAGGCACTTTAACGTCGATCCAATCTTCTCCGATTGTAAAAATAACTTCGTATCTTTCTTGTTTTTATTCATGACTAATGTTCTTGAATAAATAGTTTCGCTTCTGTGTTAATTATTCGTGGCATGACTGTACAATTAGCAAGGCGACGTTTTTCCGCTATTATGAAAGGCATTGGATTCTGGGAGTTGATGATCATGAATTGTGCGAAATTTCACTGTTCCCAAGATGATGATCATGTTTCACTTAATCATGTTCTGTTCACACTAAGTTTCTTATCATGATCAGTATAAGGCATCGATTGGATGGGTCTATATTTATTTCCCTCTTGTTTTGGGAGGTAAAATATGTATATATCAGGTTGTTGCAAAAGTTTCTTCCAGTTCTAGAACCCGTGCCCAAGAAGGGCTCGTTTTCCAAAGGGGGTGTTCATATTTTTTCAAACAAATTATTGCATTCGATTCCTGAATATATTTGCTATAATACATCCAAGAATCAACGTTCTGACTATACATCTGTGAGTGCCGTCAACGGTCTGAAATGGACCTTTCATGCGAGCATATTCGAGCAACAATCCTCTACAAGTATTCTGGAAAGATCAGTGCTGCGCAATGTCACCGAAATATTTGCCAAACGTTTAGGTGATGGCACTGTTAGTTTACGTAAAATAGAAGAATGGTATTGCCGGTTCTGAGGCGGAGATAGCACTCTTCGAGATGCACCTCTCTGGTCGGCCAATCATGATTACAGATGGTGATCTACGCCAAGCAATTGATGAAGATCACAATGTAACAACGAGGGAACTCGCAGAACAGTTCAAGGTTCACTTTTCAACCGTTGCCCGACATCTGCACGAGCTGATTCTGTCATTCAAGTTCAGTCGTTATTGTGTTGGAATAAAAATCCGGAAAAGACTTTTGCAACAACCTGATATTTTTAATTGTGTATTACTGAATGTATATAAATCGGGGCAGAAGCTAGACAATTTTGTGTGGTGGGCACCTAGGCCTATAATGTACTGTATGTAAAAAGTGCAATCTACTCCTTTTGAATGAAATGTGCTATATGATGCAGGGTTCTCCCCAGGCCCTTTTTAATGGGTGCGCCGCCCGGCTGATTTTGGCGTCCGCCCGGCTGAAGAATACACGAAAAACTGCACAACACTGCATAATATTTTATTTGTTTTTGTCTTTAATTTTTGTCCGCCCGGTTATTTTAGCTTACCGCCCACCTGATAAAATTTTCTGGGGAGATCACTGTGATGCACAGATTGACTGAAATTGGTTGAAATCATGAAAAACATAATTTTTATGGCCATGCTTAACATTTTTTAAGTGGTAGGCAGAACGCTCGGGCCATTTTTACTTTCTTATACATAGTACAAGAAAGTATTGTAATTACGAAATATTTCGACCTCTAGATTTTCACTGATCTTCACGTTTTAGGGTACCTAGATTACGAAAAAGTGGTTTTTGAAAAATGGCTGTGTGTTAGTCTGTGTGTATGTGTCCACGATAGCGTCCAAATGGCTAAAGCTATCGAGACCAAACTTTAAACTTAAGACTACGAGGCCTGTGAGAAAAGTATCCGACCTTATTTTTTTTTGCGAAAACCTGATGGATTTGGATCGCGCGTGCTTGCATGAGCCGACCTTGAACCTTTGTGCGTATGCGTGAATTTTTTCCCGCCTCTCAATAGCGTCAGTTGCTGGCAATCAGCATTAGAGGGAGGTAGTGTGTTGTGCTCTCGTCGGTTTTTGATTTGAAGGAAAATGACAGAACGACTGGAGCAGCGTTACTGCATCAAATTTTGCCAGAAACTGGGCGACAGCCAGGTGGAAACCCTCCGGAAGATTCAGACGGCTTTCGGTGACGATGCTATGGCCATCACACAGATTAAGGACTGGTACAACTGGTCGGCCATCAGCATGCCGAAATGACCAGGTCATTGCCAAAGTGAATGCTGTGGTGATGCGGGACTGTCTTGTAAATATCCGAGAAGTTGCAGAAGAGGTGGGCATCAGTATGTTTTCGGCACATTTCATTCTGACCGAAGATTTGGCCACGAAGAGAGTGGCGGTGAAATTCGTGCCGAAGCTGCTGACGGCGGAGCAAAAGCAACTTCGTGTCGACGTCTCACAGGACATGCTGGCCTCCGCAAACAGTGACCCCGACTTATGAACACCATAATCACTGGTGACGAGTCCTGGGTGTACGGGTACGACCATAGCGTCGTCACCGAAAGCCTCCTAATCAAAAACCGACGAGAGCACAACACACTACCTCCCTCTAATGCTGATTGCCAGCAACTGAGTGTATTGAGAGGCGGGAAAAAATTCACGCATACGCACAAAGGTTCAAGGTCGGCTCATGCAAGTGTGCGCGATCCAAATCCATCAGGTTTTCGCAAAAAAAAAAAATAAGGTCGGATACTTTTCTCACAGGTATCGTATATCTTCCTCGGGAGGTCTGATTAGTTTTCCAGTTGAATTGGTGAACCGGAAGTATCAGCTTACTCCAGCGCCAAAATTTAAATTTTGAAATATCTCGTTAACCATTGCGTTATGAAAATTTTGAAGGGATTGAAAAGTGTTACAATTACAATTTTAAACAACTTTTGTTAAGAAAATTTTTCAATATTCCGAACGGAAGTATCAGTTCTACTCGTCAAAATCCAGTTTTTTGCTAATATAGACGAAAGAAGATGGTAGAGGAAAATTTGGAATCTATACCAAAGTGTTTAGAAGCTAATTTGAAGTAACTTTTATTCATAAACTTTTTCAAAATTTCAATCGGAAGTAGCGCTGTTAAACCATCGTTTAATTTTTTTTCTGTATTTGGACCAGGACATTTACGTATAAGGAAGTCAGGTGGTGCAGCAATTAGAATTTTTAATTCATCTAAGTTGCCCATTATAGTGTCCTAAAAGTTTGAAATTTTTTATATCCTTGTAGGAAAAAGTCATTAGGAATTATTGCGGAATGGATGGAGGGGGCAGTTATGAAAAGCCATCTTGGTTTCCACAATGACCTATTTAATGTTTGGGATAGGTTACCATTGGCCGGTCTTTGAGACATTCTTTTTCCAGACTTTGAAATGTGAAAAAAAAAAAAAACTTTTTTTTGTATTCAAAATCCAAACACGTATGTTTAAGTAATGAACCCCCCCCCCCCCTAGACATCATTTTGGTAATGCAAGGTTTTGCATTCTCAACCTCACTTCATTTTGTCACATGTGTTCTTGTTTAAATTTCTAATTAATGAAATTGGTAGAGACTTTACAAGACAATAAAGGGAGAACAGTTTCCGACTAGTTTAGCTAAGGGAGAATAGAGGTTCCGACTAGAAACAATACTAAGGGCACCCATTTTGTTGATCTTTCTAATTACCGTAAATCTTCTACTATAACGCGAAATTTTTTGGCCTAAAAAAGCATCTAAATTTGATGGGTCGCATTATACTAGAGGATAAAAATCAGCCCTCTGACGACCGCGGCCGATCATCGATAATAACAACATTGATAATGACAACATCGTTAACAACATCGATAATAACTTCTCCCAAACATTGATACTTCTAATTAGGCCTACTTCCAAACTGCCTCGAACCAAAGCCTACAAGAAAGCTTATGTAGTGAAAATATTAAACTGAATAAAGATTACTTGTCTTTTTATTAAGAAAATTGATGTGCTGTTGTGTTTTTTTGTCGATGTGCGAGTGAGAAAGCTTTCCCTATCAATGTAGGGCTATAAACTTCCAAACTGCCTCGAAGTTGAGGCAGTTGCTTTTGTCGAAGTCGCTTTCTGTGCTGATGACATTCAGACGAATTTGCCGTGTATTATACATTAATTACATTGCATATAATGTCCAGTTCATTATACAATATATTAATTCACTTTTTATTCGAATTAATCGTCGCCAACATCTAACAACATCGATAATAACTTCTCCCAAACATCGAAACTTCTAATTAGGCCTACTTCAAAACTGCCTCGAACCAAAGCCTACAAGAAAGCTTATGTAGTGAAAATATTAAACTGAATAAAGATTACTTGTCTTTTTATTAAGAAAATTGATGTACTGTTGTGTTTTTTTGTCGATGTGCAAGTGAGAAAGCTTTCCATATCAATGTAGGGCTATAAACTTCCAAACTGCCTCGATGAAGTTGAGGCAGTTGCTTTTGTCGAAGTTGCTTTCTGTTGCTGGGATACAGATGTCAAATTAACTGAGGAAGATTGGAAAGACCTGTTCGAAGACACAGATGAATCAGATTTTGAAGGTTTTTGAATATTAAATATCCAGACTATTTAAAAAAAAAGATTTTTTTTCTGTATAAATTTGCACATTTTATTTCTCGCGAGGAGTCAAAAATGGGGGTCGCGTTATACAAGAGGATAGGATTTTTGCCGATTTTTTGGGCCGGAAAAGTGGAGTCGCGTTATACAAGAGGTCGCGTTATAGTAGAAGATTTACGGTAACTGTAGCCAAGGTAAGTGGAGTATAAGGTATGCTCGATCACGATTTCTACTGTGACTGGCTAAGCTCCGTGACGTCAGCCAGAGCCCGAATGCGACTATTGTTTTGCTTGAAAGCTATAGTCACTGTCAGATTCAACTAACACCTCCAAGTGAGAAAATTTAGCACTTTGCAGTGAGGCAGGCGGCAGCAGCTCCCATTGAAAGGCTGTGTAAAACCGGCATTTTTTACTTATCTCGCTTTAAAAGTGTTTGTTTTGTATTCGTGAAAATTTCATTTCATTTCCAGAGATATTCAGATGGTGAATCAAACAGAAAAAGGTTAGCATAATTCCCTGTTTTGAAAGATAAAAGATTTGTTTTGGGTCCGATTTAGTCACTAGATGCATAAGATGTATAGGAATTAGCGCCTACGGGTGTTATTGTTTTTATCGCTATTACACAAGGTAATGTATAGGAATTATCTTTATATATCTTGACTATTACAGTTACTCCCCCATCGAACTTTTGTTTGATGATTCGATCGCCTTTGTATGTCGAGTTGTACAATTACATATAGTACGTACGGTTTGAACTCCCCCTATATTCCCGTGAGAGACCCATTTCCTAGCAACTTTCTACCGTGTTTAGTCAGCGTATCTCGGAAATTATTGTGCTGAAATGGTAGGAGTATTTGTACGAGTACTTCTTTTTAGTAGATAGTACTTGTACTTAGACGCTTCAGTAGCCTTCGTACGATCACCTACTTTTTAAGAATCCTGCGTTTAGTGCGACTCCTGCCACATTCGGTGATGAATTCATTTATCCATTTACTTAAATTACATACATTATAGATGCTTGTAATACACCTTTATTCAGTACCTGGTGAAGCTTCTTGATAATCCAGTATATATTTAAAATGCCAAGGGTTTTTTCGCATTTTCAGCTTCACCATCCATTCCAAACAGAGAGCTTTGTTTCGAGGAAATTTATGAAAGCAAATTTTTTTTCTCGCCCATAACCGCCACAACTTACTGGCACACAACAATGCCGTACCATTTTCTGTTAAAAATAGTAGTTTGCTTTTGCTACAGCAGGATTTGCTGGTTAACGTTCAGTAAATTTCTACCTGTTTCATTTTTCCCACCAAGCGTTCTTTCTAGAGCTGGCTGGCTAACTGCCTCACTGTGCCGCCATTAAAGCTGAAACGACAGTAGCGCCACTTGACCTTGATGGTAGTTGTCAATGACCATAGAAAAGCAGGGCAAATTTCCGTTTCGAGACCTTTCACGAGCATGCGCTTATGTTTCCAAGATTGATTCATTTCATAATCAGTTCAGGCATAGTTCAAGTAACGGAAATGATTTACATTACACGTTTAAAAAATATATTATTGTTAAAATTACGTTTAAAGCTACGTACGGCATTGCACGATTGAATACCGATAACCAGGATGCATGAGCCAAGAGCACATAAGGATGAGCTCTTGATGAGCCGATATAAGTGGCTTCCAATTCATCATGAGAATCAAATACTTTGTTTATTAACAACATAAAAAAGCAAACGAACGCACAAAGGCTCTTCATTGCAAGAAAACGATCGAACATATAACAATAACAACGACTATAAAAATGTACATACAGAAACGAAGTACACACTCAAAAGCAGTAAATATAGCGCCATCTCTCGACAATAAGCAATGACAATGAAGCACTTCTCCAACACAATAAATAACAACAACATTGATAATGATAATAAGGATATTATGCAGAATATGGAGAATTGAAAAGAAGTACTAAATTGTGTTTTAACATAACCCCCTCGTCTGTGGAGAAATTGATTTTTTCCGTGAACTTGAAAGGATTGTTGACTTATTTCAGTGATGCAAACCCGGCGATGGCTTCACCAGGCCTCCATATGACAGATGCGCAGTCCAAGACGTTAATGCATGAAGCGAAGTTTGTAATCCTTTTAAAAAACATTATTTTATTTATACACTGATTATTTTTGTTTTCTTGGAAACTATTGTTGCATATTTGAACTGTGTAATGTGTTCCAAGCATTATTAAAAATCATCTGCAAAGTTTGATCTGATGTTTTTTATTTTAAAGCATATGCGCCTATGGAGGGTTTACATTTTTCGGGCTCTGGCTGACGTCATCAATGCTCCACTATCTGGTGAGCACCGGGAGAAACGGCCCGATCGAGCATA
>JAHWFO010112574.1:0-56148 GCA_023313115.1 Rhysida immarginata | reverse complement strand
GCAGGTCAATAGAAGAATCGGCGATAGCTAGAAAAAGAGTTGAATGGCCAAGTTTTGATTCAAGACATCGAGAGAAGAAAGGGAATTGGTACAACATCATCTGTACATCTAAAGTAAGATTACGTTAGTAAGAAATTATTTAGACTAGCAATTGCATTCTTGGAGAGGTCTATCCATTGTGATTCTGTAAAAAAAAAATTCAAATATTTATTAGGAATTCTTACTGTATTAATTTTAAGTGTTTTCATGTGTCTCATTTTTAAGATATTTCAAATTTATTCCAATAGAGAGTTACAATTTTAATTTTTTGAGATCTATCTCTTTACCGACAAGTGTAATTAAATCGGGCAACCCCGGGTAGAAGGATGTTTGTTTGTGGATTTGTTTGTTTGTTTCTTATACAAATCTAGAGTTATATTCACATATTCAGGAAATTTTGCACAATTGATCTGCAAAGGAAGATGAAAGTCACTGTCTACCTAACATTTATAATTTAGAAAATTTATAATTATTGATAATAAATCGATATATATTGTTATGGAAAGGCATATATTTGAGAAATATTTCATGACCAACAATGCAAGGCAAAATTTGTGAAACAATACTTATCAACAATGGTATCAACACGCATTTAACAAACACTCTCCACGGATTAAAAATATATATCTCTTGACCAACAATGCAAGGCAAAATTTGTGCAATATAGATATGTTTCAATTTGTAACAATGCATAGAATTCCGCCTTTTTTTAGAGAAGAGATTTCTTAGTACTTAACAATTTCTTGAAAATCTTTAAAATTGGTCAGTAACTGGAGATAATAGCGAGTTAGTAGACAATTGAGAAAGAGTGGAAAGACGATAGAGAAAGGACTCCTTTTACTCTGTGCTGATAAAGTTTAGATAAAGTGCAGGACTCCTTTCAAAATTTATTCCTTCACAGGCAGGGACGCGAAATGTTTTTATTCTGAATTAGGGGACATTAAAACCAAATAATCAATATTCATTTCCCCCCCACCTGTTCTCCTTGAGCCGTTATTTGGACCTAAAGACGGGACACCAATTATGAAACACCCGTTATATATAGAAGGATATTTGTGGGTGGGTTCGTTTGTGGGTTTTATCCCGATCTTGATGAAATTTTTCATACTTGACTTTCAAACCAACAGGAAGGTCAATGTCTACTTTAGATTTCAGAAAAAGTAATAATTATTGATAAAAAATCGATACTCATGGTTTTTGCAAGGCATATTAATGAGAAATATCTCATGATCAACAATGAAAGGCAAAGTGCGTGTAACAATACTTATCAGAAATGGTATCAACATGCAATTCACAAACACTCTGCACGGACCGACAATATATATCTCATGACCAACAGTGCTAGGAAAATTATGTGCAACAATAGGTATCAACAATGGTATCAACACGCAATGCACCAACACTATGCAGAGACCAACAATATATATCTCATGACCAACAATGAAAGGCAAAGTTTGTTCAAAATATATATAGATAATGTTAAATTGTTGTAACAATGCATAGAATTCCTGTTATTCAGGCTTTTCTTAGAAAAGAGAGTTCTTAGTAATTAAAAATTTCATGAAAATACCAATTTCCTGCACATGACTTGACGAAACAGTTTTCAAATACTTATTTCATATAAACTTTTTAAAACAGAAACCATATTCGCGCATTATTTGATAGAAAAAAATTCAAAATTTTTAAAGCCCGACTAGAAATTTCGTTCAATGCCATTAAGCATCTCGTAAAACGACAGTTATGGAAATTGCAACCCAAAATTGATAACTGCACCAACAAATTGCGGATGCTTACAAATAACATAGTTGAAATCGGAGACGATTTTTTCACAAAGAATATTGAATCATATTATCCTCAAGGTCATAAAAGACTATGTGGTCGATGTTATCCAATTATTTAATTGTGGCCTACGTTTAGCTCCAAAAAGTGTCTACCGGGATAATAAAGATTGCGTTTTTAACACCAACAGGTTAGTTATTTTATCAATAATTTCTTAATGGAAGAATAGTCTCCGAATTTAATTTTTTTTTAATGTTTTGAAATTAAGTTTTTGCAAGAGTATAAGAAACGCCATTTCACGACTAACATCGTTTATATATTTGGTAGAAACTTAGGCTTGCACGTGATTCACCGATCTTTTTCTAGTCTTCAAGTATTGATTCATTTATTAAAAAATTATTTTTATGCTATGAAGAAGCAGAATCTATATATATAAAGAAGGATATTTATAAGTAACTAGCAAAGGTACCCGGCGTTGCCCGGGATAATTACACATGGATGTAAACAGAACAATCTCAAAAAATTAAATTAAATTTTGCAATATCTTAAAAATAAACACATGAAAATGCTTAGAATTAATACAGTAAAAATTCTTAATGAAAATTCGAAAAAAATCTTTTTAAAGGCTCATAATAGTGCTGGACCTCTCCAAGGATGCCACTGGTAGTCTAAATAATTTCTTACTCACGTAATCTTACCTCAGATGTATACTTAGTGTTGTTGCAATTTCCACTCTTCTCTCGATGTGTTGAAGCAAAACTTGGCCATTCATCACTTTGTGCAGTCTAGCGGTCGCCGATTCTTCTATTTACTTGCCTCCCATTTGCTCAATACATCACGGAGCTAAAGGAGTGCTTCCTCTGTCGTCTTTCCACTCTTTCTCAATAGTCTGCTAAATTGTTAAGTACTAAGAACTCTCTTTTCTAAGAAAAGCCTGAATAACAGGAATTCTATGCATTGTTATATGAATTCTATGCATCGTAGCCTTAATTCTATGAAACTTATCCATATTACATCATCATTTTATGTTCATTGTTATAATTCTTGGAAAGATTGCTTTAACATTACATCATCATTATGTGCTCATTGTTATTGGTGAATTGCGCGTTGATACCATTGTTGATGCGAACACGATGGGCCTATTGTTGCACAAACTTTGCCTTGCATTGTTGGTCATCAGATATATATTGTTGGTTCATGCAGTGTGTTTGTGAATTGCGTGTTGATACCATTGTTGCAAAAACTTTATCTTGCATTGTTGGTCATGCGATATTTCTCGTTAATATGCCCTGCTATAACCATGAATATCGATTTTTTATCAATAATTATTATTTTTTCGAAATCTGAAGTAGACAGTGACCTTCCTCATGCTTTGAAGGTCATGTATGCGAAATTTCATCAAGATCGGAATAAAACTGTAGATTTGTATAAAAAACGTACAGACCCACCCACAGACAGACCCACAGACCCACAAACATCCTTCTTTATATATATAGAAGATGAAGGGTTTGTAAGTATATATATCTCATGACGAACAATGCTAGGAAAAGTTTGTGCAACAATAGGTATCAACAATGGTATCAACATGCAATGCACCAACACTATGCAGGAACCAGCAATATATATCTCAGGACCAACAATGAAAGGCAAAGTTTGTTCAAATATATATAGATAATGTTGAATTGTTGTAACAATCCATAGAATTCCTGTTATTCAGGCTTTTCTTATTAAGAAGAGTTCTAAGTACTTAAAAATTTCATGAAAATCTTTAAAAATGATCAGTAACTGGAGATAGTGGACAGTTAGCAGACTATTGAGAAAGAGCGGAAAGACGAGAGAGGAAGCACTCCTTTAGCTCCGTTCTGTATTGAGCAAATTGTAAGCAAGTAAATAGAAGAATCGGCGACTGCTAGACTACACAAAGAGATGAATGGGCAAGTTTGCTTCAAGACACCGAGTGAAGATTGGAATTGCAACAACATCAAGTGTACATATAAAGTAAGATTACGTGGGCAAAAAATTCTATATACAAGCAGTGGCATCCTTGGAGAGGTCCATCCGTTGTGAGCCTTTAAAAATTTTTTTTTCGAATTTTCAATTATAATTTTTACTGTATTATTTCTAAGCGTTTTCTAATGTTTATTTTTAAGATAATTCAAAATTTAATCAAATAAAAAAATACCGAGCCACGCCGGGGTTATCTCCTAGCTCATTTGGTAGCACATCAGATCGTATCATTTCCTGAAAATGCATTTTAACTTTATTCTGTGGGAATGTGTAGTATATATTGGTAACTGAGATTCTGATAATGCGATTATTGGACGTTCGTTTCCAAGAATTATTAATAATGAGCCTAAAATGATGACGCAGTGACAGAATATTGATAACGCAGAGTCTTTTTTCGAGACGACTGGCAAAAATTTATGTGTCTGGTAATGAAAGAGAAAAAACTAGTATTGGTCAGAGTATACTCTGCCACTAAAACAGAAAAAGTTATACGGGCGTTTGAAACAACGGGAGTTTCGAATAGAGCAACAGACTGTAAGAGCTTCTAAGTCAAGTGCAAGAAAAACTTGAGTCTTTAGTATCTGTGATACTCCGCAGTGGTGAGGCAAGTCAAGAAGAATTTAGATAAAGTCCCCGTATATCACCTAGAATTCCTGTTTTTCGTATTTTTCTTAGAATGGGAAGTCCCTTTGCTCTGTATTGTATTGATTGAGTTATTATTTAACCAATCGGGAGTTATAATTTAATTTTTTGAGATTGTTCTGTTTACCTACAAGTGTAATTATCCCGGGCAATTCCGGGTGCCTCTGCTAGTTTCTTATACAAATCAGCAGTTGTATTTCGATCTTGATGAAATTTTGTATCCTTCACCTTCTAGGAGGTAGGTCATTTTCTACCTCAGATTTCGAAAAAATAATAAATTTCGATATAATAATAAATCGATATTCATAATGATCGTAGGGCTTATTAATGAAAAATATCTCATCACCAACATTGCAAGGCAAATTTTGTGCAACAATAGTTACCAACAATGGTATCAACACGCAATTCACCAACATTATGCAGGGATCACTAATATATATCTCAAGACCAAAAATGTAAGGCAAAGTTTGTGCTATAAAAATAAGATTCAATTTGTAATAATGCTTATAATTCCCGTTTATATAATATTAATTTATGCTTATAAAGCATAAATTTATATGCTTTTAACAGTGACGCCCTTTACATATTTGGGAGTTACGATATCACATGATCTATCATGGGATCTACACATTAATTTATTACTATCTAAACTGAATAGGAGGCAGGGACTTATTTCCCGCCTACGGTATTTACCACGTCCAATTATCCTTCAACTTTACTATGCCTGGATACATTCGTATCTTTGCTTCAGTATTGTGTTTTGGGGTTCATCAACCTCGCATAATCTCTTTAGAGTGCTAAAACTACAAAAGTGGTTCTTGAGGACTTACTTCTGTTTGCCAAAAAGCTTTTCCGTTACGGCTAGATTTTCTGAGCTTGGTATGCTTACTATCTATCAGTTATATTACATACGTATCTGTTTATTTGTCTTCAAAAATACTAATTCAATGTTGTCGGTATCCCCGCCCATTGATTTGGTTGGAAATTGTACTAGCCATCACTATTCTACTAGATATAACAGGCAGTTAATCCCGCCTTTTACTAAACTTAATTATCGTCGGCGTTGTATAACTTATGTAGGTATCAAATACTGGGCCTACTTATCTTTGAATCTTCGTTCCGAAAAAGACTTTATTACCTTTAATAAATATCCTCCGTCCTTCGCCCGTAACCTTGCGCCAGATTTTCGAATATGATACTTTAAAGTTTATTTATTTTTGCACGCTATAAATAATTCAGTACTGGATTTTCTTGTTCACCCGTTCTTTGGGTCCTGATTTCGAACCATAGTCGGCGATTTATACACTTACTTAATGTTAACCCTGGTTATGTTTGTTTTGCTTTGTAATTGTAGTTGTATTTTTGTTTGTTTGATTTGTTTTTTTGTAATTAATGTTTGATGACCCCCAGTGGCCTACCCTCGGTCTCTTTGACCATACAGGCACCTGTGGGTTCATCTTTGTCACGGCTTTCCTGCAAGCCTCTGTGTGTGACAGCAGAGTAAAGAGAGAGGGCGTTTATAAGTTCAAGAAAAAACATTAATTTTAATCTTTCGATTAATGGTATGATACACAGATAATGTATTGGCTGCTAAATAGACCAGGATGACATAATGCATATAATTCTTTAATATGAATAAAGTCCAAGTAGGAAATGTTTGGAAGTACAGTAGGATTTATCCTGTAGGCCGCCGCTTCACTTGCGTTGATCAGATAGTCATTTACTGTCGAACCAGGAAAGGTCCTAAGCCCACCATGAGGAGGGTGGGGGCTCCTTCCTGTCGGAGAGTCACAAAGGAGCAGAATTAATATTATGAAATTACTAAGCAAATGGCGAATAATTGTGGAACCTTCCGTTGCGCGTTTGCTCCTCTACCTTATTACTACCTACTTACTTTAGAGTATTGCAGAAATCAAGTCGGATGGTAGTCCTACGAAAGACGTGATGGGGTTTGTGGCACAAGTCGACAACCCGATGAACTTAAGTTACTGGCTTCGACACTCCATAGTGAGGCTCAGGAACTAGACATGGCTGACATGCAACAAGAGTAAAATAATATAATATTAGTGCCTTACAAACACATAAAGACGTATCGAACGTAACCTCTGGATAACGTAGTCCTTGGCACACTTATATGATTTACAAAAGGGGCTATTTACTAACGACACTTAGCATACTAAAACAATCAGTTATAAAGTACGGAAAAGGGTCACACTCACATAAATGCCGACGAGCTCGTGTATCCGCGCAAGCAATGCAAAACGCGGAGACTGGCGCCAGCTCATGCAATGCCACCCGCTCGAAAGATAGCTCCGAAGACGATTCTCCAGCAGAAACTCGCGTCGTGGAGTCGGCTGGTTCACGGCAATCCCTCGTCGGTCGCTCCGCCAACGTTCCTATTAATCGTGAGGCCGTTGTCTCCTTCCCTGATGCTCCCCTTCGCTCGTGAGTCGAACTCCTTGCTGCTTTTCTTTTCCAGCACCAATCACGAAAGCTCCTTCTCTTTCGTACCTCAGCGTTACATTTAGCTCTTCTTCTATCTAATTCATTCGTGGAGTTTTTCCTCTCTCCATCTTCTATGTCGTGATTCTCTCTACCACGCTGAACAAATTTTCCATCTGTCTTCCATCGGATCCAATTTTGCTCTCCTCTAGTTTTCTCTTCCCACTTGCTTCCTCCCCTCTTCACACTTTTCACCTTCTCTTGGTTACGCCCGTCTACTCTTATTCCTGGCGGGGATGTTCTCTCGCTATAACGCTTTCGCTCCAAACTTTTCCTCTTCTCTATCTTCTCTCTTCCATCGCTTTTTCTGTCACTAAATTTCGGACGATGCTCGTCCTTAATTTCTGACACCATCCCCGCCTGAACCCCATGATGACGTTCTTCGGAACTCATTCGTTGGTTTTTCCTGCAATCATCCAAGTTAACTTTAATTTCTGCTGCTAGCAACGAATCACCCTTAAGATGCGTTTTGCATGCTTCAAGCTGCAGCGTCTCTCTCTTCTGTTTTCCTCCTTGCCTTTGTCTCTGGTAGAATCTTGCTATAAGCGTGGGACACCGATGTAAATTCGTTTCCGGTTACCACGTAGGTTTCTCATATCCTTTCCACTTGACTAAAAACCTTCGATTGGGTTTTTTCCCTTTCACGTTTATCAAGTCTTCTACTCGGTATACGTCTTCATACCTTCGGTCTTTAATCGGCCCTGGCGTTTTCTTGGGTTTTTTTTTTTGAGGAATTTATGCAAAAATGGAAAGTGCAAAACCTTAGTTTTCACCTTCCATTTTGGGGGTATTCTTAATTTGGCTGTTACCCCATTGATAATTTTTGGCACCCGAAACGGGCCAACGTACCTTCGGAATAGTTTTCGGCCAGCCTTTCTCTTTTGATTTAGTATCCTAGCTGCCTGGACCATAACCTGGTCTCCTATTTTGATTCTCCACTTCGTATGTTTGCGATCATAAAACCGCTTGTATTTTTTTGTTGGCCTTGGCGATGCTTTTTTTTGCGGAGACTAACAAACTTTTTAAATGGGTTTTATAGTCTTTTATTGTGGTAGGCTCCCGCTCTGTTTTTTTTATTATCGGTGGAATGTTTATTTCTCGCCCTAAATCCATCATATACGGGGACACCCTAACGCCTCTGATATCATGGAATTTATTGCTATCTCGGCTGCTGCTAGAAACTCATCCCAATTATCACGGTTATCGTTCACATAGTTTCTAATAATCTGGATGGCCGATTGGTTGGATCTCTCGGACTGGCCATCCGTTTGAGGATGGTAAGCACTAGATTGCTTTAGTTGTACCCTTAACAACTTAAAGATTTGTTTCCATACATCCGCCATGAATCGGACGTCTTTGTCTGATAATATTACGGATGGGAAACCGTGCACTTTAAAGATATTTTCGAACATCAACTCTGCGGTTTCTTCCGCCGTAATTTCCACTTTACAAGGGAATAACCATACCCTTTTCGTAAGCCTATCAGTAACAGTTAGGATTGCAGTATAACCTTTTTTTGTAATTGGTAAGGGAAGCACATAATCAATTGCGATTTCGTCCCATGTTTTACGTATGCCCAAATGTCCACTAGTGGGTACATCATGAACCAGGTTTAGCACGCGCTTCTTTATATTAATATCATTCGGCAATACCAACTGCTTTCCTCTCTTATTTCTCTTATAGCAGAGCCCATCCTCGAAAACAAATTCCCGTGTTGGTTTCTTTTGCAATTTTTTAATGAAGGCATCATTCTGGCTGACTACCTTTACCCGCTTAAGCCATGCTTCATTCTTATCGCTACTAGGGTCAGCGTAACACACTCCTGCTATATTAATTTCCTTTTTCTCGACTTTTGGCTCCTCTTTAGTATCAACTTCCGTATTGGATTGTATTATTAGCGACTTTGCTGTCTCCATGACTTGCCTCAATGATTTTGCCCCACAACGTTTTAATTGTTCTTGAATTCCTTCGGAGAAAGCCCTACTGTATGCCTCTATTTTTTTCTCCTCCGTCCATCCCTCTACGTTATTTGATAGGGTTAAATAAATGTCATTAAATTCCTTAATAGACTTATTACTCGTATACTTCTGATTTTCCAACCACTGCTTTAACTGCGTTTTCCACTTTTCCTGCCCCATACTGCCAGCAGTGACGTCCCCACTCCAAATAAACTTAGAGAGGAAGCGGAAAACGAACGAGAAGAAGGGGAAAAATTTTTTTGATCCACTTATGGTTAACTACCCTTAAATTGTTGGATAGTATGCAACAAGTACCATATTAAAGATCATAAAGTCACCCATATCAGTCCTCCGATGCAGCCTTGCACGCAGTGAAAAATACAAAAAAAAAATTCCCCCCTTTTTTTTTTATATATCGGCAGATTTTGGAACTATTTTTTTTCCTTCGCCAAACAAAATTCCATTGCCTCACGATTGTTCTGCTAAAATGTCAGTTCATTCTGAAGAGCAGTTTTCAAATTATTGATTTTTGAAATCGTAACTTTAATTATAATCACCTTGTATATAGATAGATGTGGCAAGAAATGGACTACGGATTCGACGTTTGTGGCATAATAAATTGATCTCATGTTGAATGCATAAAGTAAAATTTTGAACTATCCAAATGCATAAAATAAAATTTTGCACTCTCCAAATGCATAATGTCACGTGGATTTAGCAGACAAGAGGAGGGAACGAAAAAAAATACTTTATTTTCTTATAAAATATTATTATAATTGAAAGTTTAATGTAGTAAAGTTCTGGCAGTGGAAGAAAAATAATTAAATAAAGTTCCCAAGAAAATTATATTAGAGATAAATTATATCAAGTCACGAATTGGTAGGATAGTCAGTTCAGGTGAGAGAAGATAAATCAGTCACTTCCGGTAAACATCGGTAGATCAATCACTTTAGTAATTATAGATAATTCTTTCTCTTCAATCAAACCTCGGCATCCCCAGTTAAAGTCCCCTGTCTTGGCAAGACGTGCGAGGAGAAGTCAAAGTCGATGTACTAGTTCCAAGGCTTGTAATGACTAAAATACTTATGAAGCCGCTGAATAATGGAACATGAGCTAGTCGCTCAATTGAATCGTTGCTGAATCAGGTGCAGACAAACACTTTCACCAACGTTGAAACACTTTCATCATATCGCTGCTAATAGGCACACACACAAACACCTGAAGAACGATGTAAGCACGCTAAATTTGATAGCACTAATGCCTCTAAGATTGACCACAAAAATCAGATGGCGATATTTCGTCGCTTATACCCAATAACACAATTTCACCACCATCAATACATAAACACATGAATCCTTTTCGAGCTAAGATTAGGACTCTTACCCCTCAAATTTAGCTTCAGCACTGAGTTACGCTTGGTATCGGAAAAACAGAAAAACACATTCACTCTGTTGATTATAGCTAGAGGAATTGCACATCACACACAAAAATACTGTTATGTCACATTATGCTGTGTGGATAACTCGCAGATTAAGATAACCTCGGAGCACTATCTCGCTGATAGAGTCAACACAATTTCGGGATAAATACTTGAGTTACGTATTTCCTAGACAATGTCGACACTCGATGCCTTTAAGATGCGTGAAGCTTATACTAGACGAACGGGTTTCGTTTCATCGAAACTTAGATTCGTCGCCATCCGACGCAATAAATCCGCAACACAGTTCTAGCTATCACTTTACTTAGGCATGAGAGATATGGAGCGCCTCGGAATGAACCCTCCTGTTCCTCTTATTACGAACTGACGCACAGAGAAAGGAAACACTCCAACGGCCTCCTCCCCCTCAGTCCAATCAAGGGCTTCATATCCAACCAAGAGGAGGAATTATCAACAGAACCGCCAATGTCGGCAAAGCAGGCAAAAGTTGTTATTACCACACTACAGATTTACCTTGAAACATCTAGTGGTGTTAAGGACAATGTTTTTCTGCCACTGTTACAATTAAAAACGAGATAGAGGTGCAGTGCTTCATGCTATGAAGCAGTCTAAAATTACACATTTTTAAATATCTAATTAGATTTTAAATCCTACGTGTTTTTTATTAAAATATAATTGTGCATCAAGTTCTATTTTCATTAAAATAAATACATGTATTTGCAACAATTACATGTTCCTGGTTATTGACTCTATGTATACTAACTGAAAAATATAAGTGTTCTATATGGTTACTGAAATCTCACACAAAAACTCAATATTTCGAATTTTATTTTACTTAAATCGAAACCTTGATAATTCAAAACCTCTATAAATCGAAGCATTTTCCTCTACCCTCGAAATTCGATTTAAAAAGGTTCTACTGTACTTTAGATATCTTAAAATTTTTAGAACACCCAAAAACCCACAAGAGATGGGGAAAAATGATGAATGATGTCCTCAATGCTATAATTAATATACAGTTAAGTTCCATAAACCTCAGCAGATATTCTTTAATAATCTAAAAGGGGATGGCTTCTAAAGGTTAATTAATTAAATCCAGGGGAAGCTTCTTATCATTTCATCAATAAAATATATTGAAATTTTAAAATATCAGATTTGGATTATGTCCAATATATTAAATCTATTTAATTATTCATTACAATAAAATGCTCTTAATAAGAATCTTGCAAGGACATGAAAATAATGACAATGTTATATACCAAATAAATTATACAGGGTGTAAATGAACGACGTTTCACAAATTTAAGAATATGTAGAGGATGATGTGGTGAACATTTTTTATTAATAAACCCATAGTCCCAAATGAAAAGCTACGAAGCCACAGCTTGTTTGATGTCCTGGTTTGTCAAGCATCGAACTAGGCACGTTTACTACGATGTCCCCTGTCATTGCATTTTGTAGGCCTTATGCAGACTGTCAGCTCGCAGGCTATTTTCAAATGGTACCGTCCGGATGCACAGCAGATTCTACAGTCACATTATCTTGCATATCAGGATGGTACAAAATTCCCGTTGTTAGTTTGGAACATTCTGTAAGGGTGAAGGTTTTTTTGCGCTCTATGTTTTGTGCTGTATAAGTTCAGGAATGGACTTTACTGTGAGGCAGTAAACAGCGAGAACTTTCGTACCCAATTACATACAGAACTGTTACTGGACTGTCCCATTTCCGATCGCCACAAATTATCTCAGTCAAAACAGAGCATCAAACATGCTGTGGCTCCATCGCTTTGGGACTATGGGTTTATTAATAAAAAATGGTCACCACATATCCTTTACACATCCATTTACACCCTGCATTACCAAAATCACTAATTGCAATGTTTCCAAAACTAAGTACTTCAATTATACTAGGGATATCTTTGACTATCCTCATTCTAACAGAAGAAAACTTAAAGAACTTATTTTTTTTTAAAAATTATTAAACCTACTTATAAGAAGGGTGTATATGCATGCTAAGGATGCTAAATAGCAAATATATAGCATATTTTAGTAATTTGGCAAAGTAGAAAAATGTTTTGGTAGATCATTTTCATTACTAAATACAGTAGTACAAATATTACACAGCTGGTTCTTAAATTTTATAAATATAGTAGAGTTTAAGCAAAATGAACTATTGTAACATATTATTGAGAATACCAGAAATCACTTATATTGGATTTTTTCAAAAAAAATTTAAGGATGAAATAACAAGTTCAACAAACATCATAAAATAAGGAGAAATTCTTCTTAGGGTAAAATTTAATTGCCCTTTCTGCCCTTTAATTAAAGAAAACTTGAAACAACATATAAATATTAAATTTATAATAACAGCATTTCATAGTAAGTAAACTCCGTGTAATTCGAAACTGCCAAATTCGAATTATCACTTAATTCATATAAATTGCAAGGAATGTTTGAAATCCTTTACATTTAATATAAAATATTACCACATAATTCGAAGTTTCTAATTTGAATTATCGCCCAATTCGAATCAATCATCAAGTACATTTAATACGAACTAATGTATTTTTCTTCGCCTAATTCGAACGCCATAATTACTCTGAAAATAATTTGTGACTAATTCCCAGATTGATCTGAACAAGCACTGTGCTACTACATGCGGAATTTACTGTAAATATATATTTGGCCGATTCCTCTTCTACTGGATTATTCAGAAGCCTGACTGGAAACAGTAGCCAATCTGCTTTCAAGATTTGGCACTAGCTTTCCATTGGTGCTTTAAGTATAAGCAGGTAAATTAGGGGTTGTGCTCAGTATCATAAGGACTCCAGCACAATACATGGTGACTAGGGTAAATATTTCTGAAGACTTCAGAAGTGTAAGTACATGTAGCTTTCACAGTTTTTAGGTTTATCTTCACTCTCAATTAACTTTGTTTTTCATTTCGATAGCTTAAAATCTAGCCAGTATGCAATTATTTTTTATTATATTTAAACACAAAATACAGGTACAATTTACCATAGATTTAATGTAACATAGATACACAGTAATTTGTATAATTTGTAAGTACTGATTACCCATAATCCAAAACACATAGTTTTTAGGTTAGTGTGACCAAATCGCAGAATTCTAATTATCGCCTAATTCGAATTTTTTTGTTGGTCCATTTGAATTCTAATTACACAAAGTTTACTGTATTACATAATTCAATATTTACAGGAGTTCCTATCTTAAACTTTATCTGACATATGAAATATTTCAATTATCTTGCAAGTGGCATTACCATCCTCTGAAAATTGAAAATGCCTTTTTGTCAATTAAATATGCAAAATGTTTAAAAATGCGACGATGGTTTGGGGAA
The DNA here is from genome assembly GCA_023313115.1 of Rhysida immarginata. NCBI lineage: Eukaryota > Metazoa > Arthropoda > Chilopoda > Scolopendromorpha > Scolopendridae > Rhysida > Rhysida immarginata. Next base: position 42,423 of record JAHWFO010112574.1, on the reverse strand, counting down.
GAATGATGGATATTTCTCTCTTTTCTTGTCAATGACTAGTTGAGGGTGGGGGTGTATATGTTTTGGTAGTTGGGTATAATTTTAAAAAAAAATTAGTCTAAATTTTCAGGCGTAGGGTATACACATTACTGTACAGTTTTCTCCCAATATTTAACTTGTTGTATGGAAGTATATTTTCGTTTTTTCAAAAGAATATTATATTTTCTCATTATCTAAGATGACAAACGATACAGTAGTATTGAGAATAAAAATATTAAATATTCTAGTAACACGAACTTGTTTTATTAATTTTATTTAAATATAATTTTCATTATAATTGATATAAAGAAATAAACATAGATTACAGATTAATAGTCTTTTAATTTATCAGTTAGCTATCATCACTTAGGATAGAAACATGCGAGAAACTAATTTTAACGTTTAAGCACCGCCGCCCCCCCCATAAATTTCATCAATCCCTAGGCCCATGATTCGCATTAAACGTGTTTATCTGTTGATCGTACATACTGATTTAGTTGTTATGTAATGCCAATAACTCATCCTATTTTCGTTAGGATCCATTTTCTCGGCAGTCTGGTTGGGGTAGAAACCTATCCCCTGGAAACATACATGAGCTGGGAGGGATATTGGAGGGAGAAACGGTACCTGCTGCTTCTACTTACTTCCAAGAGCTTGTATCAATTAACGAACCATGCACGATCCATAAAATCAAATAAAACTCTCATGTACATATACTATATACTTTTAGACGACTATTTAATACATATTTACATGTTTTCTTTAATTAGTACTCCAAAATTTCACTTTAATCGACGACCAGCTCAACGGGCGTCCAGTGTATGCTCTTCCTACTAGAGAAAGCGGAGCTTGAGATACGTGCAGACATGTGCATTAACGATCAGTAATAACAACAATTATGTATAAATTTGAAAACTGAAACGATTTTGAAGTTTTAAATAACGTTTAATATCCAGATAAAAATAACGAAAATTTTCCTTGGAATGTTTATAATGAGTGATAAACAACGTATTTGGTGCTGCATTTTCGTTGGTTAGAAATGAATTCTTTTTGATGCGAGTGTTGAACTTTTCACCATAGACGCTAAAAAGGTTAAAAGCTAAAAATATATTTAAAAATTTCAGACACCTGCTAAAAAATCAAGTTTTAATTATGAAAAATGCACCAATCAAAAGAAACAGCTCGAATGCAGTGGTGTTGCTAGGAGAGGGGGGACAAGGGGGTTCATTTGTCCTCAGGCGCAGCATTTACGGGATGCCAAATTGATGTTACATAATTACGAATCAATTTCAGAATCAAATGTTTCCCCCTCTTAAATGCAGGTCCCGTTTCATTCAGAAATGTAACATTTAGCCCATGTTTGTCCCCCCCTAGCTACATCACTGTTCGAATGCAGATATGTTTTTTATGGTGTGCTGATATCTATTAAAATATTTTTGTGAAAGGCACTTAAAATCGTGTTCCCATGTTAAAAAATAGGGCAGTTGCGCTAGGTTGTCGCAGAGGCCGACTTCCTAATTTCCTGAGTATGATTTTTTCATTACTATTAACCCAATGTTTTTTGTTTAGGAACACTGGGGGACCTACTCATCAGTCTTTTAGACCTTACTAGTCCCCTTATGGCTCTGTTATAACTATACTAATACTAAATAAATAAATTAATAAATAAATAAATAAACTTTAGAATATTTTCAATAATCACCTGATTAAAATTTATTACTCTGAAATGTAATAAGCTATTGTAAATGCTGTAAAATAAAATAATGTACTTTCTCAGCAAAAAGTTGTACACGTTTCCATTTTTTCTCTGCCTGGTTAATACGAAACCCGAGTATTACAAAAAAAATTATGAGCCCCAGCAGTTTCGTAATATCCGAGTTCTACTGTAATTACTTTACAGAAGCACCTCGTAAATGTTTATAAAACTGACCAGAAATTATTTTGCATGTTAAATTCAAAGCGAAATTAAGTAAACAAATGCCTAAATGAATGTGTGTTTATAACTAAAGCATGATTTACAGCCTGTACCTCCATTTCCTTGGAGAGAAACATGAGAGCCATCTGAAAAAAACTGTCAGTTGATAGGGAAGGTTGAAAAATAGTGTCATTCACTAATCGTGAATGAGAAAGAAGAAAGATTAATGGTTCTGCTGCATGAAACTCATTTGCATTTTAAAATGCCTGGATTATGTATAAGGGAGCTATAAAATAATCTATTTTCTTCTGGTTAATAGAAATGGAAAATTGTATAATTTGTGTTTAGTTATTAATCTTATGAGCTTCTTCTTCTTATCATCATCATCATCCTCATTATTATTATTATTATTATTATTATTATTATTATTATTATTATTGTTATTATTCAAGATGAAATATACTTTAATTTAGTGTTTTCTACATTATTATTTTAACTGCCTTGATACGAAGTAAAATCAGATATGCTCTTTTGCATCTAGTCATCTTCTCAGTGTGTTTCCTAATATTTGCGCATGTAATCTGACTGCTTAGTTTTTATATAAATATATTGGATGTAATATAATGGATGCCTATTCAGATTACCATAAAGAAAAGTAGCATCAGGCTCAGTTTCAAAATCAAGTGCCAATGGCCTCAAGGGATATAAATTTGACTTTGATTGTTTGGTTTGGTTTGGTCTGTTTGGTGTTAACGTCCTTTTAAGGACAGCATTATAGGGGCCGCAAATTTTTCTTTGCAAGGGTTCATTAACGTGCAGCCGGCAAACGACTACACGGGACAAATGGCTTTACATTAAGGAAGTGCGTGATCTGAGGATTTTCCCCCTGAAAAAATCCAATAAATTTGGTTTTGAAAAATAAACCTGCAAGATTAGATGGGTGGAAATTTTGAAAATACAAATTCAAAAGAGCTAAAGTGAACTCCACCAATTCCAAATAGGAAATCATCTTCATAGAATGTTGCAGAATTTGAAATTTTAACTTTCCTACTGAGAACTTTGACAATGTCAATAAGGGGGGGGGGGGGACAGTTGAATTCCTTAAAAGAAGTCTGATATATTTATAATGGAAAATAAATAGAAATTCTATTCCTAAGCTTCAAACTCTTGAAGAAACAGAACTAGGAATTGCAATAAAAAATATTAGACCATACTTTCAAAAAATTTAAGTTGCTATAAAATTTTCTATTGCCTTCTCTATCTGAGTATTGGGAAAGTCATGATCAGCGTTCACTTTATTTTAATTCCCTATTTACTTTTAACAGAAAGACAACCACCAAGAGTAATGTTTTCTTTCAAAAATAAAAACGTTTTATCATAAAATTATACTTTCAATTGGAGAATAAATGCTGTCTTAAATGGAGAGAGCCATTACCTAAATTGAACGTAACATTACTCCCTCCTACCCACCTCAAACTCTTACAACAATAACTTTTGGTGCTGGGCTTTGGCTCTCACATAAATAAAAATTTAAAATATTCTAGTAGTCTTAAAATTAATGAAATTAATTATTCAGATTTATTTTAGATTTATCTACCCTATTTTTCATTGCAAAACTGTGAAACAATAAAGTTATATAGAAATATCACTTAACTACCTAAATCCAGACTACTGGCTCACTCTTTTTCTTCTATCATTTATAAGCCATTTCAACAGCTTATTTGGACATGTAAATATGGATTCCTACAGATTCCAGAAAAACAACCCAGACCATCCAATATCAAAAAAGAAAACAATTCTTGATTTCTACCCTAAATAAATGAACTATCGATTGATAAGTAAACAAAGCATAATTCCTGTTCCCAGTGTTATACAATACAGTGTTCAATGACCTTCACTTTAACCAATTCTTGATCCTCCTTCTTCCGAAAAAGACTTCCATTATTGAATGTATCACCTATGCAATTTTTTAATCCTTCCCTACTTCCTACTTCATTCACCCATGGTATATCCTCTACTGGTCCCTTACTCCGTTAAATCATAGGAATGTGTTGTTGGTCTCTCCTCTAGAGTACCTGCTCTTTGATTATCTATTTCCTGGTAAGCAGGAAGAGCTAGAAGAGAGTAAATCCCTGCAATTTCCAGATTTTCTTTTTCTGGTATAAATGTTTTTCTTTATATATAATAAAAGGGTGTGGTTCCTTTAATGCAGTTAGTTTCTTTTGTAATTTTCTTTTCTTTTTTTCTGTTTGGGTTCCACTGTTCATTTCAATGGTTTTAGTTGGTTTCCTGGAACTAATTTCATTATGCCATTGTGTACCTTCTTAATGACAAAATTCACATGGGACAGCTGACTTGCAATCTCATTTGGTCCCTCATAATTATCATGCTGGTTTTTTGGACAACCCTCTCTTACCATAGGGAATTGCTAAGAATACTAAATCTTTTACAATTGAGTTCATAGGGCCACTTCACAGCTAAAAGATTAAAAAAAGACTCTACCGTGTTTGCAACCCCAGTTTGGCTGAATTGATTTTGAGCCTGAGACCTTCATCAGAGTCCTTTCGAAACACAACTACCCTACAGACACCAGCTCAAGTGAACCACTGCTCAAGCAAGATGTAAGATGGAAGTGATGCAAATTTGTAGGCGTGTTCTCTGGTAACCTTTGCAAAGTCATGGCAATGGTGACATGGTCAAGGTACACATATGCTGAACATGTGGTTTTTATGTCACCTTCACAGAAGGATGTAAAATTAAAAAAAAATTGTTTTTGATGGTTTTCTGTTTTTCACAGAGGAAATCGAAATTTGACACATTTAAAAACTATCTTTCCTTAATTAATTAATAATTTGTATAATAAATTTGTAGATATGTAAATTGAAATATTATAATATCAGATATGGTTAACAATATTAAAATTAATATAAGCAAAATCACTTATTCTACAATATACATAACAAAAATATGGAAAGGCAAATGCAATTTCAATAACGATTTAATTGTATGTTGTGGGAAAAAAATTTTGTTTGTATTATTTTATTATATTGTGAGTTATATCCAAAATTATTTGATAATGAAATACTTGCATTAAGTGATGACTAACTCTTTCGTAATTCTTTATTTAAATCAGTTTCTTCCTCAGAATGCAGACACGTTTCTTATTAATAAGCTGTTTGTGTAAATCAAATTTTATAAGAAACCATGGATAGGATTTCTTTAGGTTAAACCCTTGTCAAATTTCTTATTTTTTCTTTATTGTAGATTAGGCTTTTTAAATTCCAATTCCAAATGTTTTAAATGATAATACTTATTTAGATATACATATAACAATGTCATTTATTTTTTACTTAAATTTTTATAAAAGCTTGTGAAATATTTATTGGGGATGATATTCTTTGTATGTTTTTTTTTGCTATTATAATTCCAACATTAGGGAAACCAGTAAATTTATGTTCAGATTTATATAACAATCCTTTAATTTAAATAATTTATATTTGGAATTGTGCTGATCTGAGGTAAAATATTTAACAATGTTTCCTTGAGAAATTCTTTATACACAGAGCATAATTTTGCACATTAATTAATAATTAATAATTAATAATAATGTAACAACAATGGGGGAGAGACCAACCAGATAAACTGGACGGCCAGATCCAAAGCTGTCCCCCAACAGGCTGAAAGCCCAAAAACGGGGTTAATGAAAATATAATTAAAAGACAATAAAAGAAAATAAAACAAAAACAGACATTAGGACAAGAAACAACAATTATAATAGAGGATAAAAAGTATGTGATTATTGATAAAAAAGTATGTAAACATTAATGGTAAGCTAAATTCGGAGAAAATACAATAGTGATATGGCAGCGTCAGGTGGAACTACCAGATAAGCCGGAAGGCCACACCCGAAGCTACTAGGCAGCAAAAAAAAAAAAAATATTGAGCTTACTATGTGGTTATTAAAAATAACAGAGATATATAAAAAGTTAATGAATAGATGAATAGTTTAAAAATCAAAAAGTTAAATAAACCACACATAAACAAAAATTATAGCTGTCAAGAAAATAAATCAATTGAGGTATAATTATTGTTATAAATATGAGTTAGTTTGGCAGCTGGTTCGAGAGCAGATACTTTCGTCCCTCGTGTTTCCCAAATAGACTAGAGGCTGGTTATACCTGTTACCAATAGGAACGTGGAAACCGATCAGTTCCAATGTGTGCGGAGAATCTAGTTGCCCTCTAACAATCTTTCTCAGGACGTTCAAAAGAGCAGTATTAACGACAGGTGGGAGGTTAAACAAAAGCATAAAAGAAGCTTTGTCCGTAAGGTGTAAAGCTCGACCAACAAAGGAGCCAAAAGACAAAAGTTTAGATATATTGAACTAACTGAGAACTCCCAGGGAACCAAATCCATATGGCGTAAAGAATTTTAGACAAAACGATAAATTTGTATAATAATAAGAAAGTCTTCTCCTTTTTGAAAAAATTAGTAAAACGCTTCAAAATACCAAGGCGTTTACTAACTTCGGTCATCAATTGTTCCAAATGGTCGGTGAAAGTCAATTTGTAACTAAATACGACACCCAAATCTTTAATTCTGTAGCATCTCTTAATTATCTTGTTTAATAGATTGTATTCATAAATAAAGTTCACGACCTTCCTGGAATAAGTTAGACAAAAGGTTTTAGATACATTCAGGGTAAGTCCATTATCGCTCGCCCATTGGTGGACTGCACCTGCCGCCTCGGAGAGAACATGACAATCTTCCCAACTATGAATAGCAGAGAAAATTTTTAAGTCATCGGCGTATAGTAAGAAATTTACCCGAGAACGTTTAATATAATCGCAAATATCTACAATAAAGAGATTAAAAAGAACCGGACCGAGTGGAGAGCCCTGGGGAACCCCACTCCGTATTCTACCCTTGACTCTGATGTTATTCGAGTCAAGAATTGTAAAACATCTGTCAACAAGTAAGGAGGTGAACCACTTCAAAAGGTTATCATTCAGGCCTACTCTACTCAATTTCTGCAATAATAATTTAAAATTAATGCTATCAAAGGCTTTGCTGAAATCGAAATAGAGCGCATCAACCTGAATTCTGCGCTCAATATTAGGAATCAGATAATGAAGGAAGCATGCGAGATTAGTGGAGGTAAATCGATGCTTCCGAAAACCGTGTTGTTCTTGTAACAAGTAAGGCTCTATATACGATGATAAATGCATTGCAGCAAACGTCTCAATGATTTTTGCTGGAAAAGGAACGATGGTAATAGGCCTATAATCCGAGGGTGAAGAAGGCCTCGTCGTTTTCGGGACAGGGACTATATTCACCTGCTTCCATTCACTAGGGTAAATACCCGTCTTAAAAGATAAATTAAGAAGCTTATGTATAGGATAAAGTATCGCAGGTAAACAGCCTTTAAACACATAATCAGGTATTCCATTCGAATGTACAAGTCTAGAAGCTGACATACTCGAAGAGATTTTCGAGATGTCCATAGGAGAGATTTCCGGTAATTTTAACTTCCCGCAAATTCGATTCCAATAAGACGACACACCAACAGTTAGAGCTGGAGGGTCAATATCGTTGCACATAATTTTTTCAAAGTGAGAGACCATAGCATCCGCTGAGCAACTATTAGACCAGTGCTTATTAGAGGGGCAGTTCCCTAGGAGTTTCTTAGCGATGTGCCAGAAAGTGGAAGCTTGTTCATTAAGGGCAACTTCAGTTGACTCGTAATATTCAGCAATATTTTTATTATAGGCATTTTTAAAATCCCTTCGGGCTGCTTTATATTTTTCAAGATCCGAGTGCAAGTTCGAATGTTTATATCGGCTATGACAGCGCTGTTTCTGAAGCCATAAATGCTTTGTTGTCTTCGAAATCCAACTCGGGAAACCGTACTTATCCGATCTATATATATTCCGCCTAAAAACCGGGACGTTATTGTCTAGAACGAAGGAAATGCGTTCAACAATAAAGCTCCAAAGATGGTCCACAGATTGGATCGAGTTAATCGCAGACCAATCGGTAGATGAAAGTTCATCATATATCTGACGGAAGTTTGCTCTCTTAAAATCTCGACGAGGGATTATTCTTGAGGGAGTAGAATCTAATACTGAAACGCGACTGATAATATTTAAAGCAGGGTGAAATTGATCCTCAGTTATCAGAGAGGGACAGATACGTCGAACTAATACTGGTTCAGAGGCAAAAACTTTATCAAGTGTTTCGCCTCTGACATTCAAAATTGTATTAAAATTCTGTGCACCTATATGCGCTGCCCACAAACAAGTAGCTCTTTGTCTAACAGTATTGATATTGTTATAGTTCCGTGTATTGACCATATCAGTAAAATTAAAATCACCAGTGAAAACACTTGGAAAATTTAATGTAATAACATAGTCAGCCAATTCATCCAAAAATTGTTGATAACACCTGTTGGAAGTGGCTGGCAGTATATAAATTGACCAAATATGTAAATGTTTCACAGAATTAAATTTATTCCTTCCAGTCTTAACGGTGAGTTTCACCCCCACAACGTCGATTGAGGTAATTGAAGATTTAAAATTGATCCTTTCTGATGCTATCGAGGAAGGAACTGCTATCAATACACCCCCACCTCTGTTAGCCGTACAACGATCTGCTCTGAATACAGAAAATGCATCGCCAAAGAACATATAGTCGGTAAAGGATGAATTGAGCCAGGTTTCGGTGAGAGAATAAATATATTTAGTGTTAAACGAGAGACAAATTTAATAATTTGAGAAATGTTAGTTCTCAAACCTCTAACATTTTGGTATAGGATACTAATTCTCATTACTTATCTCAAGTTGAGTATCCTCCATACCATAGATTTGATCGGGATATAGCCTGCCGAAAAAATGACTGACCAAAGCGCCGACTGGCCAACAACTCGAGTTCAACACCCGTTCAGAGACATCTTTGTTAACCATTATAAAAAACGAAAAATAGGTGTTGAACCGGGTCTTAAGCCTATAACACTTTATAATGCTGTCAGGTGGTAATACTTCACAAAGGTGAGATATTACCTGAGCTTCTTGAGTATCAGGAGCTAAACGTGAAATAAAGAGATTAACAGTCTGACTCAATTTCAAGTTTCCGGGTCTCACCTTTAAAAGTGAGTCTGGACCGCTTCCTAAAATAACGACCTTTTTCTTTTTAATATTAGTACTACCAGTCATTATTTTTACATTTCCTTTTGTTTTCTGTGGAGAACCGCTAAATTCATCATTTGGGGCGATCTCATTCCGAGACTTAAGCGAAGGGTCTACATTGGAAGCGACCATCTCAGCATAAGTGGGGGTTGCTTGAACCTTTTCAACGTAATTACCGTTTGCCTTAGAAGTTGAGACTAAATCCAACAATTTGTCAACTTTCTTATGAAGATTACGATTATACTTATGGATTATTAATTTTGACACTCATGGACAGCATTCACTAGCTTCTCTATCGCGTCTAAGACCATAGTTAAATTAGTATTAGCTCCTTCCTTATTCAAAACTTCGGATAGTTGATTCCTCATATCTGCCGCAGATACGGATAGATTAGAAGAAAATGATAAATTACTTAACTGAACTTGCTCATTCACAGCGCCTGAATTTTCTGGTGCATCCCCACAAAGTGGACAGATCCAAGTATTCACAATATGCTGGATTTGTTGCTTCGACACATTTACACATGAAGCGTGGAAAAACTCACTGCATTGACCTGAACATTTAATCTTAGGCTGCTTTCCATAAATATTCTCATCACAAATAGTACAGATACCGGCTGTTCCTTGTTTTGTCTTTCTTTTCTTCAACTTTGCCATACTCGTAGAGAGAGCAAGCAGGCGTGCGACCTGCACCTCTGACCACCTGGCGGATAATGTAATAATAATAATAATAATGTGACAACAACAGGGGAGGGGAAACCACCAGATAAACCGGAAGTTCAAACCCGATGTTGTCTCCCAACAGGCGAAAAGCCCAAAACCAAGTTACTGAATATACATTTAAAAGAAAAAAATAAATGCAAGTAAAATAATAAAATTCAAAAAATTATTAATATAATAAAACAGTAGCAATACAACAGCAATAATAATAAAATTAATTATGAAGATATGATAAATTAGTAATATTAATAATACTAACTAAAAACTAGAAGGCAGAAAGGATAACTTCCTTTTGTCCAGAAGAGAATTCATCAAATTTAACTTTTTATTTGTAAAACGGATCAATATTCGATAAATTAGTTCTCCATTTTCTTAAAGATAACAGCGCCTTACTTTGCCTCTTGGACCTAGACTGGCGAACGACAAGATTGAAACATAAGTCAGGCACACAAATGCTGCCTGAAATAATTCGGGAGAAGGTTTTGTACATAAAAATATGATAATTAACAGATAAGTCGAAAATGGAGGAATTATTATCCAACGACTTATTATGTGGAAATTTGAATTTTAAAAACTTATAAAAATTTTTACTTTTTTTTGCAACAAGATAAAATTTTGCGTATTGCCTGAATACCAGATCCAGATGCCATACATAATGATGATAATAATAATAATAATATCAATAATAATAATAATACTTATAAAATACTTATAAATCACTAATATACTAACGTAATTCAGCCTGCATTAGTTTTCACTTTATTGCTTTTACTTATGAATATACAGGGTGTTTTTGAATTGAGTACAGACTTTTTTGGGAGATGATAGAAGAGGTCCTTAGAAGTATTTTTGTCATATGAACCTAGGGTCCCCTCCGCTCCGTTTACTTACAATACTGCATTGAACAATCAAATGACACCGGGACGCAGTGTGCGTTGGTAGGCCTAGATTATTTTATTTTTAACAATTAACACAAGCAATCTACTGTATGACTTTTACAGTAATTGTTCGAAATGACTGCTTTCCCAGAAATTGATTAGTTCATTTACATATGGACTAATCGTATTTTACAAAGGGGTTGGATACCATGAAATCTCCTTGACGAAGTTTGTCCTAAAATTTTTCAACAAACAAGCACGTGCACCTTGAAATTTCTTTGCATGTTCATATGACAAAAATACTTCTAAGGACCTCTTCTATCATCTCCCAAAAAATCTGTACTCAATTCAAACACACCCTGTGTATACCACTATTTATGGAATATTGTGAACATTTATTGGTATTGTTATTATTAGGAACATTGAATAAGTTTATTTCTTATTAATTAATGTACCATTTTATTTTCAGTTTCAGTATTGTAATAAAAATTGTAAATCTTATAGTACCATTACATGAAAGAAGCTGCGAGGGCAAATATATATTGAAGCAAGGAGAGAAGAGCAAACATGCTGGGGAGGGGGAGAGAATAGCATTTCTTGAATTTAATATTCGTGTCCTATGTTAATTACTCGAGGTGAAGATGAAAGTAATTAACACAAGGGATTTTTCCGCTGTGCAATGCAAGTCCGCTATTTTGATTGATTCGATATGGACTCACCAAATAGGATTTTACTCACTAAGCCACCTCATTCATGGCTTACATCTGGTGAGTCCATTCGCCCTCTGGAGTTACATTTATGGCCAACTGTGATTGCACTTACAGGGCAAGTAGCTTCGCGAAGGGCAAGTAGATTGTGGCTTAAACCACAGTTTATACCTAGCTTAGAGTGGGCTATAGGGCTTTTGCCACTGATCATACACTGTTTTCTTTTAGCTGATTGTTCTTCCATAACCCTAAGAGAACATGTCTAATTTTCACTTCCATGTCGGTATTTAAATTATACTCCATATCATAATTAACTTTATTAAGTGCTGTTAATATGTCAAATGGGAGCACTGATTCCCACTTAAAGTAAAGTATGAAAAGACAAATACCCACCAAAGAATGAGGTGTGGTTTTGTTTGCAAATATACATAGGATAACCATTCATCGCAATCTCATTGCTCTCATCAACATAATCCTTCAAAATGCTAAAACATTATGCTTTTATTAAATCATCTACTAGAACGTTACTGGCAGAATGGAATGCCATAGTGAAAAATTTCTTCCCTCCTAAATTTGAACATTGCTCCTTCATTAGAATAAATAAAAAATTAGCTTCTCTCTCACTCAATAATTTAATCGGAACTGAATAATACATTGTGGACTAGTGCGTTTGCTACTGTCATTGCATTTTCATCTGGGAAAGGAATAGTCTCCGAGTATCGAAAAAAATTATCTGCCAGAACTAGAATATATTTATGGCCATTATTGGAGGTTGGGAGTGGAACCATCAAATCTATTCCCACTCTATAGAAAGAATGCTTAACCATGTGAAATTCTATCATATGTTGCTTTCTTTGTTTCTCTTGCAGGCTCTTAAGCAGACAGCTACACAGTTTATATAATACTGGTGCATATCATTTCTGATTGTGGGCCAATAGAATTGTTTGTTTAACTATTTCCATATTCTTTTCTTTTTGACTTTATATGCCCTCTATAGAAAGATTTAGATAAGTATGTGAAATATGCTTTCTTAAATTTGTAGGTCCTGCCATTCATTCCGAGTTTTCTGATGAGGATTTAGCTTTCTTCTCATTATATAAAAAAATCATCCCCATCACTGAAAAAGTTTTCTACCTTTTCTATCGGGCCAATGGTTGGAGGTGGGGGTCTTGAATCTTTTTCTCTACATGGTCCATTATTTCCTTCCATGTTAGCTATTTTCTCTGTTCCTCTACCACACCTTCCTTAGATATTATTGGAGTATATTCCATGACACTATTTACAGGCATTCTACTCAAACTGTGTGCATTTGTATGCTACCTTCCTGCGATAAGCACAAATTCTTATTCCTGCCAAACTCTGTCACACTATAATTTATTCCTGCACTCTTATGTCAAACACTCTTATTCCTGCACAAATCAAACTTTATCTTCTTAACTTGAGGTCGGATCATTCTATGAATATAGCAGTGCACATTTATTATTCCTTTATATAGAAACATTCTGACTTCTTTTATTGCATATAACACTGCCAAAGACTGTCACACTATAATTTAATTCATCTTCTTCATGAGGTGGCTCATATATGCTAGTGGATGCTCTTTTCCTTGGAAAACTTGTGCTACCAATGCGTTGGTGCAATAGATAAGGTAATAGATAATTTCCACACAATAGAGGAGCTGGAAATGTCTGGAAATGTTGCAAGACGTAACTCCTGTCATCTGGAAAAGTCTATCTCAAAACAGGCGATAGCATGTTGAGCTATACCTTCAGGAAAACAGCGGTTATTTCGTATTTTTATTATTAATTCCTCTACAAATCAATTACTTTACATTTTACGTACATAACTTTTATTTTATAAAACCTTTGTACAGGGTGATCCAAACTTATCCAGCGTAATTGTTTAGCAACATTGTATGGTTCAAATGGAAAAAAAATGTCCTGTAAACTATGCATCTAGTTTTGATCGTGTGTGAGATATCGATGTTTGTCTATTTCCTTTTATTTAGAGTATTTTCCTAGAAAAAAGTAGGTTTACGTATTTATTATTAAATGTACTCTTCCTCTTTTGGTTATGCCAAACAGGAAGAGGCATCGCTCGTACTTGTAACATGTGTGAAAGGTACACGGCTTAGCAAAGAAATTGCCCCACCACAAGGAGCCAAAAGTAGGTATGCAGCAAGAGATACATCTGAACACACCTTTATTACATTATGGAGCTAAGATGTGCACTCATTTGTACAGGGTCTCGCAATGGAAATTGGCATCAGTAGGTTGCGGCACCACCTCTAGCAGCGATGCAGTATTTCAGCCACAGGTGTAGGTGATCATACTGGTGGTGAATGTCATTTTTGGGTATGTCTGCCCAGGCCTGGTTAAGCTGCTGTGTCAGTTCATGGAGACTGCAGGGTGATCGTAAACGATATCCTACCATATCCCACACGAGCTCAATTGGCAATAGTTTTGGGGAGCTAATGGGCCATGGAAGTCAGTTGACATCATGCAGACATTCCATGCTAATGTTTGCCATATGTGGTCTGGCATCCTGCTGAAAGACTGCACCAGGTATGGTGTGCAGAAAGGGCAGTAATACAGGATGCAGAATCTCTATGTTACTGTGCTGCTGTCAGGTTGCCTTGGATGGTGACTAAAGGCGTTCTGGTATTGTACCGCAGACCATGATCCCGGGTGTTGGTCCACGATGGCAATAATGGATGCATTGTTCATTGGCATGTTCTAATGATCTGTGCCACACCCATCCACATCTAACGTCAGTGTCCAAACTAAAGCAGGATTCGTCACTGAAGACCATCAGGCACATTTCCATTCACCAGCCCACTCGTTCATGACACCATTGTAGTCGTATCGCGCAGTGCTCGGGTATCAAAGGTATCAGGTATCCCGGGACAGATATAGTCGCGGCATGTAACCGGCGTGGTATTGTCGCCATTGACACTGGAGCAGTACCAGGAATAGTGATGTTGTTGTGCAGTTGCCACAGGGTGATCATTCTGTCTACTAGCGCTATTCGCTGTATCCGTCAATCGGTATGAGCTGAAGTGCTTCTCCAGGCCCCAGAGCCTGGTCTTGTGGCATGTGTGCCTTCCTTTTGCCATTCCCTCCAACATCGGCCTTCAATAATTCGACCTCATTCAAAGTCTGTTAATAGCGTGAATGGTTGCCGTTGTCATCATTGTGGCATTGAGGCCTTTCTGCGGATTACAGTAATGTATGTTCACGAGGCAGTTGCTTCCTCCCTACTGCATGTAACGTCTCATACAGGTGTCAACTGATGAGCCTATACAGGCACCCGGACACCATGTATCAACTCAAATGGTCATAATCCCATAATGAGGATGCATTTAATCGTTTACTAGTTGGAGGTAGACAACCCCCCCCCAACTAAATATGGATAAGGTAGGATAACTCCTTGTTGGTGAGGTATTTTCGTAGCAAAGCAGTGTATTTTATTGACTTGGTGGTTCATTTGAGCAGTTGCTCGTATTGTGCAACACTACGTCGAAGTTCGTTATGCCATTTGTTTTCACATATTAAGAATATGTGGACATTCATTTTTACTATGGGCTTGCTGCTGGTAACGTTGCAGAATCCAGCAGGTTGTACGCAGATGCATTTCCCCACAGGAGCCATCCACATCGGGAAGTATTTCGAGGGTACAGCAAGTTTTAAGGGAGACATGATCATCAAGTTATGGTGATGAAGATAAAGTAAACCGGACCCTTACATAAATTGGCGCAGTCGACAGGATATTTAATTAATTAAATAGAGTGAATTAATATTCTTTGTATTTTGAAAATTGCATAAATCAGAAAAATATTAAAAGAGAAGGGTATATTATGTGGCAAATTAATTTTGACATCTTAAAAGAGAAAGAAAGATGGTTCAAGCATCGTTTGGTTTGGCAGGTGAAGTGGGTCATTATGATGGTTCTAAGGATCCCACATTGTTTATTCAAAAACTTGATGAAATTGGCACAGTTTGTAATTGGGTACCAGAACATAAATTAAATATAGCGAAAATCAAGTTGTAGGCACGCTCAGTTTTATTGTAGGCATGATCAGGCTACGGCAGAGATAAACAATTATGATGAATTAAAAAAAAGATATTAGAGCGATTTGGCAAGGAGCCAAAGGGTAGAAGTGAAAGATTATTTTCCGAATGTCATCAGGAAAAAGGAAAAACTGTTAGAGACTTTGCTACACATATTCAGGCACTGGGAAAGAAAACAATGATTCAAGTGGAGGGGATAGGCCAAGATGCAGATGTTAAAAGAGCATTCGCAAAAGAGATATTACAGGAAAAAATTAAAGATAAATTCTTAGAGGGCTTACGACGTAGCTTACAGGGAACTGTGTTTTTTAGAAAACCGGATAATTTGGAAATAGCTATTAATTATGCAGAAGAAGAGGAGGAAATTGAACTAAGATTCGCGATGGATAAGGTATGGGTTAAATACAGAAGAAAACGAGGAAAAGGAATTGAGCAGAAAGATTATAGATCAGGATTTAAATACATTAATTAATCGGCGAATAGATGAATTGATGCAGTTAAGGATGGAGGAAGGAAATAGAAACATAAGCGAACAGAGAGTTGAGAGAACTGGAGCGCGAATAGATAGAAGTGGTAGGAGCATGCTCAAACAACAACAAGAAAATAGGCTTACAAGAGGAAACATACAGGATGGGTAATAATTGCCTCCTCTTTCAGCTATTGATGAAGAGGTTATTTGTTACAGGATTAGTTGAGGAGAAAACAGTCCTCCTTAAAATTTTGAAAACATAATTACTTAGTTCTACATTATTTTGTTTATTTTAAATGCAAAGATTGTATAGTAGATTTAACATAAAGAAATTGATTGTAAACCAGAGCAGCATAGGTTACTGTAGTGAGGAAGACAATGCAGTGAGGGACACTAGAAAACCCCTCCCTCCTCTCTTCGCTCCCTTTTCTTCTTTCTTTAGTTCTGCCATTTAAGAACAAGTTATACAGGCAAATCACACAAGCATACGGGAATAAGATTTCTTCGTTGCTATTAAAAGAATAGTTTGAGAAAGTTAATGTTGTATATTGTTGGAAAAGTTATTAATTGCTTCAATTGATCGTTGCATATTTTACGGATCACTAGATGTTATAGTGCGAATATAAGAAGTTATTTCTTGCGACTATTTAAGTCATAGAGTGAGTGACTATATGCTTACATACATCAGACGTTTGCATATTTCACAATGGGTATTCCTTCACATACATGTTGAAGAGGATTAGGAGAATTTTGTTGGTTTAGTGGCATATGTGCTATGTTTTGTGCTAATTTAGTGTTGATGCTATTTGATTTTCAGTAAATTGAGCATTAGTAATGTTGTATGCCTAGCAATAATTTTAAGTGATGACTTATTGATATAATAATTATGAAAAGAAGATTATATAGGATAACATAGTTGTAGTTTATTGTTGAATTGATGTTCCAAATATATCCTCAGTCAATACAGATGATTTGAAGGATTGAAGTACAATTGTTTTAATGAGCAAGTACACGCGTCATTAATTATTATGGTGGTTATATACGTTTTATTTTGGATGAATTCGCACGTTTGTTAGCCGCAGACTGTTGATTGAATTTTTAAGAAAATGTGGTATTGATTCATGTGATTCGACTCATTGTGTAACTCTGATGTTATTACTGATTTTGGATAGAAGAAGTTGTTTTCACAAAGTTAGGAACAGCCATTGACTATCTTATTTGAAAACGCAGAGTTTAGTTTTGTTGAATGGTAGTCAACTATTGATGTGATTGCGTTAGATTATTAACATCGTAGAATGTTCTTACTTCCCGAATTTAAGGCTTCATCAGAACTACTTGCTGCTACCAGTTTCCGGTGTTGTTATCAGCAAAATTTGAGCTGTTTCCTGAATTTGGTTTAATAGAGATGCATTCTTGAGGTGAAATTTTGAAACAGACTGTCATATAAAGATTTATTATCATTACATGAATTTTATTTTTGTCGTTTATAAACAAATACTTTTAAGTTAGTTTTGCCTTGTCATAATGCGGGCAGGTTTTAGTCGATTTTATAACAGTATCATTATATTTGCCGCAGGTGATAGAAATTGCTAGTCAGGTTGTAATGCGTTGTAATTATGGATAGCTTTCTCTTTTGGAGAATATTCTTTTGAAAAGCTTATGCGGTTCTTATAAAAATAAGTATTCATTAGTTTGTTGAAATATTGTATATATATTTTGGTTTTAATGCTTGGCCACATATGGTAAACAAATGGCACTCATTGTATCTGAATCACAGAGGGAACAGCCAGCAACATTGTATCTATGCCAACTGTTTCTATAACCCCCTCCGCCCCACTGTGAGTAATCTTCGTAAAACTATACATATTGCTTCTAAATTTTAATAATTCAAAGAAACATTATGAAAGGAAGGTTGTTAAGAGAATACATTCAGTATTAATAAAGATAAATAAACTTAATGTCTAATCTTGAGAATAAATTACAAGTTGTATGGATGATTTAATGACATTAGCTTGAAAGAAGTTAAAAATCAATTACTGACTAAACTTTAGATCAGAGGCTTGCGATGAAGTTATTTGATAGTTATGGCAGATGCTAACAAATTTAAAAATGATATTAGTGCCAATTCTGTTTTTAAAGGCTTGAATGGTTCAGAGGTTTAACTAAAAGTAATGTTACAGTGGATGGATAGATTGCATTATTATACAGAAGTTAAAGTTTGTTCTGGAAACTATTTGATTGTGATATTATATACAGAATATCTGTAAATGAAAATATATTTGATTTGATGAACAAGGACTGTTTAATGTTTATATAGTGTTGTTTCATGTTTCATATTTTAGCTGCACTGATTCATGATTTTGGTATAAGGTAGTTGTACTATTAAGCTCTTAACTGAGAGAGTATTGACAATTCAGAACAGGACGTTTTGGCAGAAAATTTTGTTATCAACACATGATAGTCATAATTGTGAATTAGAAGCCTAATTCTCTGTAACTGATTGAAGCCAGCATGAAAACAATTTTTTTCAATTCTCAACTTTAGTGTGCAGACACTGAAAATGATGAAGACCTGTATAGTTTATGTTTTGGTTGAATCTCATAATCACGAAGCATAATAAATAGAATGCTATGGACACAGTTTTGGGCTGTTTGTGTTTTATTGTGAGAATGCAATCCTGAAAGTAGGTTATATGTTAAAATTACTCCATATTTTATAAAGGTTTGTTATATTTGTTGGAGAGTATATACATCATTTCACTTTTGCATTTATAGAGAAGTAGAAAATGGTTATGGATGCCTCGAGTTGTAGACATTTTGGTGACAGATGTTGAAAAAAAAATAATTTTTTTTATGGATTGAATAATTGTTTTTAGATGAATGATACAGACCTAGACATAAAATTTCTGGTATGCTGAAATAGAAGTTGATGTTAAAGGATCAAAGGAATTGTATTCTAGGTTAGAATTCTATGCACTGTGCTGTATGTTAGCAAGTTCACAGGCTATATTTCCAGATTAGTTTAGTACATTGATGTTTGTGTGCCAAAGTTATTGGTGATAGATTGTTGATTTCAGTAATTGAGGTTAGGAATTCTGAATAAG
Source organism: Rhysida immarginata (assembly GCA_023313115.1). NCBI lineage: Eukaryota > Metazoa > Arthropoda > Chilopoda > Scolopendromorpha > Scolopendridae > Rhysida > Rhysida immarginata. The sequence goes on along the minus strand of JAHWFO010112574.1, from coordinate 23,360 downwards.
ATTTATTTCTTTGGGGATTACAAGATAGTGTTTCTTACATGGTGATGAATAAGGGATTCCATGGAATAATCCATAGACAAATACTTTAAGTGAGGCCTCTGGAAAGCTTAGATCATAATGTTGAAGATATAATATTACAAATTAATTAAACCCACAACTGCCCTTGTTCCAAACTCAATTATTTTGATATCTCAGTGTTAAAACCACACTATTAATAACAGCATTCGCTCAGACATCTTTGACTCGCATTGTATATGTTGTTGAACCATGTTTGACAATTGGAAAGATTACTTTACTTTATTTATATATATATACCTCCTTTATAGACATGAAGCATAATTTGACCTTATATGCAAGCTTGCGATTGGTATTCGTACTGAAATATTTTTTTCTCTTTAGTGGAAAAGTTCAAAAGCATTCTATATTTAGCAGTATGCATCGTGGCGCTAATGCGACTTATTTATGTGTAGTGAATATGTTATAAAGGCGCATATAGGCAGAATCTATCATCTATAATTGTTGCCAGCTTATCAATGATTTTACCTGTATCTGCGCCCGGATAAAATTATGAGGATAATAGATCTCATTACCATAGTTATTTTTTTTGATGCTTTATGGGTACAATGATTACACTGATCATTGACTGATCTTATATGAATCAGCTGTGTGATTGACCACTACTACGTCATCTTTATAACTTAGAAAAGATTTTTTCCCAGGATATGGATAACCATTTTTATGATGTTGTTTGGTACTTCTTTTCAAATCATATGATCCTAGTGAAAATAAGATTTTTCCTTTTCTTATTTGAAAGCCCTTTTTATAAAAATTCACGTAGCTACACGAAACAATTTTGTTGGATTTGAATTAGGATTCCCTTGCCATATAGTTGATTACAACACGTTTCATATGTAGAGTAAGTTTGTGTCTATTATTGGTAGAATGCTTGGCCATAAAACTTTGGGGAAATAGATCACTATCTTTACAGCCTGTTCGAAGCATAAGTTGGACCACCTATCTCCAAGCCTTCACAGTAAAGACGACCCCACTACAAGGACTGATATATCTCCAGGTCTCCAGGTGCCCTCAGCTGTTACAACCATTCTACGGAAGTTGCCACCAGACGGATTCCAAGTTGGTTCCACTCCCATCCAATTTCTTTGGTACTGCTTAGAGCAGGACATCCAGAGGAACTTATGAAAACGGAACTGATTTTTCTTCTTCCCCCCGACTCGGTAAGAAGGTAATAGTGAACAATTACAAATGACCCAGTGACAGTTCGTTACTTAGTATGTGCAACAGATTGGTGAACATTAAATTCAGCAGACTGATTTGGTGACTTAAGATGGATGGACCAGATTTAAACAAGTGGTTGAAATTAGTGAAAAGTGCATTTATAAAATTCTTATTCACATTCTTCTTCATTATTAAAATTTCTACTTAAATCCTAATGTAGTCAACAAAAGGTCGATATTAATAAAGTTTTTGCATTCTTTTATGGACCAAGTTGCTAGCTTTTAGAGTGTCTATGTTACATTTTAAGGACTATATTTTGATGAACTTTTGTAGAAAGTAACAAAGAACTGTGTGTGGATAAATTGCTTTGAACAACGGACTTAAGCCAATTCCAACTACTATAATATCCCGGACTTTGAATATTATCCTTTATCATTAATATGTTATGATTACATGTGACACATGAAATTAATTCTTATAATAATTGCTATTCGCTAATCCTACCTGAAATAGGTTATTAAGAAGTTTAATCTTATACTTTTAAAAATCTTATTCATTACTATTTTTTTTTTACTGGAACCTTATATTCTATCTAATATTTACTATACTCATTATGAATCCCATATTTTAGTAATGTTTACATTATCCATAATTGTCATGAATATTCCTAGACCTTGAATATTTTCCAAAATCATTACGTAGTCACTCTCAAGTATTTTATATTACAAACTTATTTGCTATTGTATAACAACTATTTTAAGATCATATAGATTATTACATACAATAAGTTGGTTTTGTCATGGTCCAAAGGTAATCATACTGCTCTTGCGACAAACATTCTGAAGCAGAAGCAGGCTGAAGACAACGAGGAAGTGGGAAGAAATGGTTTCAGATGAAATCCATTTCTTAAGGAAAGGGGGCATCGTGGGTTTCCAGTTTATAATCATGCTTATTCAAATGAGAATGGAATTCTGAATATTATTTTATTCTTATTTCTGCTTAGTACCACCATTGAATTGTTTATTGGAGCATTATTGAACTAAAAGAGGAGTTACAGAGGAGAATTTATCCCTCTTTTATTAAATTTCTAAAATTGGATGAATAATTTTGTTGTAGGTTAGAATCTCTTTTTTGTCTGAAGAAATGTCTCCCTCTCTTTTCAAGTTTGTTTATTGCATGAGCTTGGAATGCTATCAGCATTCAGCCCATTTTTCTGGACAACGATGAAGGGTCCTGTGGGATAAGCTATTAGGGATTCACGCTTCTATTTGAGGCAGCCGGAAGCCCTTTGTAAATTACGACTGGTGACAGGAAGCGAGCCAACTTGGAGAAGAAGAACAAATCGCGGGGGTGAGATAAAAGACACCCTAGGAGGAAAGTTTACCCCAATGGCAATTAAGAGCAGCAGAAAGCTGACTAATGGCCCTCTACCATACAACATCCGTACATCTGAATCTTGCAGGTGGTGGCCAGGCGAGTTGGCACCCAATTCAAGAGTCCAGAAACAAGCTTTTAGCTTCAATTTTGACATTTCCTCTGACCCCCAGAATTTGGGCCTCTGACGTCATAATCAAATGCTGATTGGTCGTTTCCAAACCCCTTCTCGAACAAGGGAACTTGTAATTTTCAGAGATTCAGTGTTCTCTGGGATCTTGCACTGTCCAGAACACCAACGGCTTTTTCCAATTCCTGCCTTCTCATGTGCGGGCATACCGAAGCGTAAGTGATGGAGTAGGATCTTTGTCATCTTTGGGCTCAGTACCACCATTCTTTCGAAAGCCACATTGTTTTTCAGAAATTAACTTATATTTCTCCAAATAACCAACAAGGCGAAGTTTCATTGCTGATTCAAAGATCTTAGAGAGAGGAGATGTAATGGTTATAGGCCGGTAATTACCAAAATAATTCTTATCTCCACTTTTATGAATAGGGATGATAAGTCAGGATTTTAACAATTGTGGAAAAAACACCGATATTAAATGACAGATTTATTAGGTAAGAAAGAGGAGATGCAATTAGAATCTTAATGATTTTCATAATTTTTGCACTAATATTGTCAAAAAAGGAGTTATTTGAAGGTTTTAATTTAGAAATGTAATGAACAACCTCATAATCTGTCACTGGTGTCAAGAAGAAAGAAGTTTCATTATTAGTGTTATTTGGATCAGACAAATCCATCTCTTAACTGTTTCAAACTTACAACAGCTTACGACATCATTTATAATTTTTGGAATACTCTTACCTTTATTGGTAATTAAATTGTTTATCACCTTCCATTTATTTTTTATACTGTTACTGGCTTGTAAAAGCTGTTCTTGATAATATTTTAGTTTTGCCCTTCTAACTTCTTTCGTCACTTCATTCCTTACTTTCTTATAACTGATCCTCCTTTTATTATCATTAAAATTTTATAACATTTTTCGATAAACTTTATCTCTTGTATGCATTAATTTAATTATTGAAGTAGAAATCCACGGTTTATAAAACCCTTTTTTCCTATTGGAAATTTTTATATGGCTCGCTTCAATAATACATTTTTTGAGATGTACGATAAACCAAGTCATCACAGAATTTACATCATCCAGTTCATAAAGTGGATACCAGTTAGTATCCGAGACCAAAGTATTCAACATACCATAGTCAATACTAGATATAATATGTAGTTCATCTAAATTACATTTATTATTACTCATTATTTTTAGTATAAAAGGAAAATGATCAGTAATAGAATTTTTGAAAACAAAAATCTCAGTAACCTTACGTAAGGATTTACTAATAACACATTGATCAGGTGTCGTGGAGGACTCCTGCGTAATTCTAGTAGGTAAATCAATTGCAGGAAATAACTGGTTAGTTCTAAATAAATCTAAAATTTTCGTTGAATTATGTTCCATGGAATCACTTAGTAAATCACAATTCAGATCACCCATAATGATAAGAGAATTAACACTTAAAATAGGAATAATTTCCTCAAATTCTTTTATAAAGTCCATTAGAGGCTTGGAAAGACTCCGGTATAGTGCCAGTAGGTGGATATTTCTATTATTGGGAAGAAAGCATTTCAAATATAGTGAATGTGTAGAGGAGATGTCTAGAAGTATTTTATGAGAATAAACACTAAAATGTGTATAAACCACAATGCCACTAGCTCTATTGAGGTCCATGGATCCCCAAAACATTTCATAATCAGGAATCCCAAATATATCAGGATTTATTCCCTTTAGCCAAGCTTCGCTCAGAACAATTACATGAATTTTAGTTCCTAATGAACACAAAAAGACCAGGAAATTATCAAAATTTTTGCAATACTTCTTAAATTTAAGTGTAAAAGAGAAATATCATTTTTTTGTCACACAAGCAGAGAAAGCAGATATATTTTCAACATATTTTGAAGAGCTAAAAACAAAATCATCAGCATTAAAGATATACCTAACCAAAACGATAATTATAAAGAAGCCAAGTCAGCAGCTGACTTTATCTGGATAATATTAGATTTCTCATCCTTTCTCATAAAGATCAAACCATTGGAGCACCAGACAAATGTATAGTGTTTCAGATTTTTCAAGTTTCTGGCTTGCCAAAAATTCCCACTGAAAAACGGAGACAAATGTTCATTTACGAAAATGTTATAGGTTCCCCTACAAATACCCACATCGTATGTTGTTAATTGATGGTATTTCTTTCTCTTATTGTAAATGATGTCCGATTTAACTTGTTTACTATTGAATTTCTCAACAATGGATCTTGGACGATTTTTTCTAGTTGATTTACCTTGGACACGTTGAATGATATTTATATCTTTTTGTCCAATGGGTACCTCCAGTTTATGAGAGATATTTTCCACAATTTCGTATAGATTTTCATTTGGAGATTCCGGAACACCGTCTATCAGTAAATTTGAAATATATGAGTATTGTTCAAATTGATTCATTTGTTGTTGCAAGGACATTACTTGATTTTTAAGAATGCCGTTTTCCTTTTGTAAATTGAGGTTATCAGACAAGCACGTTGCCAAATTCTTCCCCAAATTAGTAATAACATCATCCATACTTGATAGTCTTTTCAGAATTCCATTATAAGAATCTGATATGAATTGGAGAGAGTTTTTCATAGCTACGACATCTTTAATTGATTGGAATGATTTCAGTTCACCCAGTATATGTGTTAGCTGCTTATTTATCTTTTCAATCATAATTTCAGATATATTTACTTGCTTATTCTGTAAAAGAAATTCCGTACCACCCTCGGTTGGCGAATTGACTCTTTTACATGGAGTATTACTAGATCTCTTTTGCTTGGCTTCAGTACCATCTGTTGAAATTGTTATAGAGGCAGTCATTTTGTTTTCGTCTTGTCTCCTGGTTTTATTTTCCAATTTACATTTTTTGCAAAGCCAAACCAGATGGTTTCCGTGAGCCATTGATTTCCAGTAGTTTTAGACAATGAGCATTCGTGATGATAATTTGAATTACAGCCATTGTATGAGATAAAACTTTGATATTTCTCCAGTCCGTTTTCACAGTTGCTGCATCTGTCAGTCATCTTTCATTTCATAATTCAGAGGGCTGTGTGAGTTCAAGGTCAAAAGGTTTAATGGCAAAGCAGTAAGCCAAAGGAGAAATGTGTGAGGGGAGAAAAAGGGTAAAGGGAGGGGAAGAAGAGTGAATTGGAACCAAAAAGGAAAATAAGAAAATAAAGTAACTAAAAAGGGGAGAAAGAGAGAAAAGAAAAGACTAAATATAAAGGAAAAAAGTGGAGTGAAGAAAGAAAAAAACTAAGATATAAGCCGGAATAGTGGAGAGGGGAGGTGGGGAGAAAATTCTATTACTAAGAAGTATAGGAAGTATAAAGCAGGTAAAGCGACTAGGAAGTAGAAAAAGGGGGAAAAGTCAAAAGAAGGAGGAAGAACTTTAAATAACTTAATGACAGGAAATGGCAGGCAAAGATGAAAACGGGAACAAGATAATTAACAGTTCAAGAGTAGCCAAGTGAGGAGGGGAAGGAAGGAGAAGGGTTTCCCAGGGGAAGGGAGTAATGAAACGTACACCAAGTGTGGAATAGTAGTAGAGGAAGCTGAAGCAGAGTTAGGAGGAAAGCATAGAAAGGTAGTGAGGAGGGAGTGCGAGCCAAGTGGAAAGGCCAAAGGAGATAATAATAAAAATGAAAAGGAGTTAAATAAAATAAGAAAGGTTAACGAGTGAGAGGTAACGATAGAGAGGAGAAAATTAAAAAATTAAAATTATAAAAACCTAATATGATAATGATGAAAAGCAGGAAAGGATGACCAGCACTCACACTTGGGCCCTTCTAAGTGCGTGGATTCACTGTCTAGCTATGCGGGATGACATGGGTTGTGGGAGGGAAAAAATTATGTGGTCATTGGGAAAGGCAGGAGCGATTGGGGACACGTCTGACCCCCGTGAAGACTATCGTATTTGAGCGTTATTTACTTTCAGTTTGTTATTGATTCCTATTATTGTCCTATTAATTCGGTGGATTTCGTTTATATCTTTTTTATTTATTTATTTATTTATGTTAATAAAAAATGAAAAACAGTGCCCAGCAGAGCTAATGTGGTCCAAGACCAACTAGTTAGATTTCTGTGGGCACAACACAGATACAATAAAAGAAAAAAATGCAATTATTAATGTAGTTAAAAAGCAGAAAAAATAAACAAATAAAATACTTAAATACTAAAAACAATTTTGTTATACATAAAATTAAATAAAAGTAAATAAATTGAATTAAATATAACACAAACCTTGCCTTGCATTGTTAGTCATGAGATATTTCTCATTAATATGCCTTGTCATAACCAAGAATATCAATTTTGTATCAATAATTATTACTTTTGGAAATCTGATGTAGACCACGACCTTCCTCATGCTTTGAAGGTCAAGTATGCAAAATTTCATCAAGATCAGAAAAAAAACTGTAGATTTGCATAAGAAACAAACAAACAAACAAACAAACCCACAAACAAACCCACAAATAAACATCCTTATATCTTTATATATGTAGATAGATTATATTTCTGACTAGAAGCGAACCCACCCGATTGTATAATCGAGAAATAACCCATTGTTAGATCTTTTCTTTGTTGTGACATAGTCCACCGTCGCTGATTTTATATAAATGTCATGGTCCGTTTTTAAGCATCATAAAACGAGATACGTTTATCCAACAAAAACGACCGTGGCATCAAATGAGGGCACTCGGGCGTCTCGGGAGAAAACAAAGCCAGCCGACGCAATCAACGCGAGGCGAGTGAATGGAAACGCCTGTGTGCGGAAGCGAGACGGAAGTCTCAAGAGGTTCGACGAGTCCGTTTCCTGAAAAAGTTTCAGAATCTAAGAACGCAACCATCAAGATGTAACTATGTTGATATCTTTATTTGCACTATGAGCATATAGTGCACTTCAATTTCTTCCACATGGGAAATTTTCCTTCATGCAAGGAAACGAAGAGGATTTCCATGGCTATTGCGCCATCATTCGGAATTTTCCCGTTTGGATTTCATGGATTTGTTTTGGACGATCTCGGCTGCATCGAAGGACCGATTCAGCAATTGTTAGCGTTCAACTGATGGCAATATCCAAAGGCAACCAGTGGGGTAAGCTAATACTTTGTTTCCGTACTTTGGGGGTGTTACGCATCACCTGCTAATCTTTAATGCACCACAGTTTTGCTAACGACTCTTTAATTAAATTTCAATGAACTTCTAAATTATATTGCACAAGCTTACATTTCTCCTAGTGAACGCCAGTGCACTTCAAAGATTACACTGTTCATACATCTCAGTTAAACTGTTAGTAATTGAATTTTCCCTGCGTTAACGCCAGTGCGTTTCAAGAATAAAACTATAAAGCATGGAACCCACATTAGTATAAGGTCTGCAGAACGTAACAGCAGAGCGTAACAAATTGTCACGTGACATTCGTACTTTTTATGTTCCGTTTGATACCGTTGTACGTGCGAGTGGCCCCATGTTGGTGTGGCATTGCGCGCCAGAAACTGCAGCATGCAGCACCGTATGATGATAGGTTTTTGCAAGCTTTGTACGTGCTTCGTGCTTCTTGGCTGACATCGCTGCTCTCAATTATCATTGTCCGGGTGGCCTACAAACTTTATTCAATAAATTATAAACTATCAACGTCCTTATATTGTTTGTGACGCTTATCTCAGTGTCGCTCACGAATTTCTGCCTCTCTTTCTCAATCTGCATCCCCTCCTCCATGGCGGCAATTATACCTTCCACGGTGACGGTTTTCAATGTTACCATCTTTCTAACATGTTCGTTCCCACTATGTTACCATCGTTTGTCGCTTCTGTCATTTCGGTTATCGTTTTTTGATGGTGAGACGAGATGAGCAGGGTGAGCCGAGGGAGAGGTGAACCACTCGCAATGTATTATGGGATGACATCATTAGTTTCCTATTGGTACAGTTGCTCCGCGTAAGCCACAGAAAGCACGGAAAGTTGAACGCCGTTCAACTCTCCGCTCCGCAGGATTTGCGCAGACCTTGAGCTTGGTGGGGAGGGCTGGGGTGGGATGTGACATCGTGATTTTACGCTCCACCGTTACGTTCCGCAGAGTTTATGCTAATGTGGCTTTTATGCTTAATTTACGGACTGTACGTAAGGTTCTTGTGCTGCAAATATCTTCATGGTGCTTTATGCGTGTAATTAGGTTCTCAATATTCACGACTACATTCAAACTTGCCCACATTTAAGTATTACTTAATTACGCTAATTTCCAGTGTTCTCTTTTCCTAATTAAGTGCGAACTTGTATTCATTTGTCGGGTACTAAAGTGATTTAACCATTGTGCGGCTTAGTACGCCCTTTATTAATTATTTACTCCAGTTTAGCCACGAACTTTTCAAGTGCAAGATTTATGCAGTCATGTGTCGCTGCGTTTCCGACTGCTTGTCGGTGGCTCCTTGCTATACTGTGTTGTGCAATGTGTGGTGCTTCTATAGCCAAAGGCCTAACCGATCTTGAACTCCTTTAGTGCATTAACTATTCACAGCGAGATTTTCTTACCAACCATTGGTTCTGGTCTTATGATCATATATGTTTCATTACTAGTTTGCTTCAAGTCGAAGTATAAGATGTTTGTTATTCTCGATGAATAAATTATATTATTTTGTTGCAATTTGTGTATCCTTACTTCTGTATTACCTTACCTTCCACTGAAATGTGACAATAAATGGTGTTTACTCTGCATTCATCTCCTTTGTCTTCTTTTATGTGAAATAGATTGGTTTCCACCTCGGCTATTGTCTTTATTAAGTCCTTGCTGTTCCATTTTTGTTTAATACAATAATTTGGGGCTTTATTTATTAACGATTCTTCTTCTTTAGTAAATTTTGTGTTTGCTAAATTTACAACAGTTTGGTGGAAACTTGTTTTTATTTGTTTTGGATGTTCGTTATTTATTGCAGTTTTCTTTCTTAAATTATTTAGCTTCTTATTAATTTTGGTATTCTGCTATTGTATTATTTTTTCTATTTTACCTGAGATTTTCTTCATGTATTCAGTCCACAGATCTGCAAAAAATTTCGTGATTCCTTGTAATTGAATTTTATATAATTGTTTATTCAGGCTTGATTTTTTCTTATAACATTCTTCAATTTCTGTTTTAATCTAAATTTTTGTTCCATGTTTTATAGCTTTTATGGCTGACTTGGATTTGTTTTTAGTTTTCATTGACACAAATTTGGGTGTAAGTCGTTCTTGTAGACATTTCTTATTAAAACGTATGTTGGCGTTGTTTTTGCCCATTTTTATTCGTATTCTCTATGCCGATGTAATTACATCTTCTTCTAAAAGATTCATTATTTTACGCACATTGTATTGTGTAGTGTATATAGTTATAACTCTATAATGTCCATTTTACAATACAATGGTTTATTAATATATTTAGATACAATCGATTTTCATCCTTTCGGACATCATCAGTATATCCAGTTGAAATGTTTAAATTTCTTACAAATTGGGATTGGGAATGGATACAAGGAAGATCAAATAAATAAAGCAATCAATAATATAGCTACAGAAATTAGAGAAAAATAACAAAATAATACAAATACAAAAGAAAAAGAAAAGAAAAGAATTTGTTTAACCTTCCCTGGAAATATAAGTTATAAAATTTAAAAAAAATAATAATAAATGAGCATTTACATAACACTGTTGTAATTGCATTAACGTAAAATAACTTTCAATACTAATATATGGCATGTAATATATCAAACGTCTTGGAATGAGGTTTCATGAATGAATATAACGTAAAATTAATGATAGTCCAAATTAATGATAGTTCTAAATAAAGAAATAAAAGTAGCCTTTAGATCCAGAAATAAATTAATAACATTACTAGAAAACAAAAGAGAAATTATAGAAAAAGAAAAAAAGCAGGGTATATGAAATTAAATGCAAAGAATGTAACAAAATTTATATTGGAAAAAGTTATCCGAAATTTAGAAACGAGATTCAAAGAACATATATAGTATATAACAAATGCACTAAAAACTGCTAATATGCAGAACTCTTTTTATTAAGCAAACAGAAAACCGGCAATTTCGAAGAAACCTGCAAACTAGTCTACAAAATTAATGATAAGAGAGAAATAATAATCATCGAAAATTTTATTATTTTTATGCTAAATAAATTTTATCCACAAGAGATTTTAAATAATGCCAAATTATTAGATAGTAATTTATTATTCAACCAAATACTGAAGGAAGAGAAAATAAAAGAACTATTAAGCAAAAACAAAGGAATACAAGAACTATGTAATTAAACATGTATTTATAAGATAAGATAATACTAAATTTTATATTAATAAAACTACAATGTAAAAATAAGATCAATACTAATAATACTATAACCAAATAATGACAAAAATATAACCAAAAAAACAATGAACAGAAGAAGTATTGTTCAAAATTTAATAAGAATCCCATTGTAAGAAATTTAAACATTTCAACTGGATATACTGATGATGTCGGAAAGGATGAAAATGGATTTTATCTAAATATATTAATAAACCATTGTATTGTAAAACGGACGTTATAGAATTATAACTATATGTCTTACTTTATAACGGGAATTCTGCATCGAAACCTCTTCGGACTGACGTATTTCAGTGCTGGATGGATTTTCGTCTTTCTCCCTCGGGCTTTCCATCACCTTCTCCTGGATATAATTCCACGTCGCAGCATACTGCACTCACGTCTCTCTTACTATGTGTCTTACGTGAGCGATCTTAGAGAGACGCGAGCGAGCGGACGAATTGAGAGGGAAAGTGAGGGAAGGAAAGAGAAGCGGACATTGTGTCTTACGTGAGCGAAATATGACAGCGAATTCAGTTTGGCGAGCTAAAAAGGTATTACAGTGAGATCAATCAGATTATTTTGTGCCAGTCATGCTATCTTTCATTTTCCGCTAATGGAAACTCCTTATGTAAAAATTATTACACACGAAGAAGAAAAAATGGAATTCTATTTTATTTTTTTATTATATTTGAGTTTTTTATATTACTGTACATATATTTTATTTCTCCGAATCAAGAAAACCTATCCAAAATCACCAAGTTTGATAACCTATCACCAAGTTTTATCACCTATCAAAAATCCAAAAATTTGAAGTTTACCTGGGGCTTAACCCTCTTTATTTGTGAAGACTTAATTAAGATAAATAAACCTCCCCTTTGAAAAATCAAAACCGCTTTTGAAAAATTCCTGGAAACGGGCTTGAAGCTACGCTACTCTATTCTAGATAAAGTTCTATTCTAAATGAATAATAAACACTCTCCCCAGGTCATCCAACTCAAGTATTGACCTAATATTGAAGCATAGACCTTATTATAATTATTATAATCAAGTAGCAAATTAATTTTTGCAAATTACTGTAATAGATGTGCCTTCAAAGCAATTTTTTAGAATCAATTTTAATAAAGTTTTTCAAGCACAAATTTAATCTTATTAACAATTTTTCAATTTCTATTTCACGTAATTAATTTTTTAATTCCCATTCTCGATAGTTTAAAAGATTGTTATGTTAATCTTTATTCCTTTGATCCCACAGATATGGCCTTTTCTGTACGCAGGAAATCAAGTTTTCCTCGACCATTATGGCAGCCACCGCTTCGTTCGCGTGAAAAAAACAAACATGTTTGTTCTCTTCGCGCCCGCCTATTTGCCGCCTCAACCTCTCGCCGCTAGGATTCGCCCACGTAAGATACTCTCACAGAAATAATGCACTTGACACAGCGTTAGCCCGAATTTCCCTCTGTCTCTGATCGCTTCTCGAATTCAACTCCTTCTTCCGTCACAAAATTTCTTCCTCCGTCGTCACTTCGTGTCGCCTTGACGTCATTAGCTGCTCTATCTTCTCTTCTCCGGTGGAAAACTTTTGCTTTAAACTTCCTTTCATCATTTACCTCTGACATTTGTTTCGAAGATACTGGGTGAAAAAGGTTTTTGGACAAAAACAGTCTATTTAATACTTTATATTCCATGTAAAGCTTCTTAGTCTACAATAACTGCTGAAAATCACTATCACCAGCTGGAATGCATGAACCCAACTTCTCCTAATTGACTGCTGAACTCTTTCAAAAACACCACGATTGTTTTTTCTTGCATTACACCACGATGTATCAACAATTTTTTAAAAATGTGTATGAAATCCCCCAGTAACTGATAGTGTTTTCAATATCTGAATTAACCTGGTTTGTGATAAAAAAAAAAAAAAGCCGTTTTTGCCAGCTAAATCAGTTTACTCCACTGGGCTTCAAATTTCTAATTCAACGTCCTCTATCCCCTACTGGATTTTGATTCGGCCACTAATTCAAAATTCATCTGCAAGAGGCAAGGCTGCGGAGACTTCCGAAGCGGGCCTATGTTTAGAAATCCAGGATCACATTTTCTATAATTATTAGTTTTTTTTTAGTTCTTATTGTATGATTTGTGAAATTTATAGCTGACATATGAAAATCACCACAATATTTATTTTTCATAACGTCATTCATTAAACTTTGTATTTTTTATATTATTAAAGACCCGCCTCTCTCTTATGCACGTGACATATTGACTCTTTAAAATTGTTAAGGTTCCTTAAGTCATTAAACGTCTCGCATGCTTTTTATGTATTTGGTTAATTCCACGTGTGAACTACACGATAGTTGACACAAAATTAAAACTTTTATCGTTTTTCCCATCTAGGCTTTATTAAATAAGCAAGAGTTTGTATTGTACATAGATTACTAACTACTAAATATATGCCTACACCCAGGAAACTTCTGTTTACTCACTGTGTTATTAATTGGAATAAATACAACTTAAATCGTGACCTACACGACATGGAAATTCCACTCATATCGATAATACTTTTTCAGTAGACAATATCTGCTCATTTGTTGAGTACAAAAATATATGAGGCACACTGAAGCATTCACAAATAATATAAGTAACTGCAGAATATATGATATTTTGAATGTGGACTGAATAGTTGAATAAAATAACAAAAACAAGTGTGACCAACTCATCATACAGGATGTGACCTACACATCTTGTGTAAAGTATCTCCATATAAAATTATAAATTTAAACGCTGTGTCTTGCTCAATATGTCTATCCCTTGGAAACCCAGAAAACCTGCAATGAAAGTCAGCTTAAATCGACTTATCCATTGTAGGTTCACACAATTTTAAGTTTACATGGTCTCACTCAATAGCACAAATATCATCTAAAGTTGGCCATACAAAAATTTAGCTGTTCGGATTATTATGTAAAAATTTGACATTAAATGAGCAGTCTACATTAGTTGAAAGCACCTGATCCACATTGCATTTCGTCTTCATTGACTTTCCTGCACTGAATTCTACTAACACCCAATCTCCACTGCATTTCTGAATTTCATACTTTTCTTTTTCCAGAATATAGGGCTCAGTGGTTTTATCTTCAGTTTCACCTGTTTCAAAAATGAATATCTTAGAGCTTGAACACTATGCTGTCATTGAATATGTAATCTTGTATGGCGACAGTTCTAAAAAATGAGCTTTTCTTTTATCTGGAATGTTAAATCTAACCCTGCTCCATAAATGATCTAAGTGCTCCATTCTTTCGGTGACATCTGTTTCATTTACAAATAAGAAATTGATTTTTTTGCAGAATTCTTTGGCACATGTATAGAAGCGCATAGCATTCTGAGGATGAATATTCCTTACCTTTATTGCTTCACACACAACGTTTGGCAATACCTCCTAGGCCATCAATAGCATCTTTGCCATATGATGTTGCTGAAAAGTTCAATGAACACTAAACATCACCTAGAGTAATGAATGCAAGAGAAAAATTTTGTTTGAAGTGTTGGACAGAACCATCGGACTGGTATTCTATAGTTTTCAATAAGAATTTATCATGATAAGAAAGTTTGAAATCATTTATTATTTCTTCACTATAAATTGCCACTGCATATTTGACATGTGCCATGTACTCTGACACAACCATGTCTGGTACTGACTGAAGCGGTTGAGACTCATTCTTATCCACCTTTTGCAAGTCTGATGTTTTCATCTGAATCCGCCAGATGTCTCACTGTGAGTTCGCCATTATAACATGCCCATAGCCATGGATGAATGAAGATCATACCATAGCTCAGTGCTTCTTTGTATTTGCTATACAATTTGATATTTAATTCTACCTGGATTCGTACTGTGCAATTGTTGTCTATTCAAACGTTCAAAAAATTCTTAGAAAATGGAGAGAGAAGAAGAATGTAATTGAGCATCGAAGCAATACGTTGGTAGTAAGTGAGTGATCTCAGGATTTCCCCCTAAAAAATCCTCGTCGTTCTCGGACGATGATCGAACCCGCGTTCTCGGGCATCAGAGGCGATCACGTAACCACTGAGCCACCGAGGCCGATTAACGCTTTTGATTCAATAAAATAATTGTAAATGTCGAAATATGAAGCAGGTGGCCACTTCACATCACACTTTATCAAGAAATGATTTATGTTCATAATCTGAAATATAATTATAAACAGGTTTTAAAGTAAGCAAATAAAAACATTTTTACAAAGGCTGTCTAATTTTTTTACTGTCATGCTGCGTTAAACTAAATAAACTAAAAAATGCAATCGCAACTCGACATAAACATGTAACTCATGTTCATCACTTCCCGCTAAATATTAAAATTAGAGCAGGAATGTTGTACACCATATCCGATTTTTAGGTATCTTTAATTAACGATGCAAAATTATGGACGGGGTACGTGTTTACAACATTAACTTACTTCGTGCCTACACCTATTTCCGCTTTCGTAATAACTGCACTTCTAGCGTTGGGTGTGACTAAAAGTCAAAATTATTCATTTTGACTGCCGCGTGATGCGATTTATCGTTAATTTATTATTGAGTCGGAGATTATAAAACGGTGCACGGAAATCGATGAAACGTTACTTTACTCAATAAGTTTGCCTTTTCCGAATTGATTGAACCGGGAACAGCACTTTTTTCCTCGGAGCATTTTTGTTGGTTAAATTGTTTGTTTTTTACTCTTTCCTGCCTCAGAAATTTTAAAGTCGGAAGTGAAAGAAGGCACAGAAAGTGATGCATGCGCGTTCCTATATCCTGCGCACCCCGTCTATAGGCAGTAATGCTAAAATTTAAGAGTGGATGAGAGAAATCGGAAGACCCGAGAGCTCAGAACGTAGCCACCGTATGTGTAAACATATACGATGGCTCGCTAAGGGGCATGTTGTAATTACGGACGCATTCGAAACTTAAACATGGCCGCGCCCGTGAAATAGACAGTAAAAAGCATGGCAGTAAACAATGCTTTCTGTAGCTGATGTCCTCTTCCTAGATTCTGTCTTCAACAGTTGGGATGAACATTGCTTGGCAAGATTGACAACAACAGCACTGCTTTTTCCTGGAGTAGCTGGTAAACTCCTTTTAGCCTTTGCCAAAGCATTTCCAAGAGAAGAACGACTCTTGAAAGCCTTGCTGGGAGATTTTGAAATAACAGAAGCTCCAAGTTTCTTAATGCGAGATTTAGCTTTGTATCTTTGCTGTTCCAAACACCTTCTTCCTCTGAGCTTCTCTTTCATCTTTACTCATGCTTGGTTTTCTTTTATTCCTCCAATTCTTTTGTCTCTCATTTTCTTTCTTCATAAATTCAGTGTAATTTTCGTTTTTCTATCTTTCCCGATGTTTACGCTTTCTTTCTGCTGCTGTTTTACACATTGTTGATAATACACTGCAAGAAATAATAGAATTGTGTGACCTACACGACAATTAATCCTTAAAATTAGACATGGTTTCTAGTCCTTAAAATTAGACAGAGGTTATGTTAGTGATTCTAAATCATTTTATAGAAGCTGAAGAAAGAAAATTAAAAAATCATCATTGGATGTCAATATTTGACCAGCTATTAAAATAACTGATTTTGTTGTGACTTACACAACACACTGGTACGTGTGTGTTTAGCTAGATATGACTTATATTACAAATCAGTAGTAGTTATGCATAAGTGATATAATTATTACCTGTGAAAATATAAAGTCAGTGAAGCTCTATTTGGAATACAAATCTATTATTCAAAAGTTGGATGAATCAGCATGGTTTCCTTAATCTTTGCTGGCTACCATATTGGATGATTGCGTGCTGACAACCAACCATATCATAAAATACCATAAATTCCTAAACTAGGAATGTTAAGAAACTAAATAATAAATGAATTATTCTGATAAGTTATACTTCATAAAATGGTCCCTTAGGATACATTAGCGTTGAATTGACCATTTGCAAAGAATGTTCACGACCTAAAACGCCCACAGTCTTCGCGCTGACGTTATTTATTGTTTTCATACAGTATTGTGAAACAGAATTTATCTGGGATGAACCGCATAATTTTTCATGGCGACTTTACTGTCAGTCTCACAGTTCTTAAGGCCAAGTCAGTACTCATTTTTATCAAATTATGAGCGTTAATATCCTTAGCGTAAAAAATATAGCAAGCACAATCACTGGTTTAACAGTTAAAATATCTTAATTCTATAATTTTATTCTAAAGTAATGATATGATATTTTTCCATGTAATAAAATATACAGATGGGATGCACTTAAGGTCGATGAAATTAAAGTTGACCACTCGTATGTTAAAACTCAAGACGACTTCTTGTAGAGTCAAACACTGAAGGCTCTTCTGGAAGAAAGTCTACACAGATGTTGACATTCTCTACATTTTATTACAAGGAAAAATATCATATCATTACTTTAGAATAATTCTGCTTTACGTTTTTCAAATATAAGTTTTGTGTTACAATTCTTAAATTTTAATTTTTTCAAATTTACCGCCTATCTAAGAAAAGAGTGTGCGCTATAACTTTCTTGACAATACAGTTGGAGGGGAAAAGTTTTGAGGCAACAATGGTTATCATGTTCTGTATCGCACGCTGCAGGAGCAGGCTAATTCGAATGCAAAGAGTTTAAGGTCAGCTGTGAAACAGCAGTGAGTGCGAAATATGCGAAACAATTCGAAGCACTTTTTTTGTGTTCGTATGCAAAGGATCCGAAAATCTCGCAAGCAGCCGCTGCATGTTACATGACATTGCACAGTGTGATTGGCCGTGGCAGTCACTTGATGTCTTACATGAAGCATTTAAGAGTTTGCTGTACGCCCCGGCGATGTCAAGCCACTATTAACAACGATGGCAATTGGACCTCTTTTTAATATGCAAGCGCCATTGTATATATTGTTTGTCATTTTATTTTAAAGTTATAGCGCATACTCTTTTCTTAGACAGATGGTACTTTCTCACTAATTTTTGCTACTTAAATTAGCTTCAATTTCCTTTTATTTTATTTTTAAAATGGCTTTGAGGCACTGTGAAGTACCAAATATTATGGCCGATCACATCACTTCTTTCTTTTTGAAAGAAATGATTTTGGCGGTATTCAGTTTTTCAAGACAGACGCAATAGCAGCAGTTAGACTGGACGTTCCTATTCAAGTCAAAGACATGCTTATAGAGACAGCTTCCATAATCACGTTTTCTCTCGGAAGGTATGGGAAAACTTTGAAGTTAAGTTTTCTCTATAATTTGTTCGTTGATCATTAAAAAAGTTTTCTGGTATTTGCTCGGCGGCTTCATTCTCATCGGTATGGGGAATTTTCACTGAAAGTGTTTTCAATAAATTAGACTGATCACTGAAAGCGTTTTCAATAAATTAAACAGCAGATGAGAATTTATTTAAAGCTATTTGTCATTAAGCTATGCCTATTTTCTTAATCATAATCTCTTCTTATAGATTATGGATTTAAAAAAAATTTCAGTAATGTTTTAATTCGACAATTAGGAAACTGAAAGATTAAAAGCTACAAAGGAATACGAAGCAGCAATAGTGATATTAAAAAAATAATTACCACTAATGATTAAAAAAAATCATTCATTCGATTATGGAACAAGAAAACACTCATTTTTTTCTGAAAAACCACAACTCCAATTTAGTATAAATTTTATAAATTATGTTTCAGTTAAACATAATAAAACATTTGTACTAATTTGCAGTTTGGAACTGTAAGATTTTTATGAATAGACAAACCAGAAACGCTAGTGCAAGATATTGTTTTTCAGTGTAGCAAGTGAAAAAATATTTGCCTCGTCTGGAAATAAAATGAAACGCCAGGCGAAGCCAATCGATGAACAAAACCAACACATATTCATAGTTAATCAGTTAAAGAATTTCCTGAATAAACAGGACAGGTTTACGACTTAAATCTCAAATAGGCTGCTTATAGAGGAGCTGAAATAAGCATCTGTACATAAATTCGCCAACAACGCTTGGATCATTGAAGCTTTATTCCCATTTACATTCATCCTCTTCAATTCCATAGGCCAGAGATAAATAAACTCAAATACATGACATTGCAAAATAATGAATGCAAAACTCAAAATAATTAAATGAAGATTATTTAATGAATAGAAATCGAATTTTTTAGGAACCAATTTTGTAGTAAACATTTGGTGTTGTTAAATAACAAAACAGACTAATATATCTAATTGTATATAGCTCGATCGATCGAATAATGGGCAACAGACATTCCTATACCCACTACACAGAAATTATTATAGTTTTCAAATCTCATTAAATATTTAAATATTTAAATTATAATGGTATTCTTCTTTTGGCATTTGAAAATTTAAGGAGGGTTTATTCCGCACTTTTCTGAATAAACGTAAATATTGAGGTATATTGTCCTTTCGCTTCTTTTCTGCCATTTTTAAATGTGGTTTAGAATCCAGGCTGCTTGTAAATGTCATATTGTATTGAAAATTCTTTTACGTCCAGCATACAAGTCGCGATTGTTCCCTATGTTACTTCGCATTGTCCCGCTGGGAATTTTTTCCCCTCTCCACTCGGCGTCAAAAGAGGTTGTAGCAATGGCTCAATCCCTGATCTCGGTCGTCAGTTGCAGTGAAATTCAGCCATGGCGCACCATTTTCCTTTGCTATATCATAATTTCCAGTCTTTACTGTCCAGAGATTTGAGAAGATTGTTCAAATTAAAGGATTTTTAATTATTTATATATATTCGAATTATTTACGTTGACGTGTGCCTTTCTTTTCGTCTCCTACCATTGTTCATGCCCATTTTATTTTTGTGTGGGACTAAGCACCTGATTTCTTAACAACAACACTTTTTCGTTCAGTTTTATTGGCTATAACAAGCCTATATCATTACTCAATTCCCCTTAAAATATTTTGCGGTTTATCCAATCCTCATTTCTCTGATATCGCTTGCAACATGCTTAAAAATAGAAATCATGTTTGCTGCATATACTGCAGAAATTTCGTTTAACAAGTATATAAAAACAAAATAGGAAAATCCTGTGACATTAATTATTTCAAGACGCCGTTTTGTTATGACTGATAAAACGTAATCAAAACAGGTGATCACAACTGCTTCACTTTCCCCTTTCACTCTTGTGAATTCTTCGGTACACAAGAAGTCTTTCAGTATCCCATCCACCCTTTTGATCCGCGCTGCTGCTGACGGAATGACCGAGTCCACTGTTTATCTGAGCCGAGGATTGATGCTATAGTTGCATAGTAAGTCGGGCGGTTAAACATTTGAACGGGAAGTTTTAATGGTAATGGAGGCTATTTGATGATGTTAGGATCGTGTGAAAATGCGGTCATTTTCGACGATTAAAACACACATGTTAGTTCATGCACGAGCCGCTTTGTGTTATGCTTTATGAAGCCGACTTTTTTATGGGAAATCGAAAAGGGTTTAAAACGCAAATCCCTGAAGAACTTCTTTTGTGGTAGCTTACTCTTTTGTTTCCGTTTCCCTTCTCTTCAAAGAGAAAAACGTGCTTAATCCAACCATACATGCAAATGGAATTCTTTCTTTTGATGGATATCATCCACTTTCCTCATCAGGCAAAAGCATCTATTTATGAAATGCGTCGTTACAAAAAATGAAGCTGTGAAATGCTCATCCCATAATTCGATTTGCTTTGTGATATCCAGTCTGATCATTGCATAAGAAGATAGGGAATTAATATGGATGATCTGGGGAATAATTCACTTTAAACCTCCCATAAATGTGATCGTCGGCTGAAAGGTTCTGCATAATATAATGATTTTAAATAAATTCCCTTCTATTAATGAAGAAAATTAAATCAGTTATTAGAGGGCTTTTCCGAAGTAGACCATAGAGGCCGAGATTAGTAAAAGATCTCAGAAAAATTCTTACATCGTCGAAGTGGGCGATGGTGAATCATTGAATTTATTAGAGGTTGATCCAAAGTCAGGTTCACCCAAAGATATACAGGGTGTTTTAAAATTTCATCACCAAAATGATAGGAGTGATGGAATATGCGATTCTAAGCAAAAAGGTTCATATGAACATGGGTCCGAATTTGAAGGATAACTGAGATATGGACAGAAATAAAAATGCCGCCACTAAGATCAACAAGATAATAACTCACTTTCTACAAAATCTAGGATGATGAAACTGTGTACATAAAACTGTGTATACCGTTAAAATTTGAACGAATTCCAACGAGCAGTTTCCGAGTTACGCACTCAAAATCGTACCATGTGCTCACATGTGTGTACTAACCACCACGTGTTACGACGTTATTAACTTGATCTTAGTGGCTACATCTTGTACTAAACTCATATCTCAGTTATCGTTCAAATTCGGACCCATGTTCATATGAACTTTTTTTGCTTAGAATAGCATTTTCCATCACCAATTTACATTTTGGTGATGATATTTTAAAACAACCTGTATATAATGAAAACCATAAAACATACCGAGGTCAAATTTGCAGTGGATATTCTCTAATCCATATTGAGCCTCCAATAAATGTTCAAAGTAGCCCCCATTCTCCTGCTTGCACAGACGAAATCGACGGCACATATTCTTGGAAAAGCGTTCACCACTGTTGAAGTGGAATGTTATTGTAACACATTCGATCAATTTGATCACCTCGTTCATAGAACCTGACTCTCCCGGATTATTTCCTGTAGGGCTATTTAAAAGATCGATGTAAGCCAACAATCCACCCGCTCTGACGAAATGAACGCAAACATTCGCTCGGAAATCCGAGTCATTCCGGAAGACATGCTGCAACGCGTTTCCAAGAATATATGCCATTAAGTTCGTTTGTGCAAGCACGAGAATGGGGACCATTTGAACATTTACTGTAAGCTCAATTAGTGTCGCATTGATTAAAGAATAACCACTGCAAATTTGACGTCGGTATCTTTAATAGTTTTCATTTTAAGCACAGTTAATTGACATTAATGTGACCACCTGTCAGTTGCCAGAATAACCATCTTTCGCGGCGCAGAGAGCTGCAAGACGGGCAGGAAGAGAGTCAATAAGGTTCTGGAAGGTATTGACAGGGATGTGAAGCCATGCCGACTCCAGTTCTGTCGCGAGCTGCCGTAGGTTGCGCGGTGGAGGATCCATATTGCGAACAACCCTAACGAGATGGTCCCACAGATGCTCTATGGGGTTTAAATCCGGGAAGTTTGGGGGCCAGGGGAGTACCGTAAACGCACCCTAGTGCTGTTAGAACCACGCACGGACATTGCGCGAGATCTGGCACGTCGCATTGTCCTGCTAGAATCTGCCATCGTGCTGAGTAAACACTCGGCATGTAGGGGTGGACATGGTCCGAAAGGACAGATGCGTAATTCCATTGATCCAAGGTGTCGTCCAAAATGATGAGTGCACCTAGGGAAAGCAATGAAAACATTCCCTAGACTATAACGCTGCCTCCTCCGGCCTGTAACCCTGCAGCACGTATTGCAGGGTGTTTGTTTTCTGACGCTGAACGCCGTACACGCCATCTCTCATCTGTCCGAAGGAGTATAAACGCGATTCATAGGATAACGCCACCCTTCGCCACTCTGTTGCTGTCCAGTTGCGGTACTGGCGTGCAAACGTCAGTCTTTGTCGCCGGTTAACAACCCTCAGCATTGGTGCACGAATTAGCCGTCGGCTGTGGAGCCCCATACTCAGCAACGTTCTCTGAACTGTCTTTGAGGATACATGTTTGGTAGCCCCATGGTTCATCTGGGACGTCAGTTGGTCCACTGTTGCACGTATCTCCGTAGCCGTCATTCACCGCTGTGATCTATGGCCCGTGGTGCTGATTTTGGATGTTTCCATTCTGCCATGCACGGCAGACTTTCACCACTGCGCCACGCGAACAGTTCACAAAACTAGCAGTTTAGGAAATACTGCCACTGTTGGCTCGGAAGCTAATGATCATGCCCTTTTGAAGGTCGGATAAATTACTACGTTTCGAATGACTTCGACAATTGCAATCTTTTCTGCTTCCCTCTGACACCCTTCCTATACCCCCCCCCCCATCTCTGATACTGGTACGTACCTTCTGGACGTCACCTTTTCCCGCTGATGCTGAACGTAGGGGGTGGTCACATTGCTGTGACTGGATTGTATACAGGGTGATTTACATCGAATGTAAAATACTTAAAGGGGGTATTATAGAGGTTAAGATAAACACAAAACGTCCTATGAACATGGGTTCAAATATGAACGATAACTGAGATATGAACAGAAATAAAAAT